>CM046880.1:466999633-467599633 GCA_025667525.1 Glebionis coronaria
TGAAAAGTATTTTTACAACACCCGAGCCTCGTAAATATTTTCAAAATTGGCTAATAGTCATTTTCTACCCTTTAAGCTATTAAATTGCTTTTAAGTCCAAAAGATTACACAATTGGCAAAACAAACCCTCCACCCACTATATAATAATTTTCCACTAATTCTCTCATTTTTAACAACAAAAAACACACACAAACTACAAACTCCATTTTTTTCTTTCTTTCTCTATACATGTCGCCACCTAAGCACCCCAATTTCTTGAATTTGAGCTTGATTTGGTTAAAACTAAATGAAGTCCCATGTTTAAAATCTTCTTATGATTCTTTTGATACCAAAATAATGTACATGCTTCAAGTTTTCAAGATTTTATGATTTTGTGGTTGGAAAATGTTTTGATCATTATGCATGTAATGATCTTGACAAGATTATCATGTTTTGATCATAAAAGGTTTATTTTGATCTTTGATTTTTTTGACATGAAAGTGTTTTAGTTGTTGTTTGGTTGATGGGTATGATATTAGGGTAACATTAGAGGTATGGTTCATGGTGGATTTGAGTCAAAATGATGTTTTCTATGATTTCTAAAAGTGTATATTACATCAGCAGGTTTAGAGCAGATTTTCGTGGGTTTAAGTTTGGTTATACGTTGATACTATTTGATTTTGTTGTAGTGGTTGTTGAGACGCTCGTTTTGGTATAAGATAGAGCTTCTAACTCATTACGGATCAAAAGTTATGCTAGTTTTAGTATTCGTGTACCGGGAGACGCAAATCGGCACAATCCGAAATTGTGGCTGATTTTGGGTCGACTCTCGGGGACTTTAGGCATGGTTAGGTAATGGATACTACTGGTTTTCAAAGTTTATAAACCTTATATTATGAGTCGTAGTGAGTTCAAAAGGTGGAATATCATGATAGTAATTTTAAAGTGGTATAAACGGTTTATTGAAACAAGTATACAATTTTGTCCCAAATTTTAGAGTCGAGTAAAGTGTCGAGCTGATGGGTTGTAAAGTATGAACTTTGGCTCAAATTTTGGTGAGGTCTTATACAGGTTATAAGTGACCTTGATACCAAATTTCATCTAAATCGGACAAGTCTAGATAGGGTAGATCGGTGTGTACATTAGGAGTGTACATGCTGATTGGTATTTTGGACACGTAGTTCAATGCTTGTGTCGCGTGAGTTTGAGTATTCACTATTGGAGATTGTGACTTACTCAAGTGTTTAGTCATTATATAAATGACTTAGCTACTGGTCTGAGTATGGTAAAGGGATAGTTTGACTTACGTTGACTTGACGTCTTATGACGGGTCAATTTCAAGTGTACAAGTGTTTAAACGGGTAGTGTTGGATAAATGGGTTAGTATGAATTCATTTGGTTCGTGTCACTGGTTTTGAAATTATGAATACTTTGAAAATATTTGAGTCATTATATTTGGTATATATCGATATTTGAGTTCGAGTCTTAACGTGCACCTTATTGTGATAGGTTGCGATATTCGTGTTTCCCGGGCATCCATATCGTCGGTGATCTTCTCACTACCATTGTTTTTACTCAGCTTATGAGTACCGTGATTCACTTACCTCGTGGCTAAGGTGAGTTCATAGCCCCTTTTTACTTGTACATGGTTTCTAAATGCGAGGTGAGATTTTACATGGTGGGACACAACCATTTAAAAACAGTATGATATCTAGAACTTGTATGCTTTCCAGACTTTCATTATTATTATTGCTTTTAGTCTATAGCCTTAAGTTTCCTCTCCTGATCATGAACCGTTAATTTACTTGTGTTGCTAAGCGCGAATGTTGTGGGTGGATTCATCGGGATTGACTATCCCCGTCCCGATTACCTTGACGCACTAATATTTGTTTATACCCGAGTATTTAGGCTGAATACTCCCTAGAGGAACTTACATTGAGTTAAGCTTCGGTTCATGAACTGAACAACAATAATAATGGTTTCGGACTATGGTTGACGTATATAACCATTTTCCATAATACTTATTTTAAAAATGAATGTTTGTGTTCCACACCTTTACTGCTAAACCTATGAATGTCATTCAACTTTATGTTGACGATTTTACATGTTTAATCTCAGGTATTATTACTTACCTTTGCTTAGATGGGAGACCGCAGGATATTATCGCAACTTAGAGATTTATGTGTATATTTTAAACTGTGGTTTTATCAAAAAGCTGTTAGAAGTTATTCTATCTTTTTGGCAACCATATGTTATAAATCATGATAAAATAATATATTTCCGCTTATAAAACTCCAGGACTTTTGTATAAAAACTCCGATCTTTTATGATGTAATATATATGTTTTTATTACGTCAATTTTGTGTCAACAGTATTTCATTGTTTCTTGTACCATGACGTGGAACCCCCTTGCTGTCTAGTTGTTCCCTTGCCTGATTCTGGGGGTCTCGCACTAAAACACACAAATTAAAATCAAATAATCATAAAAATTAAATGAAGATATTAGATTAGAAAACCCATTTTTGAATCGTATATAGAAATAATAAATACAAACAAATTATTTACCTGAGTCGGATGTTGTTCATGCGTATAGAACGCTTGTGAAGAAGATATAGTGAAGAAATAAAAATAAATAAAGATAAAATGTGAAGAAGATGGAGATAAAGGGGAAGTGAAGAGGATAAAGTGAAGAAGTAAGATAAGATGTTAACACCGTTGGATTCCCAGATTTATTTATATTTACTTGTCATGTATTATTGGTTAACGCATTTAAAAATTTACCTTTTGTTTTTCAAAGGTTGACTAAAATAAAGTGTAAAATTACCAAAAAGTCAGTTGCCCATAAATAGGTTGTCACAAAATACGGGTTACCCATAAAACGTTATACTAAGAATACCTGACAAAAGATGGACACATGGTAACCTCTGAACCTTCCAAGTTGCTTAGTTGTCCTGATCTCTTTTGCAAAAAAACTTTATTTTGGATCCTCCTTAGATTACCTCTCACTTGTTTTTATTTGATTTCTTAAAATCATTTTTTTATCAATTTTAAACTTTAATATTTTTGTTTGTTATATAATATTTGATAAAAATATACTACTGAAAAATAATAAAATATAATTAAAAATCAATCAATTTATATATTTTACATCAATTATTATGTAACACAAATGAAAATATTTAAGAAAGAAAATTTCAAAAACAAAAAAGAGACAGTTATATCAGAACAAAGAGATGATCTAGTTAAAAAGTGAATATAATTAGAAAAACAAACCTATCTTTTTACATGGGTGAAACAGAAAATTAATAAATTTAAACTTTGAATAAATGTATTGGGACAAATTAAGTAAACTAACAACAAAAAGCTAGAAAATCCCATAAATCACATTTAAAGCTTGTCTAACATTAAAGAAAAAGCGTCATTGGTCAAGATCATCTTACTCTATAAATATGCATGCATAATTAATACGTAGCATAGAATCTAAACAACACCTTAGAATGTTTATCACCGCTTTCATTCTCGTGTCAATGTTGTTGTTCTTGCTCCCGAGCAAGAACAGTTTTAAACATGGGCAGCAGGTTCCTCCAGGCCCAAAACCATTGCCCTACATTGGCTGCTTAATCCCCATGCTTCGAAACAAGCCCACGTTTCGATGGATACATAGAGTGATGGATGAGATGAGCACAAAGATCATATGCATTCGTCTAGGACACATCCATGTTATAGCCGTGAGCGATCCAAAGATAGCTCGTGAGTTCCTCAAGGCCAAAGATGAGATATTCATGTCAAGGCCTGATAACTTATCCAGTTATCTAGCAAGTGGTGGATACTTGACCACCGTTCTTGTTCCAATGAGTGATCATTGGAAGAAGATGAGAAAAATTCTAGCCACAGAGATTCTCTCGGTTGCTAGGCACAATTGGCTTCTACCGAAGCGAAATGAAGAAGCTGATAACCTGATTCGGTATATATAGAATCTGCATGAATGCTTATATTTTTCATGTACATTTACAATTTTTAAGCTGATAACCTAGCCCCTCTTCATCATGCAGGTACATCTACAACCAATGTTATATCAATGTCGGACGTACCAAAGGGGTCGTCAATGTTAGGACAATAGTGCAACAATACTCGGGCAACATCATAAGGAAGATCATGTTCGGTAGTAGGTACTTTGGTAAAGGAAATGGAGACGGTGGACCTGGGGCGGAAGAGATCGAGCATGTCGATTCACTTTGGACAATTCTCAATTACCTTTTCGCGTTTAGCATGACCGATTACTTTCCATGGTTGAGATGGATAACTGATTTTGATGGTCACGAGAAGATCATGAGGAACGCTGTTCGTGCTGCAAGAAAGTATCAAGATCGTTTGGTCGATGAAAGGATTCAACAATGGAAAGATGGAGTGAGGGTGATAGAAGACGACATGCTTGACGTATTCATCAACCTTAAAAACCCTACACTAACTGCTGATCAAATAAAAGCTCAGATCCTTGTAAGACTCAGTTTATTTTTGTTTTAGTTACTTGTAAGATAATCTGGATACTTTTCTTCCTAATGTAATATACAGGCATTGCATGCATATTAATTTTATTAATGGCTTGTATATAGGAGCTTAATTTAGCAACAATTGATAATCCATCAAATGGCGTTGAATGGGCAATGGCAGAAATGATAAACCAACCGAGGATTATCGAGAAAGCAGTCCAAGAGCTTGATTATGTGGTGGGAAAAGATAGATTGGTGCAAGAATATGATATACCTGATCTTAACTATATCAAAGCCTGTGTTAAGGAAGCTTTCAGGTTGCACCCTGTTGCACCGTTCAACGTTCCTCATGTCTCATCTGTTGACACCACTGTGGCGGGGTACTTTATACCGAAGGGTAGCCATGTGCTACTGAGCCGCCTTGGGCTAGGGCGGAACCCTGAGGTGTGGGATGACCCACTGACTTATAATCCAGACCGTCACATGAAAAGTGATAAAGAAGTAGTGGTACTAACGGACCATAACCTTGACATGTTGTCCTTCAGTACTGGTCGACGTGGTTGTGCAGGAGTGTTATTAGGCTCGACCATGACCATAATGCTGCTAGCTAGACTAATACAAGGGTTCAACTGGGAGTTGCCATCAAACGAAGTGAAAGTTAATCTCAAGGAGAACTTGCATGATTTGTTAAAGGCTAAGCCATTGTTAGCCTTAGCAAAACCTCGTCTAGCACACCAACTATACCCCGAAACTTGAATAAGTTTCTAAATAGTTGTACTGGAATATTGGACGTACGCTTCAATCTAGTTTCTAAAGTTATCATTGCAAAAAGGTTATTGCTTTAATTATAATAAAAAAATTAGCGAATTTAACGCTGTTGACACATTTACGTACAGACAAGTTGAAGTCACAGAAAGTAGACCTCCTAAATTACTTGTTTATGACAGTAATATTAAAGTTATCATAATCTTATTCAGGACAGTAACTTAGTCCTCAAGTTCACGCAATCGACCGTCTATCTTAACAGAAAAAATTACCACTACTCACCCGGTTTGGCGCATTTATTGAATCTGCCGAAGAGAAAGTGACAGCCATTCATCAGACTCGATGTCTCATTCAACAGCTAATCAGCATAAAACAAAAGTAAAATATAGGGAAACGAATTTGCAAAACTACCATCAAACTGAAACATGGAAGATTTCTATAATGCTATCGATACACAAATTCAATAAGCGGAAACAAGAAATCGGGTTTAATATAGTAGTTTGATCAACAATAAAAGCATATAACAAAGTCCACAAAGTGCACATAAATCATAAAGAGAGGCCAAGTAAACAAATTCTAAACTTGTTCAAACATCAAGTACAGATGTAATAATATAGTGACATAACTTATTCTCATTTCCTATTGCTCACCGTGGCAAAATAGAGAAATCCAAAGTATTTCACGATATCCATTTTACATAGTAGAAACCCGAGACCTAACCAACTTCCAGATATTCACCCATTCCACCATGCTCTTAGCAGCACCAGCAAAGACTGCATGTGATGATCCCAAACGTTCCTTCACAGCAGCAGCAATTTCCACCACACAATCCTCTGCTGTCACTGCGGACTCGGACAACTTCAATGTCTCAAAAAACGGGACCACATTCTCCATAAGCTTCACACCTTCCCATTCTTTCTTCAAACTGTCAACAGCACTCCCCTTTTCGTTCCTCCAAACATATGGAATTCCACTTTTCACACCTATCTTCAAATGATCACACACCGTCTTCACGACAAGACCACACCAAATATCCTCCATGGTCTCCCACCTCACCTTCCCTTCCTTAACCAACTTCAAAGCTGGAAGCATAGCCGGACCCACGAGTTCTCGGTCAAACGCTATGTTGACCCCACTCATTGGCATCATTGACTTCAATGGTACGGTCATAACTGCATCAACATACCTGGTGTTCCTCATATCTGGTTTGAGTGCTTGTGTGGGTGCATCATAGTCTGCTACATTAAGCCAAAGTCCACACGAAATAGCACATGGGACCCCACTACGTAAGCTAAACGGATACCCACGAACAAAATCAGTTCCCTTTTGATATGGGTCATAAAGCGTGTTGAAGAAGAAAGGAGTTGCAGGATTTTTAAGGTTGTTAACGTGTTGAGCGACTATATCTATTAAATCGCCGTTTTGGGTTTTAGCTGGGCTGCAGTCATCATCAATAGAAATAATATACTTTTTCTTGGATACAAGATAGCCAAAATAACGGGACGAGTATCCAGTAAACAGAGGAGCATTTAAAGGCCCGACCATATTGACTATATCTGTCTCGGTGTAGACACGAGCATCAAAGCCTTCAGGGATTTTTACTTCTTTCAGGCCAGAATCTTTCACAATTATCAAATGGAATCTAGAAAAAATAGGTCTCCACTCCTCCATGAAAGATGTAAGGTCAGAGCGGAAAGCACCAATCACAATATCCACTTCATTTTCGTTAACACTTGCAAGAGACATCCTGTGATAAATTCTGGAAAAATGGGAATTCAATCAAGTAGCACCTGGAGATTCTGCAGAAAAATAACAGTCAACTGAAGATCAAACAGTGCCCGGCTTTAGAACTTTTCTGAGCATCTTGACATTAAGAATTCAATATTTATAAAGAGTAGGCTGTCAGAGGGTGCAGATTTGATCAGTTTAGCACGACTTACTAGTGGGTGTCAGGACAAACTGGATCTTAAGTGCTTGAATCAAAGAAAGGACTTCCTATTTTCCAGTTGACACAAAAAGTTTCAAAATCCCCGGGGTTGGTTTCCCAGCTTTTTACAGTCACCTTGGGAAAAAACGGTAATATTAAGACCAACCGAACACTATAGTTACCAGGGCAAAGGTCATTTTAGAGCAGAAAAACAATATGTTGAGAAAAAAACATGAATCAAGGACTAAAGAAAATTTTTAAACCATTTAATAAAAGGGCTAATTACCCAAATAGACCCCTTTTTAAATGGATTTGCCAAAATAGCCTAAGCGACTTTAAAGTTCCATATATAGACCAAGCGACCTCAAGCTACCTTATTCAACCTTATGCTACATTAAGCTACTCTAAGCTACTTTAAGCTACCTAAGCGACTTTAATATTAAATTAATTAAATTACTATTCATCCTAAGAAAGTACTCTTTTTATGTAAGAAATGTGTAAGTGTACTTTTTTATGCAACTTTTATTTTAATTAATTAAAATTGAATTTTATTTATATTATAATTAAAAAAAAAACTATTTTATATTATGTAAAACTAAATTTATTTCTATGCGACTTTCGGTTGCACAGTGATTTGCACAGTATTTTTGCCAGGGATTTTGAACTATTTGCACACTAGCTCTGCCATCTTTCACCCAACCCACACATTAATCTCACACAAACACATTTCTCTCAAAGGATTTATGTTACATCTGACAATCCATCCAACGTTCATCTCCAAACCTTACCCCAATCCTTACCCCAATGACCCAATCCTTACCCACTATTCATCATTCAAGAAGTTTGATAATTGTTAATCTGCATAATTAATATCGATATCCCCAAATCTCTATCCACACATATTAACCAGACTATTATTTTCAACACTTAACCCACCCCACCCCACCCCCTGTGAATTTATTTTATCTTCAAATCACACTCAAGGGTGAATTTATTTTATTTGCAAATCACAGTCACCTTGCTACCCATTTGTACTCCATCTCTAACAGTAATAATGGATCTTATTGAATCAAGATGCGAAGAGTTGGTTGGAGAAATGCCTCTGAAGGTTTGTTATCCGGCTATAGAAGGTCATGATTGGAAAATAATTATTGGCTGTGATCCGAAGAATCCGAGACAGAGGGAGTACTTGATAACTAGATTTGTTATTTTTCAATTTTTAGTTTTCAGTTTTCAAGATTTTTTGTTTTGGCCTTTAGATTTGTTATTTTTCATTTTTTTTTGGAAACCCATTATTTATTCATACTTAATTTCAATACCCAGAAGGGAACTTGAAAATTATTCAGTTTTCAGTTTTCAAGATTTTTTGTTTTGACCTATAGACTTATCAATTTTCAACTTTTTTTCAAAACCCATTATTTATTTATGCTTAATTTCAATACCCAGAACTGAATTTAAAAAATATTTAGTAATCAGTTTTCAAGATTCTAGACTTATTATTTTTCAATTTTTTTTTTAAAAAACCATTATTTATTTATGCTTAATTTCAATACCCAGAAGTGAATTTGAAAATTATTAAGATGTTAATTTTCATAAATTTTTTATCAATTTTCAGTTTTGATCAATTTCAATACCTAGAAGTGAATTTGATTAAAATTAGGGATGTCAATATACAAGACTAATTTTTTTATCCACAATCAGCTGCTGAAAAAGCTGTGTCAGTAATTGGGTATGGATATGATCTCACATGTGATATCCGGTTAACCGGTTGTAAACCAGTTCCATCCGGTTCAACTCTGATTGAGCTTAATGAAACAGTAACTAAAGATCTTGTGGTACATGGTGGTGGTGGTGTTGTTGTTCCTAAAGTTTCGCCTGCGATAAAGGCGAAAGGACTAGGTTTCATTTGATGTTCTTACCTTTAATCAAGTAAGTTGTTTGACTTTTTAAAATATGTAGATTGATATGAATTTTGGATTGATAGGTAGTAGGTTCGACTTTAGGATTCAATGCGAAGGTGATCCTTATGTTTGTGTGTCACTACTACAAAAAAGTTCATAGAGACCTGCCAATAAAGACTGGTTATAAAATGACCAGGTTTTCAAAGAAGAAATTAGATGAGGATTGAAAATTTCAAAATACAAAAACCGGTGATTTTGTTAAACCCGGTTTCTATCTTCAGAAAATTTAGCGGGGGTTTTCCCTCTTTGACTTTTCTAAAAGTTTTTAGTCGTCCATTACAAATTTTGTTGCGATTACGGGACAATTCCACCGCTGTGAGGACCATCAAATTTTGTAAGGCATTGTTTATTTTCATAACTTGATAATATTTCAAAGTATTGGTTGAATAATATATATTTAATTTCCTTTCTAAAAGGGGCGTTTAGATTTACTTTTAAGTGACGCCGCAATATTGAATTTTAAGTGGCCCTTTTAACTGATTTTTGTCTCACATTTGCCGATTATAAGGTCAACACAATCACGTTTGGATAATAAGGGAAGAAGCTTTGTTAAGAGGCCTAATTATCGATTAAATTAACAATACTGTATTCTTTCTTTTCGGAAACTAGTTATCAATATACTGATAAACTAGTTTTAACTCACAAATTTGTTAAAGTATAAATTGCTAAATTAGAAGCTACTGTACAACTTTTTCCGCTGAGTACTAAAAGAGTAAAATTTCAGTACTGTATCTTAGAATATTTTGTGATTGTTGTCATCGAATATACATTAGATAGTTTGGACTAGTCTTTCTGTAAATGGATGTTTGGAAACAAAAAGGTGTAAACTTTACAAGAATAAGAATAAGCCGAAAATGGTTCCAAAACTTTGGAAGGAGATATGAAAGTGAATATATAGTATAGGACCAAAACCATAAATATTTATGATATTGTTTGTTGATGACATGTGACTAGGTGAGCATCATATGAGGCCCATGTCTTCCCAGTGACCCTTTATCAACTCTCCCACCACAGTCCAGAAAAAAAAATATAACTCAAAGAGCAACATATTTGCTCTCTATCTTCTTCTTACACTTATCCTTCAGCTGAGAGCTTGGTTCTTCAAGTTCATCAGACAAAATGGAACGTGCAAGAAGACTCGCTAACAAAGCCATCATTGGACGCTTAGTTTCGCAAACTAAGCAGAACCCTTCTTCACCTGCACTTTATTCGCCTTCAAGGTATGTTTCTTCATTGTCTCCTTATGTATGTACTGGTAGGAACATAAGGCCAGAAAGAAACATTAGCGGGTTTGGTTCACATGTTCGATCTATCTCAGTTGATGCATTAAAACCTAGTGACACTTTCCCACGTAGACATAACTCTGCCACCCCTGAAGAACAATCCAAAATGGCTGAGTTTGTTGGTTTTAATAGTCTTGATTCACTTATAGATGCTACTGTGCCTAAGTCTATCCGTCTTGAATCAATGAAGTATTCTAAGTTTGATGAAGGTTTGACCGAGTCGCAAATGATTGCACATATGCAAGAATTAGCTTCTAAGAATAAGTTGTATAAGTCGTTTATTGGTATGGGGTATTATAATTCTTCTGTTCCTCCTGTTATATTGAGGAACATTATGGAAAACCCCGGGTGGTATACTCAGTATACTCATATTCTAAGGTATCTGTTTTCTTAATCGTGTAGGCTTTGCTCGCAAACATGGCTGCTATGTTTGGTGTTTACCACGGACCTGAAGGGCTTAAGACAATAGCCCAAAGAGTCCATGGTCTTGCTGGCACATTTGCTGCTGGGTTGAAGAAGCTTGGAACTGTACAAGTTCAGGATCTTCCCTTTTTTGACACTGAAGATAACATGTGCTGATTCGCGTGTGATAGCTGCAGAAGCTAACAGGCATCAGATGAATCTTCGAATTTTCGACAAAAACACTGTAAGTACTTTTCCAAGTTTGTATATACATTATATGTACGCAAGCTGTATCTCTGCTCTTAATCGTATTATCAAATACATCTATCTCAGATCACTGTTGCTTTTGATGAGACGACAACGATTGAAGATGTTGATACTTTGTTCAAAGTTTTTGCATTGGGAAAACCTGTGAGTGTGCCCCTTTTAATGCTATCACAAATATTTGTATACATCTTTTACCGACAGAAAGTTGAAGCTTATTCATGATCATAGGTGACGTTCACTGCTGCATCTATCGCACCAGAGGTTCAGAATGCTATTCCTTCCAATCTTGTGAGGGAGACTCCATATTTGACTCATCCAGTTTTCAACTCGTATGATTCTTTTCTACTGAATCCCAACTCCACTTGTATTATTTTCTGTAAAACTTGAATTCTGAATATGAAAAATTATTCCTTTGTAGTCTAACATGTAGAAAGCCGAGTACTTAAGCCTTATACATGTCATCAAAACGCTATAATATATTTCAGCATTGACTTTAACATGGTTCTCACATGGCCTGGGTTGCAACAGATTGTGAACTAGTAGTGTTTCTGCATTTGACCATAATTGTCAAATGCACAAAGAACAGGTCATGTTCGATTGTTATGTTTTTGGCAGCTTGTTTGAGTAAGCATATCCACAGAGGTTCAATATCCAAATGGTCTAAAACTAAGAAAGTGTTCGATGATCAGGTTATGTTGACCTGACCCCTTGATACAATTTGTCGTTTTTCTGAATAATTACTTTAAAATTGTTATATTTTATAATTATAATACACACAAACTATAGCAACCTGTTTTTTTTTTGGAATATAACGATATGGAAGAGCTTTTACTTTGCCATTGTACTTGGGCAAATACTTGATAGTTTGATGCAGGGTTCTAAGAGGCACGCCTTTGCGGCGCCAAGAATGATTCATTTTAAAATATTCGATGCAAAAAATGAAAACAAGAATAAGGGCAAAACGTTATGAGCTTCCAACCAGTGTCGTGACTCGTGATCTATTCATATTTTCCATAAATGTTGAAACTATTTTGAGAAGTCAGATTGAAAGTTTATCAGCATTACGACAGAATGATAATTATTTGGATTTCTCTTAATAATTTACCTAAGGGAACTAAATACTTGTGTATGCATTTTTGGGTTTCAGCTATAACAGCAACCAAAAGAACATAAACTGTGCAATGAACCTCGTGAATTACCCACCCATAATCAGTCGGTGTATTGTGTAACAATTCCATGTCTGTAATGCTGGATTTTGAAAAGCTCTAGCTCTCCAGTTTGATGCTCCTGGATGGCAAGTGTTTTTCTTTTAACACAAACTCACACACGCTTAAACAACTATCCGTTCTCAATTCTCACACACACTTAAACTATCCGTTCTCAATACTCACACAAATGCAGCAAATAAGGGCTTTAGCAAAAAATAACCTTTTCGACCTTGACAGCAACAGTAAAGAGAGAATAAGAACCATATTGCATTCCATTGCTCTTATTTATCTCTTCTAAGTTCTAACCACATTCGTTCTTTCTTCGCAATTGCCTCCATATCAACGTGTGTCGGAGGCATTTCCAGTGGTTTAGCCTCAGCATTAACAATCCTAATGAGAATGAAGTATGAATATTATTACGTACAGACCTCAGGTGCATCAGCACAAGATTCATTAACCAATCTGACCAAAATCCAGAAACTTATTTCCTCCTCCTATTGTATTCTTTTCTGTTTATGTTGCTTCTATATCACACCCAACAAACAAGTTTCTTCTTCACTTTTCACCGTCTTTTTCCTGGACGGCCTGCACAACTTCACAAGAGACACGAAAGGAGGCCCGTAGGCTGTATTTAGAAGTCATTTGTTCATCAACGCAGCTAATTTCAACTTTTTTCTGAAGATATGATGACAAAAGGTGTACATCGAACTTTAAAGCTTAAAATCTCTAAAGAAACAAAGATTACAACATTAATGTACCAAAACAAACAAGTCCGACATGTTTTGGCCTACAAGGTCTAATCTTAGTTTTCCTAATTCATCACATTTGGCCCAAATTTTGAACAACGAAAGGATCCAAATAATTCCCGTTACTGAATTTGGCATCTTCTCACCAATAATTTTGCCATTTTGGTCGCTTTCTATGGTCAACTTTTTCTCTCTTCTTCTTCAACTTTGGTTTTTATCTCCCTGAAAGTATTAGAAAAAATGCATAAGTACTCGCTTTAGTAGAATACATATTCAACAGACTATTTAAAGACCATGCAGTAGCAAGACCACATAGGCCTATAGGCTATAACACTTTAGGACAGTAACATTATTCTGTCAACATGAATAGAAATGACCAAGATGAACTATCCTTATACATGCATATTAACGATATTTAGGTGTTTGGATGCTGTTGTAAAAGGTTCTTTGAAGTAACGGCACGCCTCCTCAAATTAAATAAAAATGACCAAGCTATATAGGTATGCTAAATTCAGTAACAAACGATAACTACCCATAAAAAAAACTCAAAAGGGATAATAAAAAGTTTGACTAAAAGGGGAACAATTCAATAGTGTCAAAAATGCTCTATATTTTATGCATACAAGTACAACCTCTTAAATCGTTGTGATTCAATAATTTAAAATTCTTAATGTAAAATATAGGTTTTGTAAGCACATCTAACTCAACTATGTATAAGAAATGAGATACCTTCACAGTTTTGTAAGGAACGGGACGAGTTCGATGAACATCAACCTGTATTTAGAAGGAAATGATATTTTACAATTAATTTCAGTAGAGTAAAAAATTTGGATGCAAAAGAATTATACTGAAGAAGATATCATTAACACATATAAATAGAAAAAGAAAGGAGAAACATAATACCATGGATAAGCTCTCGAAAAGCATTTCAAAGAACAGATCAATGCCTACGTTGCCAACATCTCCTGTTTGTTGCACACCAAAAATATTACCAAACCCCCTAATAGTCATGTCTCTTTCTGCAAGTTGCAAGCCTTGACCAAGATCACCACACTCTTCAAGAGCTGCAAGCCTTTTCTGTAGAGTTGCACAAAAGGTTGTATATAGTACTATATTTGTATCAAGTCTCAACAGTAGTTTTTCAGATTTACAAAGAAATGCAGAATTTACAATTTTAGATTGAAGTAATAAGTTATTGCCATGCATCCATGTCAAAATGCCAACCCTAACGCAAATTTGGGTCTTAGAGGGAAAACAGGTCAATCGGAAGCATGTTATAACACTAACGTGCAAGAAGATTTAAAAATAGAAAAGGGTTGAAAGTCTCCAAATACTTGATGCATAGAAAATGGATATATCATATTTTAATAGAAACAAAAAAATGTTATAAAAAATGATACGTTGGCAATTATATTTGACGCACTACTTGTTCACATTAATAATCTAAAATCTATAAAGATCATACCTTTGCTTCTGGGGAAAGCAACAACTTATTGGGTAGTATAAATGAGCATGAGCTTCCTTATTTGACCTTCCCACCCTTCCCCGCAACTACACCAACAAATTTATAAAACAAGTTCAAGATTAACTTGTGATGAGTTGATGACTAATGATTACAATAAGAAAAACATTGACTAAAAAAGCAATAAATAATATACTCCGTATCCAACAATAAACCTGATACAGTTGTGCAAGCCCGAATTGCTGAAAGTCTTGAATTATGATGGTGTTAGCATTTTGAATGTCGAGCCCACTCTCTACTATATTTGTGGAGACTAGAATCTTTATTTCTCCATCTACAAATCTTGTCATAGTTTTCTCCAGCCATTTTGAATATAGCTGTACAAAAGTTGCATAATGGTAATTATAGTAATTATTATCTAGCATCAGCCGATAACTACATAATAGCTAAGTCCTTCTGCAACTAGTTTACCATTCACGTAACCGAAACAATTTACCTGTCCATGAGCAAGGGCAATTTCAACATCTGGAAATGTCTTCTCTAGAAATGCCATAACCTGTTCAAGACCTGTGAATGGTAATAAATTCCATTTAACTAGACCACCAAGAAAACATGTAACACATATACAGAGAGCCCGGGTGAAGCGTCTTTCAACAATAGGCAAATTTGAATAGGTAACCACTTTTACCTTGAATACGTGGCAATACATAGAAAACCTGGCCTCCACGGTCCAGCTCAAAATTGATTGCTGAAAGAAGTGAGTGAGTTCCAATAATGATATCCAGCTCACCATTTTGGCTGAAAGAAGAGGCGAACCTGTTCTTCATCAACTATCAGAAGACCTAGTTTATCATACGTGACACGGCTGCCAAGAAGTGAGTGAGTTCCAATAATGATATCCAGCTCACCATTTTGGATCAAATGAAAATACTCCTCCCTCTCAGTTTTGGTCTGCATGCTGTAAAATGTTAGGCCCATAGCGACATTGCCAGTTGAGTCCATGACTATAGGTCGTAATGTGAACTGATTTACTATGTGAATGGGTTGATTTGGGATGTGTTTAATCTTAAACGGGTCAAATGGGTTGAATCAGAAAAATTAGCTAACGGGGAAAAGGGTCATATGGGTTGAAAGTCGTTCAAAATCTATTTTAAGAAATGGACAAAAATATGTTTTAGCAGGTCAACCTAACCAACCCGTTTTGACTCATACTTAGAAATGTCCCATTTCAACTCAGCCCACTCAAAATTGTCTTGGTAATTATAGTAACGCGTTCATGTTTGTAAGAAATGGATAAAAAAAGTTTCAGCAGGTCAATCTAACCTACCCGTTTTGACGAATATTAAAATGTTCCAGTTCAATCCAGCCCAGATTTAACTTTTGACTCAAAATACCCCTTGTGCCACCTCTAAGGTGAGAAGTAAAAGTGTGCACTTGTAGCAGAATCATAGTAACTTAAGAATGTCTCTAAAGTAAGTCATGATGTAGCTAACCATAAACACTTGATAATATGCCTTGCATCCAAAATTAACCCACATAATATAAACATAAGATAGAAAAAAGATTTTATTTTCACCTGAAATCTGCTCATAAGCCCAACTCTAATGTTGGGGTATCTGGAAAATCTCTCTGAAATAACACTAAAATGCTGTCGAGCCAATACAATGGTTGGTGCTAATACCATTGCCTGTTTTCCAGACGAAACTACACAAAAAAGAGCTCGTTGAGCAACTTCTGTCTTCCCAAATCCAACATCTCCACATATCAATCGATCCATTGGAGTTTCTCTCTCTGTCAAATCCTTCTCAACGTCAATAAAGGCTTGTTGCTGGTCAGGGGTAGGTGTATAAGGAAACTGAGCAACAAATTCAGCCATTGCAGGATTTTTGGGGTATGGGGGTCTTCTTAATCTTAGCCTGTTTAAATAAACCTCCATCAGATCAACAACCATTTTTTGAATTGCAACCTTTCCTTTGACCTTTCTCTTCTCCCAAACACTTGTGTCCTTCAATCTTCCCAAACCTCGAGGTGCTGAACTTTCATTTGGACTGAAAACAGTAATCCAAACATCATTTTAGTTTCAGCAAGATAACTTGGCATTGCGTTTGAAAGTGATTATTTGATATACCGATATGCAGGAGGTGTTTGTTTAAGCTTATTTTTGGGCTTATGTTCGTTTCGGCTTATGTTTCATGACCCCCATTGTTTTCCGGCTTATACTGAAACTCATTGGTTTATAAGCTTATAATGTCATTATAAGCCAATAAGTTTCAAGATAAGCCGAAAAAATGAGCTAATTAAACATAAGCCAAAACGACATAAGCTTAAAAAGATACCCCCGCAGACTAGTTGTTGCACAGTGTCTTTGGATATGCTTATGTTGTTCAAGTGTTTAGAAAATTCCAATTATATAAAAAAGTACAGTAAAATGACCCATATATCGGTAATCCAAAACTAAGGATAACCAGATAATAAGTTGATGTTTGGCAAAACGAGCAGTAGAAGGCAGCAGATGTTAGCTATGGCTGTTTGGTTCAAACGTGTTTGGTATAGTTAAGTGTAAAATGATGTAAAAGCTAAAGCTAATGCTTCGCTTCTTTAACTAGTGTTTCAAATAGGAGTGTTCATACAAAAATCCAAATGCTAAACACTCGTTGCCAAACAAGCATTATATTATACTTTAAACATTAAACGCTCCAAAATATTAGTCGCCAAATACGGCAGCTATATTTGGTTAAACTAGCACTTAGCAGTTAGCAGTTTGTTTTATAGAAACGTTTGGCAATGTAGCTATACTTATAAAGTGGAAAATGGCGTATACACATTAATAAAACAACTCCTATATTAGTTTGGCGAGGATAGCGATAGGAAGCAGTAGTAGCTGAAAGTTTGTTTTGATAAAGTATTTGCTAATGTAGCTGTATAGTCATAATGAGTAAGTGAATATCTTAGTTGCTCGTAAATGCTACTAGAGGTAGCACTTTAACTTGGAGCATTTAGAAAAAATAGGAATGCTAGGTGCTTGTTTAGAAACAAGCTTTTTGTGACCCTGGTTGCTTAAAAACGCTCTGTAATGCTCGCTGCCAAACATATTAGTCACATAAATAATCATTACTATTTTCTTGAGGTGGCAAAACAGGCGGGCGGGCACGGGTGGCGGGCTAAACGGGCGACGGGCTAAACGGGCGCGGACTAAATGGGTACGGGCTAAACGGGTGCAAGCTAAAACGGGAAAAAAACATATAAAAGTGTAGAAATTAAAGAATTAAAATACTTGTTTGAAAGCCCGAGAGAAAAAATTAAATATAAAATATCCGCTGAGTAGCCTAATTTGTCACTTCAGATTTTTTCCATCAATGTTAGAGGTGACAAAACGAGCGGGGTAGGATATGGGTGATCTTATCGTTAAAAAATTTCCCATCTGACCCAGATAACCAAATTATCACATTCATACGTAAATGGGTCAATTTCTTCTTACAGTGGTTGTTGTTGCTTTATCAAGCGCAATACCTAGTAAAATGGATCAAAATGCTAGACGGATACTAAAAGGTTCAAAAAGACAAACCATAAAAGTTGCTTATTGCTGCCTTCATTCCATGCCTAGAAATTTTTGTCCGTCCATCTGCATATGCCTGCAACGGATGATTTTCGTATCATGTACAGAATATTTCTGCCATATAGCGCATGTTCTCACTAGATTATATCATACTTAGGCGTCAATTACAAAAAAGTTATCAAATACCAACCTTGTAGACAAGAACATGAACAAGAACAAGGTTCCCAAACTAATATTTACTCTTTTGTTGTGCTATCATCTTTTTCTCAACTGTATCTGTCTTTTTGTGATGAAGGTTTTTGTGAGACGAACAAGGTGAAGGTCATACATCATGACATAAAGATTATAATCATTGACTACCATTTCATAGCACCCGGCTTCTACTACCATTTCAAGTGTACCGACTGATGATGGTTGTTGATTCTCTTAACTGACCATTCAGCGTATCCTAAAAGCAAACTCTTCCATCTTCAAATGGACCCCACGACATTGACATTCTTTCCTTCGTCGTGAAAAGCGCAATCCATTTTAATTTCTGATTAATAAAGGTTGTACATCACATAAAGAGTGCAAACACGGTGAATTGGATAACACGGAGTCGTTTTTTCCATATGATATCTTTATTGAAGGTCTGAATGTCTGCTGAAAGAGAGGCTTTTATTTCAGATGATGTTTGTAAGTGTTTTGTAAGATTTATGTTGGGCAACAAGAATATTTGTAGTATCTTTATCAATATCGTTAGTTTATTTTGTTATATTTGGTTACTTTTAGTTGATATGTGATTGCATAAATGACTGTGTAGATGTGTGCAAGGTAAATTGATTGTTCATTGTGTGTTTTCTGAACTAGATGATGGTGTTTGGTGATAGGTTTTAATTTACCGTGTTTCGGAATAGGTGTAAGACGCGGAAGTGAGTCATGGATCACTGCATAATAACCACAATCAAACTTTGTAGCAATTTCATATATGTCCCCCAATTAGAGTATTCCCACATGTAGAAGTACATTTGACCTTGATCAACCCAAACCACTCGGTGGTGCCATTGTAAAATGGATGATTGAATGACGCAAAACGTGGACAAGTAAAACTTTCTGGACAGGTAGACAGACATGTTACTTTCTATAGCAGCATAGTGAATTAGAGGTAGACAAGAGAGAAACACACCAAAGAGCCGATCACCATCATTTCACCTTTCATATCAGACATTAAACCTGGCTCAATCAGTTGATCAAGTTCACATCTTTGAATTCGTTGAGGCATTTTGTCAAACACTTTCTGGGCATATTAGATATATGCTTCAAACAGATCATAAATCACATTTTAAACACAACTATTGTAATCAATTTTAAATATATCTAAAATAAAGATTAATAAGAGACGAAAAGTGTTGATTTTGTACTAACCTGTGCCCACAACATGTTTGGATGGAACTACGAAAAAGACGGATTAAGAAAATGAAGGATCTAAAAACAAGAAGTTGGCGTTGGATTTTCTGGGTTTGAATTATTAATGGAGGTGAGGATGGTTGAGTTAAAGATGATGTGGGTTTGAACTAGATGGATTGGGTTATCAGTAAATGAAATTGAGGGGTATTAGTCCAATGTACAAGTCAATATGAGCAAATGTACAACTAACTAATGCATTTATTTTATATTTGTTAAAAATAAATACTATAAAGTTAATTATTAAATTATAAAAATTATAAATTTTAATATTTAATTATAAAAGTACAAGTCGCTTAAATTGTACACTTACACATTCTTACACAATAGTGACAAGTCGCTTAAAGAGTACAATGACACATTCTTACACCAAAAACATAAGTCGCATAAGTTTAATTAAAGTAGCATAATATTTTTAATATATAAAATATAATAAAAATATGTTACAAAAATAATATAATTAAAAAGTTGCATAATAAAATATTCTGAGTCGCATAAAAAGGTACCTTACACAATTGTACTTGTTTCTTACACAAATAGTACTTTTTTTGGAAAAAACACAAGTCGCTTAGGTAGCATATGGTAGCATGGGTTGCATAGTGTAGCATAAGTCGCATCGGTCTATTTTGGGAAAATGTCAAAAACATGGGTTATTTTGGCAAAAAGATTTAATTACAAGTCTATTTGGGTAATTATCCCTTAATAAAATGTAAAAACCCTAACAACCGCTGTCCCAAAGAGGCAATCATTTCGCTCCTTATGAACACATTATCAAGATAGATTTTCATGTTTATCACTTGCCAAGTTGTGGTGACTTGTTCTTAGAATCAATGTAATACGAAGCCTGTGGCTCATCCTTTTGTCAATATCGATCCCATTAATATTCTAGGTTACATCTATAACTATCACCTCACTTCCATTACTCACTGCTAACTTTCATCACCGACAAGCAGCACTACAGACACAAACACCATCAGCCAGGCTATGTACATGCGGGTATGGGTCATCAACAACCAAACCTGACAGAACCAATGCCACTCTGGCAGCCAGTTCCCATATTAGGGAAACGAGTTGATGGCGGGGCCGTTGTGAATGCTAGAAACCACACAATAACAATGAACAAGGAATTCCATGAACCCTCAAAAGGGTACCCAACCGGGACTTCAAGAGAAACACTCTTATTTTATAAACTCATAATCTGTTTAAACCTAAAACTAACAGGTACATTTATAGCATTTTTTTTAGAACGGCAATTTTATTAAAAAGGCTAGCAAGGAGCTAGAAACCAAATATTACAAAGGAATCAAATGAGGATTTTTAAGCCAATCCTCCCATAAAAACGCCCTTTTACATCTACTAGATACCCAATTAAAAGAATAGGAAACAATGTCATCGAAAATCACCGAACGGCGCGGAGGAACCTGATCGAAAACAGAACGATTGCGAAACACCCAAATATACCACCAAGCCACATAGAACACGCCTTCCAACACAGCCTTTGACGCCGAAGGCCGCCGCAGAGATAACAACCAAGACTTCCAAGCATCAAAAGAGGACAAACTCTGTCCATCCACCTCCCACCATCTACAAATTCTACCAAACACCTCTTGCGCAATATCACAACTGAAAAAAAGATGCTGAGATGTCTCCAAAGAACCAGCACACAACGGGCAGGCATTAGACTCCACCTCCACACCTCTACGAGCTAGATTTTGTCTAGTAGGAAGACAATCACGCCACATACGCCAAGAAAAAATATTAATCTTTATGGGAATACATTTTACCCATCTTGTAGGATCGCTAAAAACAGGAAGATACAAGGCGTCAATGGCGTTCCGAACATCTTTGACCTGAAAAACCCCATCACTCGATAAGTCACATAACCAACGATCAGAAGTAGGCAAAAGGGACACATCCTTAACAATAAGATTCAAAGCATCCCACTGCTGTCTCTCAGCACCATCACGCACACAACGTCTAAAGGACATATCCAACGAGGCTGCAGCAATTTTGGACGCAACCGAAGCTTCCTTATCCGATTCTAAGGCAAACACACGAGGAAACTTCTTACATAACGGATAACCCAAAATCCAGTTATCATACCAGAACCTAGTCAAAAGACCATCCCCTACTCTTTTCTTGCAGTGAGAAATGAAATCAAAACCGTTCGCTTTCAAATAACGAACTTCTCGAATAATCGAGCACCAAGGAGAAGACCGAGAAGTCGAATGATGATCAACAAAATCACCATATATCGCCTGGATCACCTTGAACCAAAGCGACTCATCATGGGAGATAAACCTCCAAACCCATTTAAGGAGAAGAGCCCGGTTGAGCGCGAAAAAACTAGAAACACCCAAACTCCCGTTCTTTTTAGACGCTAAAATCTTCTTCCAAGCTATCCAGGAAATCTTTTTCTCCGAAGAATCCACACCATTGAAAAAATTCCGTCTAATAGCTTCCATATCATTCAGCACTCCTTTGGGAGTTTTGTAAATGGACATAGAGTATAAAGGCGTCGCCCCTAGAACCGATTTCAATAAAGCCAACCTACCACCAATGGACAATGTTTTAACCTTCCACATAGATAATCTCGAACGAAGCTTGGAGATTATACCCTCCCAAGCCGACTTACGAGACATTTGTTCCCCAACCATGACACCTAGGTAACGAAATTGATGGTGTAGCACCCCACAACCAATATTAGCCGCTGCTTGAGAAACTAAATTCCAAGACACCCCAATACCCAACAGCTGACATTTATGAAGATTTATTTTCAGCCCCGATGCGAGGAAGAAACATTGAAGAATTGTAACAATACCCTTCAAGTTAGAATCAGACCATTCCCCTAAGAACATGGCATCATCGGCATAAAAAAGATGAGAAATACAGGTCGAACCGTTCAGTTGAATACCCTTGAAGAAGCCCTCTGAAGCTGCACTAGATACAGATATGTGCAATGACTCCATAACTAAGATAAATAAAAAAGGAGACAAAGGGTCACCTTGTTTAAGCCCTCTATGGAACGAAAACTCGGCCGTAGGGCTCCCATTAACCAAAATCGAAGCTCGTGCAGAAGAGAGAGTCCCAAGAATCCATCTACACCAATTCGGACCAAAACCAAAAGCCTGCAAAACATCAATAAGGTAATCCCAACGAACAGAATCATACGCCTTAGCGAAATCCACTTTGAAAAACATCGCCTGCTTCTTAAACTTTTTACACCAACCTAGAATCTCATTTAGGATGAAAGGACCATCTAAAATATTCCTCTTAGCAACAAAAGCAGGCTGTCAGTCGGAGACAAGATCATAAATAACACAAGACAAACGATTAGCAAGAATCTTAGTTACTACCTTGTAAACACAACCAATCAAACTAATCGGCCTAAAATCTGAAACCACCTTTGCCTCCGTAACTTTGGGAATCAAAGCAATAAAAGAGGAGTTACATCCATTCGAAAATGATCCTTGGGCAAAAAACTGTTCCACTGCACAACAAAAATCAGTCCCCACAGTTTCCCAAAATTTCCAAAAGAACTCGAACGTGTACCCATCTGGACCTGGAGATTTATTCTCACCACATTCCCAAACGGCTCTACGGATTTCATCCCTAGAAACAATACTGTCCAGCTCAACGACCTGCTCCGAAGATAAACGTCTAATAAAAGGGGCGTTCAATTTGAAACGAGAAGTAGAGGGTTCCTCGAACCGCTCTTGGAAATGATTCTTAAAAGCCTCCTTCACCTTGACAGGTTCTGTACACCACACTCCATCAATAAACACCCCCCGAATAGATAATTGAGACCTCTTCTTATTAATGATCCCATGGAAATATTTAGAGTTTTCGTCACCTTCAATGGCCCATTTGATCTTAGATTTCTGAACAGCCTCTTTAGAAGCCACCTTCTTAATATCAAACAATTGCCTCATAAGATCTAACCTCTTCAGAAGAATAGAATCGGATCTCATACCTTGATCCAGTTTCTTTTCGATATCTCCCAACTCACGACTAATAGAATTACTTACACTCAAAAGTTTGTCCTTACGATCCTTGACCCATTGACGAATAATAGGCTTAAGACCTTGTAATTTTTTCTTGAACCTGATCATACCGTTGGAATCCCCAATTGGTAAAGAACTCCAAGCCTGAACCACCATAGCCTCAAACCCTTCAAGCCCTAACCAAGAATGATAGAACCGGTATGGAGTCGGACCAAAGTCCGTATAGACCTCGTGCAACATAATAGGCCGATGATCTGAAAGATGTCTATCTAAACAAGTCGCTGTTAATGAAGGAAAAGTGGAAAACAAACCTTCAGTAACGAGAAAACGATCAAGTTTACTCATTTTGGATGCCGACGGGTGTGCCCACGTGTACGAATAACCTTCCATCTTGACATCTGACAAACCCGATGAATTAATGAAATCATTGAACAATCTCGCACCTAGAGGATTAAAAACAGAACCAAATCTTTCATCCGGACAGCGAACATCATTGAAATCTCCCATTACTATGGCTTCTCCACTCCAACGTCTAACTAAAGAAGAAATATAATCCCACAGAACACGTTTCATAGAGATTTGCTGAGGGGCATAAACAACAACAAACATCAACTTAGAATTAGTCGGAAGCCACGTACCATAAATGGCAATAAAATTATCCGAAATAGTAGCCGCATCTTTCCTGAAAACCGAAGCCTCCCAGACACATAGGATACCACCCGAACAACCAACAGACTCGCTAGAAACAAATTGGTAATTTGAGTTACCCCACAAAAATTTTACATCCATGTGTGAAACACATTCTAACTTCGTCTCCTGTACAGCTAGAAAAATAACTCGATGTTTAGAATTTAACTCCTTTATCCACTCCTTTTTGGACTTGTTACCAAGTCCTTGAATATTAAGGGACATAATATTCATTTAAAACCCTCTTGCACTCCTTGAGAACCTATGATACCTTCAAAATCATTCTTACATCCTTCCAAATCATAACCCATGGAACGCCCCACTCGAATCATATCCTCCAAAAGTTGTAACATCGAACCACCCTTATGAACCGGTCTACACGGAATATCTGCTGAATCACCTCTAGAAGATTCATGGACTTCAACAGCTGTATTCATAACCTTTGCACCCTCTGAAACCGACTTCTCAATACTAGCTTCATTCTCCGAACCTTCTTCACAACCAACAGCCTGAGAAGGGATCACTCCCTCACCATTAGTAACATCATTTTGCTGCACCGACCCCTCAGGAGTAAACCCTGGAGCATGAGTCCCGGAGGGACTATCCGCCTGTACTTCCTCACCTGGTTTTTTATTCAAACAATCATATAAATTAAATGGGTCATCAGAATGTTGTACCTCATCGACTTTTCCCAATCCACCTTCATCTGGAGAAGTAGAATTTTCTCCAAAAACTGTTTCAGCGACCCCCTCAAAATCACTCTCCTCATCCAACACATCATCCCTGTTATGGACTCCCTCCGAATTCAAACTATCACCTATAGCAGAATCATTGTCTGGGGAATACTCTGTCACATTGGGCTCCACAAAAGTCGGAGTCCACATAAAAAGCTCTTTTGCCCGGACCATCGAAACCTTCCCTTTAAAACTCACCTTGAAGTTTTCAAAGATGGATTGTTGTTGGTTAGTTAACACACACAGTCGCTTCCTAGCAAACGACGCCCCCGAATTATCCTCTATATCCAGAGCTCTTCCCCATTTACTCCCTATTTTCAAAAATGTTCCCCTAGACCACACCTTAAGTGGAACACCTTCGATATCCACCCAAACCACTCTCTCATCACTTGTTGTAACTTATGAAACCAAGACTTCACCCCAATATGTTCTAAAAAACTTGTTCTTAGCTGCCACAGAATCCAGCTCAATCAAAACCCAGTACCCTCCAAGGTAGGATAGATTCGCCTTATGAAAACCTTCCTTGGAAAGAATAACCCGTAAGTTCGGAATAGAAAGAAGATCTTTAACTCTCCCCATAACTTGACGAGAAATATCACAACTACGTTCACACGACTCATCCAAAGCCATCACTGGGATAGACCTAGCAGAATCTTGTGCAGTACGAGTATGCATAGAACCACGAACTGCCGCAGCAAAAGAACCTGGCACACCATTCTTATTTGGCACACCATTCTTATTTAGAGGAGAATATGCTGAAGGTTTAACGTAATTCGTCTCACGTTCATAACGCACCAAATTCGCTTGGAGGTGATAACGCCCAATCCAAATGGTACACAGATTACCTACCAGTCTATCAATATTCTCCACCCGAATAAACCTTACGAAAGCAAATCTTTTACCTGCTTGAGAACGACGATTAGGAATAAAGACATCAACAGCCTTCCCGTACCCTTCACATAACCTCCACAATTCGCGATGTCCACAATCATCAGGAAAATTGGTAACAAAAATCGATTTGGAGATCTTAGACACGTGATCCTCCTTGGATCTAGAATACGGCATGATTGAATTGGATTGAAGGGAGATCTGACACGGAGACACAAAGAAACCCTAACCCTAAAAAATAAAAAAAAAGGCACCGACAACTATGGCGAAACCCTAAATCAACCAAAAACAAATCTTAAAAAGACACTCGTCGAATCAATTAAAACAAGATACATAAACAATCACAAAAAGAAAACTGAAACTCCGGTTACCATTGATCATCACAATTGAAGGGGACGAATTAATCGAGGCCCTAAATTTGTTCACAGATGCTAGCGACAAGATCCAATTACTGATCGTGGATTGAGACATGATATCCGGTGTTAATCAATGATTGGAGGCTGACAAGATTAGAATGATTGAAGAGAGAAGAAAAAATCGCCCATAGTTCTGATTTGTTTTCAGTTGGCGAAAATGGAAGGGTAAGCAAGTCTGGTATGGTGAAGAGCGTTTGGCGAGATGTGACAGGTACATGATATTGTCTTGGAGAGAAAGACAAGAATCAAGTAGAAACAAGGAAACAAATCGAAAAACATAATATAAAAAAGATAGACTACGACAATTATGAATTGTCGCTTTTCACCCTTCAATCTATTAGAACTAGTGAACACTTGACTTCACATGTTTACCGAAGAACCGGCGGCTAAGTCCGAGGAGCCGGAGCGAACATGCCCTGCATCACGAGTTCTTAAACAGGGATGAAACCAGAGTACCAGAACTGATACTCCGATAGAACTTCCAGTACCATTCTTCTTGCACAAAGTTAAAACGAAATCCTGGTTTCGTTGGGTCTATATAACCTGGTACAGCCTAATCTAAACAGATCAAAATTACTTTACTTTCACCAAATTATATCGCTTCGTTATGAAAATATAGAACAAGCCCTAGTGGCCTAGTCCGATTGTGAAACTCCCATCTCATCAACTCCCCCTCCAATCAACTCCCAACCTATCCAGTATCGGTGTGCCTACCTTATTATCTTAATCAATGGCTGCAACCACTTACCCATCCATTCTATTACACTCATGTTTCTTTATATGAACAAATCTAGTTATATGCATTATAAGGTTAGCCTTTCTATACAAGCTGTTAAGGTTATTAAACAGTATCAAATAAATGGATAATACAATTCCAATCTTGGCTTCAACTTAAACACTGATAAATAGTTTCTTAATGGCAAATATGTTGCGAAAAACTAGACATTCAGGAACTGTTGATACATGAAATCCTTGTTAGAAATTTGGTGGATCACAGTAATCTGAGAGTCGTGTAATCTGAGAGTCGTGTAAACACTTTCAGATCAAAGTATTTCGATGGTTCTATCGAAATCTCCAATCACATAAAACTCATATTCGAACTGAGAAGATGCTTTTGTTATTATGAACAGAACCAGACACACAGAATGAATATATGACCAACAGTTTTCTACAATCGGTTGTAACTGCCATGGAACAATCTTGACTCCAAATGAACATATACGTCAGCTTTGTCAGGGGAATATGCTAACTTGGCCCTACATAAAGCATCACTTCCGCAACAAACTATCTATTGACCCATCTAGCTCAAGTTCAAACAGATTAGATTTTATCCAATGTTCTTAATCTAAGAAAAAACGGATAGCATCCTTCACACATTGTACCAGAAAGCAGCATTCATAGTAACAATCGTTTTAATCGAAAACAAAATTTCATGCCAAATGCAGTTGGAATATGCGTTTACGTGACAAGGTAACCACTAACAAAACTTTTTTTTCCTGTGTTCCTTTTTCCATTAAGTAAACATGTTTAATTAAAACTAGGTGAACAATCGAGCATGTTATAAACCTCAAAATGCTTGTAAATAAGTTTATGGATCATATAGTATTGCAAGTGATTCATCACTAAACATCAATTACCAACATTGCTTACATATTTATGCATAAGATATTTCATTTTCGAAGATTGACCAACAGCTTAATGTCGATCTACGGCTAAAACTTCTATTAAGTATAAAAACCAACATCCTATTTGCACAAAAGTCTAGTACTTCATAGTGAGCCTTGTATCTTAAAAGACTTTAAGATACACGATAGATGTGTACTTTTCTAAAGTCTCGCAATAGTAAGTGTACCCAAAATATTACTCATCTAATACCTGAACTAGTTATTTTGTTATATGTATCTTTTGTGCACAACACATTTAGGAATGTTTGAAAAAGTACGTGTATAGCTTAAACCGTATATCAAGTGGGTGTTTGTTTAAGCTTATATAGCGGGCTTGTGACTTATGTTGCTTTAGGCTTATGTTTCGTAAGCTCACTTTTTGTGGTAGGGTTTTGGATCAGCTTACTTTATAGGCTTAACAGCTGAAATTTGGAAAGGCCGATAACCTCACTTTTTAGGCTTATGATGTTAAGCCCGTGGCTTTTTTTAAGCCATGAGCTTATATTTATCTGCTCATAAGCTCAAAAAGGTACACTTATCGACTTTGCCAAATGCCAATACGCCATTAAGCCAATTTCATAAGCTAATCCAAACACCCCGGGGTGTATGGCTAAGCTTATGAAATGGGCTTATAGCTTATATATCATAAGCTCTTGTTAAGTGTTGGCTTAGCTTATCATAGTTACAGTAATAGTAAAATGACAAAAAAAATTAAAAAAAAAACATGAGTCTGATTATTAAATGAGGATATAAAGTTTAGGCTTACGAAAACCCCCTCATATAAGCTCATAAGCCTTTGTTTTAGCTTATATAGCGGGCTTATTAGATTATATTAGCGTATAAGCCGAAATCAAGTGTTTGGTTAAGCTTATATAAGTGGGCTCATTAGCTTATATATGGAGGATTTGGTAAGCCAAAAAATTATGGCTTTTATAACAAAAGGTTGGCTTATATAACATATAACAATAATATATAAAAAAAGACTTTTATACCCCCACACTTAATAATTACACCATTTGATATTCATGTATTTTTTTGTCATTTACCTTATTAATTTTAATGAGGTAAACCAAACACTAAACATAAGCTTATAAGCTTATGATATATAAGCCATAAATGGCTTGTATAACGTAAGCCTAAGTCCAACTCATAAGCTTAACCAAACACCCCCTAAACCTAGCCAAACACTTATTTAGGCTTATTCCAGTTATATAAGCTAAAAAGCCCCTAAACAAGCTTAAACAACCACCCAATAATATCATATGCTTATATAAGCCAAACTTTTAGTGGTCGGAGGCTGGAGCAGATGCCACCTATTCAATATCAACTATCTCGGAGTGAGAAAGTCAATAGAATTCGTGTTGATCTCCGTGACAATAAAACAAACTTCTTTTGAGAGAAGCCTGAGTCAGCTGGGGAAGGGTTGTGCATTACATCACTGGGTCCATGATGCGTTGTCTTCATGATGTGTTGATCCAGTTTCTGCCTAAGTTGTATGGAGGGCTAATTTTTTTACACCCTTTATCCTTACATTTCTTTTTCATTCTTCAACCCCTTCAATGCTTACCAAGACATCATTACTAGCACCTTGTTGTGATTGTTCCAGTGCTAGCATCAGTACTTAGTCGGCATTCAGCTTCGTTCACATTCTACTCCATCTTTCCTAAGGACTTCTAATAATCTATTGGATTGTCCCTGGGAAGATCCCTCCGGTTCTGGTTGGATCATAGGACTTAAACCTAACCACCCTTTTGACACCAATAACGTCGTGAATTAAAGATGTTGTGGGTATTTGATCGTAACAATGAGTTCTTGAGTCTTTAGATCACATTTTAATTACATTTAATTACATTTTATCCCCCTATCTCTAATATATAAAATCGTTTGATATTAGAGATACCAAATTTGATTAAAATATATTATGAAAAATAGTTTTGAAAAAACTTTCGAGAGAAAAATGTGTCAAACTTAGCATGAATTTGGAACGCTCCCCCTCAAAAATTGATCCAATTGAATAATCATTGTGAGGATGTGCTCCACATTTCGCTTTTTGAGGATAGGAGTTGTTGAACACACAATTTTTTAAAGATTTTGAATAATCATTGAAAAACTCTTGAAAAATTGTGTTCAACGCTTTTTGAAAAACTCTATTTCTTTTTGGCGAAAAGGTTTTTCCAAAGCATAAACTTGAGTTCATAGACTTTGAATGTCTTGACAAATCCACTTAAGTGTAAGAAGATTTAACTTCTTTTGCTGAGGGTAAGCGCACTAAATCGTACACTCCCCCGTGAATATAGATCCGGGTTGCAATCTGAAAGTGATTACAAGCCATTGTGTTGAGCTCAAAACGTTGAATGTTTTGTGACAAGCTCAACCCAAGATAGATTGCTCTACCCGTTGTTGGAAAAATTGTCCAAAATAGACATTTTCCTTTATTAAAATTAGAAATGACATGTTTTGAAAAATATTTACAACTTTCATTCGAGCTTTATGTACACACCCGTGTCGTTATTGAGTGACATTTCTAGGCACGTCCATATTATCGATACTGAAAGACATGTCGAGAAGAATATTTTGGTATTTTTGAAGATTTTTCATTTTTTATTTTGCTTTTCTATGATATTTACGTTTTATTATATTTTTGTATTTTCTCAAGTTTTTCGAAAATAATCCAAAATTGATTTTTGTACAGAAGAAGAAGGTGATAGCGAATGTACAGAATTGGAACCCTTTGAGGAAGAAGAATTGGGTCAAAATTCGCTTTTGTATCTGCAATGACAGAAGAAGAGTTTGCACAAATACTAGTGTTAGGAGTAACAAATTCCTTGTCTACGGCCAAAACATTCGCATTCGTGCTAGCGCAGGTTTCATCACTCTTCTCTATTGGAATCCACTTAAGACCAACTTCCGTGAAGATCCGACCCGTTGGTTTCCACTGAAGACTAGATTTAGGATTAGTTTTCTCTTGCACAGCGGAAGACTTCTTTGGTGAGAAACTATGTCCTTTCTGAATCCACGTTTCAGATTTGTTGTTATTGCTTTTCTTTGCGACGGGTTTGTGTCTCCTTGTTGTCTTATGGGATACTGTATTCGATCTTCGTTCAAAGGAACGAGATTTGACCTCATAGAGGTATTGTAGAATGCAATGGTCATGATTTCCATTGTGAATGCCCTTTTTGCAAATGGGACATACAGGGAATTTGAGATTCACGAAAGTACTTGTATTCCTTGGTTTTCCAAATCGTTCAGGCGTAGTGTTCGAAACATGACTATTCATGGATGGTTTCCAATTCCTAGGTTGCTGGTAAGGGATCCTAGGTTTTGGTTAACTACCATTAGGAGTGTGTTGAACTCTAGCGAGATTTGGTGAACTAAGTTTTGAATACACGGGTTTGTCTTTCTGAATCTCCCCTTTTTGCTTAGCATCCTCTAGGTTGTTGGTATGAACTACGTCATTTGAACCTACAGATTCCTTTGTGGACGCGTATGTGTCACGCGTTTTGGAGGAGTCCTAGAAGTGTTAGGTGCATTAACATGGTTGGGTTTAGCAACAATGTGCTTTCTAAATGGAGGAACATAGAGTGATATGGATGATTTTGGAACACTTGGTTGCACATCAGTCTTATGGGGTAACCAAGATTTTACATGAGAAGAATTGGAGAAAGGAGTCAGTTTTCATAAGATAGATGGCTTTGGATCCTTGTAAGCATTGGGTTGTCGAACAACAGGTTTCACAACTTTAGGTTCTACAGTTTTCCCACCCAATTTGGCAACGAGTTTCTTCAACACTTCTATCGCTATGTCCTTTTCTTGCAACTGAGCTTTCAAGTTTGTAATTTCCATACTCTTTTCGTTCATTTCTCGACACAAGGCGGAAAGTTTTACTTGCAAGTTATTGTCATTTAGACCTTTTCTGACTTTGTCTTGCAAAGCAAGTTCAAGAGTATGACAGTGTTTTTGAAGGAATTCACATCGGTGTTGAATTAACGCAAAAGCCTTTTTATCAACATTATATGTGTGTTTCAAAAGATTTGTTTCAAGACGTTCACACTCTTTGAATTGATCAAGATATTTGCATGCCACGTCAGAATATTCGTCTATATTTGCACAATATGTAAGAGCAACACACAAAATATCTTTGGTGGGACATTCTTGTAAGAGTAAATCATATGTTGTGGAAAACTCGTCTCGTTCAGGTTGACGATCGAAAATTTCTTTTTCAAGAGATTCCACATATTTCAAATCGTCAAACATTTCTTGATCAATTAATGTTTCAAATTCCAAAGCATGTTTCTTTGTTCTTTCCGCAAGCGAAATCAAAATAGTTTTCACAAGCACAGTTATGTCGTGAGGAATTTCTTTATCACCTTTCAAAAGTTCACGTTTTTTCCAATCATCGTCAACAACCTTTTTGAAATTTTTAGTGTTACTCTTAAGAATACTAAGTGCTTGCTTACTCTTGCTTATAGAAGCTTGATGCGGCAAGTACCCAATATATTTTGAAACATTAGTTTTTTTAGTGGCAAAAACTTGTCTCCATTTAATTCTTATTTGTTCACATTCGAAAAACATTTGCTCACGAGACTTCTGTGTTTGCGGTTTGAAAAGACCATAAAGACTGTTTTCATAAGCACAATTATATGGTTTAACAAACTCTATATTAACTTTTCGTCTACTCTCTTCTTCCAAATCGGTTGTCTCTTCACTGCCAGTCCTAACAAAAAGGCAATCAAGATCGGTCCATTAGGACTCATCAAGATATAGGTGTTGATTCTCATATTGAGCTTGCTCTAGATACTTAGGATTTGCAAAACTAGGTCTATCCTTGAAAAACGAACGAGGTGCCAACATTCTCATGGTTTGAATGGATTGATTAGTTTTGTAAACAATTTTCTTGTAAAAATAAATTTGAGTTTCAAGTTCTACCATTTTGTCGATATCTTTCGCTTGTCTAGTTTTGAAATCCTTTTCCAACTTTTCAACCACTGCTTTCTTTTCATTAACAAGTTAGTTTTATCCTCTTGAAGAAAACCATTTACTTGAGTTAGCTCATTGACTTTCGTGGTAGCAAGATACGTTTTATGACGTTCAGTACTCAAAGAGGTGTTATGATTACGTTTCACTTGTTCTAGAAGCTTAAGAGTTTCGTTATATTTCTGTTGATAATCGTCCTTTTTGACGTTAATTAAACACCCTTCGTACCCCTCAATCTCGTTGGTCTTTTGAAGAAGCTGATTTCTATAGCTATCAATTGTTTCACTAGATTTAATTAGAGCAGCCTTGCATTCTTCAAAATTTTGAGTGAGCGTAGCGTTTGCCTTTTTTAATTGCTTGTGACTCTATCTAGTTTCTTTGACATCTTTTTGTAAACTAAATTAAATTAGAAAGCGCGACACGCTCCTCATCATCATACTCATTTTCATGTTGATCATCGTCAGACTCATTATTGCATGTGTCTCAGGGATCAGGTATGGTATTTCTATCAACCTTTTCCTTCATACATGTGTCAATATGGATTTGAGTTTGATCACAATGCTCATGCGTATTGGCATTGGCAAACACATTATATTCATCATTGTGTACCTCTTCCAATGGCTCAGAATCGTAAACCGGAACATTATCATAGGAATGTGGATTGTTGATGTCATTCTCAGAGTCTATGCCTTGTTTGCCAGAGCGGCTGCTTTCTTTCCCATAAATTCAATGATCATTCTGCGCGCTATGCTTTGTGCTCCCTGATCTACAGCTATCAGTTGCATTACTCGATACTGTCCCGTTACTTACAGTTGAAACTGGACTCGTATCCACTACATGAATCTTTGCAACCGTGCACTCTTGCATTTTCAGCCTTTTGTCATTCATCTTATTGATCATGGCTTTTTCATGAAGTAAGCGTTCATCCATAAGCCTCTCAATTGATTCCATGTTTTGTTGTATCAAGTCTTTGAAAGATTTTGCGTCCATTTTAGTGTAGTCTTTAAAAGTGCTCTTGTGCATCTCGTACTTCTGAATGAAAATTGGGATTCTTGAATAGCTTTGAAGCAAAGAATGATTGAAACGGTGTTCTGAGTGTTTTGAGGGCTTTCTTGGAATTTGTCTCATGAAGGTTTTTGTTGAGTAATTCATTCTCAAGATTCTTCAAGTGGTCTCTTAAATCATAAGTGAACGTGCGATGGTCATTTCCGAAGAAGCAATGAAAAGCATGCATATACAAAGGATTGTACGAGAAGGTCTCTCTAGACGTTTTAGATTCATTTTAAGATCACTGAAAGCGTGCATACAACGTTGTTTAAGGACTTGTTCTTGTAGTTGCATCTCTCGTTCTTCTCTGTCTGAACACGCATTGCTCTTTTCCATGATGATGGTGTCTCAGTTGATGAAGTGACTTCGGATCTTAAGTAGATATGGTGTGATTGGGTTGTGGTTTAAATTCCGAAAATTGAGATTTTTCTTCGGTCCGATAAAACGGTAAACCGAAAAATTATGAATCAACAAATTTTGAAATCAAGTTAGACATAGCCAATAACTAGTAGGGAAAAATTTGGAAAAATGAAAATTTTAATGAAAAATAAAACCTAAAAAATTTGAAATTTGGCCTAAAATTTTGAATTTTGGTCCCAAAAATTTTTGCATCGCCAAAATTTGAAATCGAAGCTTAAATGGCCTAAAAATGGTCTAGGAAAAAATAAATTTTACTATGGTTTTCCTGCCAAAAACTTTTTTTTGTGGTAAACTATGTTCCGGGACTAGTCTAGATAGTGGCTAAGTCTGAAAAGTACTCGAACAAAATTTAGCCAGACATATCGCAATATCCATCGCAATGTTGGATCGGAATGTGGATCGAAATGCTGATTGGAATGTGTATCGGAATACCTGTCGGAATGTTGGATCGGAATATCTGTCGGAATGTTGGATCGGAATACCTGTTGGAATGTTTGATCGGAATACCTGGCGGAATGTCTGTCGGAATATCTAATCGCAATACCTATCGGAATATCTAATCGAAATACCTATCGGAATACGTATCGAAATAGCTATCGGAATATCAGATCGGAATCTTGATCGGAATACAGAAGCCCTTACAACACTATCGGAATACTTATCGGAATATGAAAACAATACCGAAACTTTAGGTAAAAACTTGAGATTTTTGACAAGAAATCCGTGATTATAACTAAACCAAAACAACCAAATCCCTACCACAACTATGTAGGAGAATTATACCAAGATTTAGAGCACGAAAACACAAAAAGATTTGAATTCGAGAGATGATATATAGATCAAATCATACGCATCAAATATAAAATCACAACAACCAATCACAATTCTACCCCATGGCGATTGATACCAATTGATGTCCCTAATTTGTGATGATCAAATAAGAAATAAAGAAGAAAGATAGATGAAGTAGATAAATTCTAGAGAGAGAAAGTAGAGAGAGAAAAGAGAGAGAAGTGTGTGAAACTTATGGAAGATTAGATTAGAAAATGAACAACCAACACCCTTCCTAACATGTTAGGGTATTTATAGTCTTGCCTACATGTGGCATAATGGGCTATATGTTTGATTGTGCTCGTGTTTGTCATTTTCATACACCTGATCTTGTTATTTTCAGTCGGGAATCTGATGTTCCGCTTCTTAGCCTTGAGATGATTGAGTTCTTCAAAATGCGTTGGAAATAGCTTTCACTACACAAATGAAAAGATTTGATTTTAGTTTCAATCACATTATCAAATATGATGCACTACATAAGTTGAATTTCGAGTACATTATCATATATGATAATTTACACACAACTAACTTTCAGTTACCTACAAAGAGATGACTGGCTTGTCTGTATTTTGTTTTTAATCACGTTATCATATATTATAGTGTTAAGTTAAGTTACACGCACATTATCATTTATGATACCTTTATATATCATATATGATAAGTGGAGGTATCATATATGATACATCTGTACAACATAAGTTAAAGCTTATCCTATAGCTTCAACACATACTTACCCATGCTCTTAGACTATATTTATATTACTCAAACTAATTTCTACCTATGTTACGTTAAATCTACACAATTACAACAAACAACAAAATAGTATCATATATGATAATCTGTGTAAATCACTTAGACTGCTTATAAAACATAATCCAAAATAGAATAAGCTCATAAGCCCATAATAAGTTAGCTTATAATTCACTAACATTTCACATCAAATAAAAGCTAAAAAGGATAAATTCATAAGCTAAAAAAAGTTATCATCGTACTCACATCAAACTAAATTCGTTGATAATTTCACATTGAATAAGCTAAAAAGGATTAATTCATAAGCTTATATATACATCAAATAAGCTAAAAATGTATAAATGAAAACAGATCGAGATGACTTCCTTGGTGTTGATGAAATCAAGAAGGATATAATCGATTTACAAATAGATGATTGATCGATTATATGTTCTTGATGATAGATTTAGATCTTATTATTGGTGTGCGTTTTTAGTGTGTGTTAAGAGAGATAAAGAAAAGATGTATATCTGGGAAAACGCTGTAGAGGGATTTGAGAGTTGGGGTAGGTGGAGCGTGAAATGATCAAATTGCCCTTCCTTCGTTTTTTAATTAAAAAATAAGGTTAATTTGAGCTTTTGATCAAAATTGAATGGAAGGTGGAGATTAGTCCCCTTTATCCACGTCATACAAGATATTCTTATAACAATTCTCATATATTTTACATCAATTATTGTAAAACACAAATAAAGATATTTAAGACTAAAGTTAAAGAAAGAAAATATTAAAAATTATGACAGACAAAATGATTTATACATATTCAATAAATATAAGCTCTTAGTTAAAAAAATGAATGTAGACTTTTTTATAATTAGAAAACCAAGCCTACCTTCTTTTTATATGGGTGAAACTAGAAAATTAATAAATTTTAACTTTGAATAAAATGTATTGGAACAATAGGGATGAGCAAGGGTCCAGAACTGATGGAACTGGAACCAGAACCGATGGAACCGAGAATCAAAATTTTGAGAAAAGTAGGAACCAAGAACCGGACCAAATATATTTTTTGGTTCCAGTTCTGGTTCCAGTTCTAGTTCGGGTTCTTTGGTTCTACCCGCATAGGAACCGATTTTCTTGAAGAAAAATTAATTACGCCAACAAAAAGCACACAAGATTAAATATTTTACGCATTTACAATCAATTACGTTGAAAGCAATAGTATTTAACAACTAAAACATAAGCTCGAATAAATAAACATTTTGTAGTTTCACGGCTTAATCGAGAAACGAGGAACATTTACTTTCCATCATTGAAGAATGTCAAGACTTTGACCTTTACATAACTCAACCTTCGGCTCTTTAAGATACATATCCAACTCTATTTCGGTTTCATATGAGTTATTAGCATCAACAGTATAATAATCATTTAAGATGTGATTGTCTTCATCATTAAGGGATGTAACGTTGGATTCCTTATGCTCACCCATACTCGAATTCCACGATAGAAGTTCAAACCTTTTTTTATACGTTCCAAAAAACTCTCCCAATTGTGTTTCTTTTTTCCTTGTTTCCACTTAATAGGTGGGCCCAACCTTTAATTCCATACTCATTAAAATTATACTCTCTCCAATAAGAGCATCTCTAATGGTTAAAACCAAAAAAGACTTTTTTTCATTAATTACATTAAATTTTATAATAAATGGCTTCTAGTAAAAACCTATTGTTTAAAGGGTTTTTCTAACATGTGCCCTCAAGCACATGTTAAGTCATCTTTATTAAACACCAAGTTTCCTTTTATATTCAAAAAAATATTTAATTTACATTAAATATACTCAAAATTCACCATAAATAAATAACGATTTGCATTTAATAAGTGCAAACTTTACTTATATACAAACTTAAACATACACACCAGGGCACATGTTAGAAATTCCCTTGTTTAAATTTACTTCAATGCATAACTTTTCAACAAAGACATTTTGAAAGAAAAAAATGCATTCAACAAGCAAAATAATGGATCATTAAATGCAAACCTTTTGCTCAAACCACTTTTAGAATTCAAAGTATTTGGGAAAAGCTTTGTAAAAAGCTATACATTGCAATGGTAAAAAGTCTTCTAAAAGCTTTTCCAAACAGTAAAAACCTTTTAGTAAACCTTTGCATTGGAGATGCTTTAAGTGGCTAATTAAGACCATTTAGTGGAACCACTTAAATTAATAAACAAGACCTTAACCTCTTCAAACATACCCTCAACCTTGCTCTCAAGTTCTTTATTGTCAAAGGTTTTCTCGTTTAGTAATTTTGTACAAACAAGACATACATTAAATGCAAATAAAAAATAACCATAAAACTTACTTCCATTGATTTGATAATGATGATAGTTGTTTATGTTTTTATGGATTAAAAATTAGGGTTTAAGGTGTTTGGTTTGATTTTTTATGAAAGTAGGCTAGTAGAATATTACGCTTCTGAGTCTCGTATATAAAAAAATACAATATTTTTATAATCATTGGGTATTTGGTTCTAGAACCGAGAACCGGTGGAACCGAACCGAACTGAACCAAGAACCAAAAATCTTGAAAATAAGAACTGGAACTGAAACCTATGGTTCTGGTTCCGGTTCGGTTCTTAATGGTTCCGATCCAGTTCTTGATTCCGATCTGATTCTTCGGTTTTTTTGCTCATCCTAAGACAAATTAGGTAAAAGTGTCGGAAAAAGTAACAAGACAAGTAATTTAATTTAGTAATTGTGTTAAAAAAAAGTTAATTTAGTAATTTGAAGCTTGTCTTAACATTAAAGAAAAAACGTTATTGGTTAAGATCATCCTTACTCAATAAATGCATGCATAATTAATATGTAGTATAGAATGCAAACAACACCTTAGAATGTTTATCACCGCTTTCATTCTCGTGTCAATGTTGTTGTTCTTGTTCCCGAGCAAGATCACCGGTTTTAAACTTGGGCAACAGGTTGGGCAGCAGGTTCCTCCAGGCCCAAAACCATTGCCCTACATCGGCTGCTTAATCCCCATGCTTCGAAACAAGCCCACGTTTCGATGGATACATAGATTGATGGATGAGATGAGCACAAAGATCATATGCATTCGTCTAGGAAACATCCATGAGCGATCCAAAGATAGCTCGTGAGTTCCTCAAGGCTAAAGATGAGATATTCATGTCAAGGCCTGATAACTTGTCCAGTTATCTAGCAAGTGGTGGATACTTGACCACCGTTCTTGTTCCAGTGAGTGATCGTTGGAAGAAGATGAAAAAAATTCTAGCCACAGAGATTCTCTCGATTGCTAGGCACAATTGGCTTCTACCGAAGCGAAATGAAGAAGCTGATAACCTGATTCGGTATATATAGAATCTGCATGAATGCTTATTTTTCATGTACAATTTACAATTTTTAAGCTGATAACCTAGCCCCTCTTCATCATGCAGGTACATCTACAACCAATGTTATATCAATGTCGGACGTACCAAAGGGGTCGTCAATGTTAGGACAGTAGTGCAACAATACTCGGGCAACATCATAAGGAAGATCATGTTCGGTAGTAGGTACTTTGGTAAAGGAAATGGAGACGGTGGACCTGGGGCGGAAGAGATCGAGCATGTCGATTCACTTTGGACAATTCTCAATTACCTTTTCGCGTTTAGCATGACCGATTACTTTCCATGGTTGAGATGGATAACTGATTTTGATGGTCATGAGAAGATCATGAGGAATGCTGTTCGTACTGCAAGGAAGTATCAAGATCGTTTGGTCGATGAAAGGATTCATGAAGTGAGGGTGATAGAAGACGACATGCTTGACGTATTCATCAACCTTAAAAACCCTACACTAACTGCTGATCAAATAAAAGCTCAGATCCTTGTAAGACTCAGTTTATTTTTGTTTTAATTACTTGTAAGATAATCTGGATACTTTTCTTCCTAATGTAATATACATGCATGCATATTAATTTTATTAATGGCTTGTATGTAGGAGCTTAATTTAGCAACAATTGATAATCCATCAAATGGCGTTGAATGGGCAATGGCAGAAATGATAAACCAACCGAGGATTATCGAGAAAGCAGTCCAAGAGCTTGATTATGTGGTGGGAAAAGATAGATTGGTGCAAGAATATGATATACCTGATCTTAACTATATCAAAGCCTGTGTTAAGGAAGCCTTCAGCAAGGCCGGCTATATGGGTGTGCAACCTGTGCAAGGGCACAGGGCCCCACTTCACTAAGGGCCACCAATTTGTAACTCGATTCACTTTGTAGTTTTACTACCCTTTACTTTTACATATGAAAAAGTTATTAAAAAATGAAGACTATAAAAGATATGGGCTAGTAGATCACATATTCAAGTTATGCAAATTTCAAATGTATTCAACTGTTAATAGGTTTTTCTTTAAGGTTTGAAAAATTAATAGCAACTTAAACATTATCTATATAAATAAGTTGATAATCAATCAAGTTATATAAAAAAAACTAGTATATGTTTCCCACACTATGATGATAACTTTGTGCTCCGTCACTAAATATGCTCAAAATGGCGTGCATGTTTCCCACACTATGATAATAACCCTGTGGCCCATCAGTAAATATCGTCAAAATGCATGTCGTGATAAAGGGGATCTACTTGTAGGTACGCACAGGGCCACCAAAATCAATGAGACGGCCCTGGCCTTCAGGTTGCACCCTGTTGCACCTTTCAACGTTCCTCACGTCTCATCTGTTGACACCACTGTGGCCGGATACTTTATACCCAAGGGTAGCCATGTGCTACTGAGCCGCCTTGGGCTAGGGCGGAACCCTGAGGTGTGGGATGACCCACTGACTTATAATCCAGACCGTCACATGAAAAGTGATAAAGAAGTAGTGGTACTAACGGACCATAACCTTGATATGTTGTCATTCAGCACTGGTCGACGTGGTTGTGCAGGAGTGTTATTAGGCTCGACCATGACCATAATGCTGCTAGCTAGACTTATACAAGGGTTCAATTGGGAGTTGCCATCAAACGAAGAGCAAGTTAATCTTAAGGAGAACTTGCATGATTTGTTAAAAGCTAAGCCATTGTTAGCCTTAGCAAAACCTCGTCTAGCTCACCAACTATACCCCGAAACTTGAATAAGTTTCTAAAGACGTACGCTTCAATCCAGTTTCTAAAGTTATCATTTGTTGCACAGGTCGTGACATGGGGATTCCAGGATCGAATGATCAAACATCATTAAGAACAAGAATCATCGTATCATCATACAAAAATAAGAACAGGAAACTGGGATATGAACCCTAATAAAAACTTGATATTAATAAAGTGAGGGTTACTTACAAACGTATACAATGAATCCTATTTATACATGATGAAACGGTGTGACTTTGTGAACGATGTTTATCACAGAACGTTACACCTGTTTGTCATAACGGTTCCCTAATCTAACTAACCTAACTAGTCTGGGCCTTGGGCCAACAAACTTGACATACAGGGCCTATACTAAATACATACATATGAATTTTACATAAACCTATACTAAACATACACAACATAAAACATACTTTGTCAAAGATTAATTAGATTAAGTTCCAACATCCCCCTTAATCTATTTAATCTTTGTATATTCCAATCTTCTATATCCTTGCTTTCTTCAGAAGAATCGTTCCGTGCTGATTCCTTTCTTGAAACTTCTTGGTTCGGGGTCTTTCTTGAATCGTCATGGTTCTGGACGTACTGTGAATCTTCAGGGATTCAGTTATCTTACTATGAACCAAAGGGTTTGATCTTACTTGCTGTGAATCATGAACGGTTCCATTCAACTTGCTATGAACCAAGAATTTTCGTTGCCTTTCTGATTTCTTGATCTTCCTTCTGATTTGTTGATCTTCATATGGTTGTTGTTGGTTTGTTGCAATGATTTCATCATTCTTACTCATACGACTTCATCCTTTCTTGTTTGCGAGGCGAATCAACCTGTAGTTCTTAGGTTTACTAATTCCCGAGCAAATCTCTGAATATTATTCTTCCTTCTTTTGCAGAAAAAAAATAACACGCCATAAATTTTCTTGAATGATGATTCTTGACATGAATCGTTTGTTGTTTGATCCCTCGTCGCTCTGATACCACTTGTTGGAATCAAACCAAACTTGCTGATAAAAATAAAAGAATCACATGTATATATGAATCTGTTTTTTGTATTGATATGAATTGAATCGAGTTCTTACAGATTCCTAACATATTTATACAAAATGAATCGGTGCCAAGCAAACATCGTGATTGTTGGAGGCATACCGATCTTTACAGAGTAACAGACATAATCTAAACGTTGCAACCCCTAAAAACGGTTTATACCGTTATCTAATGTCTAGCCCATTTACTAACCTATTGGGTTGGGTTTTATTTAGATAAACATACTAAAATATCCCTAAACTTTGCTTTTATAACATTAACGTCCAACATACTCCCCCTAATGTTATAAACGGCAATCTAGTCTTCTTTACTTAACTTCATAGCAATGTGGGTTCTTCGTCAGTTTCATAGATGAGAAGTGATTCTTGCTCTTTGTCTTTCTTCTTGTCTTTCAATTTCGTGCATTCATACGCAAAATGACCTAAGTCACCACATTCATAGCATCTCATCTTTTTCTTGTTTTGTTCTCTTGTACTTTGTTGAAACCTTGCTCCATGTCCTTTTTCTTCTTTATTAAAGCTTCTTCCTTGACCATTATCATGATTTTGATTACTTGATCTTGCCATGAGAAGCTTGTCTTGATCATTTGCCTCTTGCGTGTCTTGACTTTTGATTCGTTCTTCATAGGCAGTTAATCTTCCAATGGCTTCTTCAAATGACATTTCGTCCAAATCTTGATATTGTTCTATAGTTGCCACGATCGGTAAAAACTTCTTTGGAGCAGAGTTGAGTAGTTTTCTTACTAGCGACTTATCTTCCAATGTTTCACCAAGTCCTTTGAACTTGGCCTTGATACTACTTAACTTTCCTCCAAAATCACTAACTTTTTCGTTTAGCATTATCCTTAGAGTCTCTAGTTCACTCCTCTGGTTTTGTAGTCGTGCCTTTTGAACAAGATCGGGTCCTAAATTCTTGACTTTGATCGAGTCCTATACTTCCTTTGCAGTCGAGTATTGTGCAACTTGCATCAACATCCTGTGGCAATGTTTGGAAGATAATTGCCTTTGATGTGTTTTCTTTCTTTTCATTCATTGTTTCTCCTTCTTTTGCAACAATCATTTCCCAAATGCCATACGCCTTCAGTATTGTCTCCATCATCAATGCCCACGTCGTGTAGTTTGTTTCGGTCAATTTTGGATATTGTAGTGAAACATTTCCTAGTTCTCGAACTGACGTACTGTTTGATGTTTGATTACCAATTAGCTATTTTGGTGACTCACCAATTAGCTGGAGCACACAAAAGCAAGCAACAGTGGCACTATCATCATGTGAATCTGAATTCATTGCAGCAACTCAAGCGTTATGGCTCAAAAGAATCTTAAGCAGACTTACACACAAAGAAGAAGAAAAGATCAAGATCATGGTAGACAACAAATCAGCAATTTCACTAATGAAGAACCCAGTTTTTCATGGAAGGAGCAAGCACATAGACACGAAGTACCACTTCATCAGATAATGCGTTGAAAGAAACGACATCCAAGTAGAATTTGTATGTGGAGAATACCAGAAAGCTGACATACTCACGAAGGCACTACCAAATATCAAGTTTCTAGTCATGAGAGAACTCATTGGACTCAAGAATATACACCACAGCGTTTACGATTAGAGGGGAGAATATTAGGCCCGACCCAAAGTACTAGAGGACACGACCCATGGGCCTAGATAATCTTACCCGCTGTTTACTTTTGACAGTGATTTGACAGTTACAAACGGTTATAAACGAACCAACACAACGTTTACTTTTCTTGAAACGTTGTGACCATTAGTCAACATACCCGTTCGACAAGTATATATAGATTAGGATTCTATCAATGTAAAGATGATGATACATTTGTAATTATACGATTAATACAAAGTTTAGTTTCGGTATATTGATTTGATTTGATCCGTGCTTGTTTCTCCAAGATTGGCATCAGAGCAAAATTCCTGGAAGGCCACAAAGAAGGTTGCCTAGACTTCATTCAGAAACAAGCAAGTAGAGAAAAACAAGAAGGAATAAGCAGATGTATCAGAAAAATCTCAATGGACTGTAAAGAAATGTTGAAGAAAGAACTCGAAGAAATCAAGGTATCCAATTTATCACTCCAAAGCGCCAAGTATGTTAAGAACAAATGTTTTTACTGTAGAAAGAAAGGGCATTTTATCGAATCATGCCCTATCTTGATAAAAGATGAAGCAGATCATGCCCAAAAAATTTCTGATACAACCACAAAAGGAAACAAGGATGGAACCCGTTTGCTACTATGTTTCAATTGCAAGGGAAGTGGACATATTGCCAGCAAATGTCCTTTGAAGGAACCACAACCAATAACAAGGCTGAAGTATCCCGGATTCATACACTTCAAAACCAAGGGGGTAATTAAAGGAACAGATAATGACACATGGGACGACTTTTGGTACGTAAGCAATAGTATTGATAAACATTTATCTTGTAATCTCAAATTCTTCTGCAACCTCAAAGAAGAATTCACAGTAGAAAAGTTAGAAGATCAGGGACAGTTTTTGTTTACGTACGGTATGGGGGAAGTGATCATCAAAAATGATATCCAATATTCTATGATACCAGGGGTACAATACGCCCCTGAAGTTTCTCTGAATATACTCTCAATTGACTTGCTACACAAACAAGGCTTTGAGATTGTTTTTGAAGAAGAAAAGTGTATACTGGTTTACATGTTCAAAAACCAAGTGGGGCAGAATCTTGATATAGAAAGAATGACAAAGTTGCACAACGACTATTTGGAGAATTACTTCAAATCCTTGGACAAAGAAAGAGCGATGAAGGAAGAAAAGATGGTATGCCCTAAGAAAGAAAAAGATGAGTCAGAAGTTAGTACTTTCAATGAATTTGTGGCGTTTTTAAATTTGATAAAGGATGAACAAGATGATTGGCAAAGATTGGGACAACTACAGGGAGAAATTTAACAAGGTCTTTCAATGGTTTTTCAACTGTTATTTGAAAAGACAGGCTCCTGGACCCATTCCACCGAAGATACAAGAAGTCCCCGTTCATCTCTTCGATCTGTACAAAATTATGGATTGGATGGGCGGATATCTCAGCGTACAATTTGGCCAAGAATTTGGCGCAGTTGCAGAGGTCCTTGGACTAACAAGGAATGATGGAGATGATGTCAAGCGATGTTACATGGTCTATCTAGAAGTCTTGGTATGTTACTACAAGACGGCGAGAGCACATAAAGTTCCTGCAGAAGCAGATGGAGACTCAAGCCTTGAGTCGTACCAATGGTCAATTGGTAAGTCGTGTGCTCCCAAAATCTCTCAGAAAGGGAAGGAAAGGATAGAACATTTTGGCATCAAACTCGAAGACGAAGAAGTCTACAACAGACAACAGATTGCACATAACGAGAAGGACACATCAATTGTCACATGCTACAAATGTCAAAAGGCTGGATACTACGAATTTGAATGTCCAAAGAACCAAGCACCATCTACAACAAAATGCCCAGTCTCTGAAGATTCAGAAAGCAGTTCGGATGATGGCTTCACCATCATTGGTTAAAGGATACAAGACAAGCAGCAAGCCAAAACATCAAGCCCTCGTAATCTTAAGGGGGAAAATTTTGGACGATGTAAGATCATGAAGGCCTGCTGTTTTTATCATGTTCATAGTAAACATTATTCGTATATTTGTATTTATATTTGTAATAGTTTAGCAGGCCCAAACATGTATAATAAAGCCTGCATCAGACAATAAAGATGTTTGGGCATTAGGCCCGATATCAATGGCAGTTATAGGAATCAGATACGGTATGATTAAAGGATGTGTCTTTTTGACTTTTGGTAAACAACACAACGGTTCTATTCTCATACCATTATCTTGTATATAAATAGGATCAGTTGTAAACAGATAATTTCATCCAAGGAATATATATCAAGTATTATAAACGTGTTATATTGTGTTTCAATTACTTCTTCCCAATTTATCGCATTACTGTGTATAAACCTAAATCCTCTTATTATCCCGTCTGCAATTCCACACAAACCATGGTTAACACCAATACCTTCATTGAGGCCAAATGGTCTAGGAGGAAACATCCATTAGACCGCGTTCAAGATATTCTTCCTTCTTTTGCAGAAAAAAAACAACACGCCATAAACTTTCTTGAAGATGATTCTTGACATGAATCGTTTGTTGTTTGATCCCTCGTCGCTCTGGTACCACTGTTGCATAGGTCGTGACATGGGGATTCCAGGATCGAATGATCAAACATCATTAAGAACAAGAATCATCGTATCATCATACAAAAATAAGAACAGGAAATTGGGATATGAACCCTAATAAAAACTTGACATTAATAAAGTGAGGGTTACTTACAAACGTATACAATGAATCCTATTTATACATGATGAAACGGTGTGACTTTGTGAACGATGTTTATCACAGAACGTTACACTTGTTTGTCATAACGGTTCCCTAATCTAACTAACCTAACTAGTCTGGGCCTTGGGCCAACAAACTTGACATACAAGTGTGGGCCTTGGGCCAACAAACTTGACATACAGGGCCTATACTAAATACATACATACGAATTTTACAGAAACCTATACTAAACATACAGAACATAAAACATACTTTGTCAAAGATTAATTAGATTAAGGCTATGTTTGGCAAGAGCTTTTTTTAAGCTTTTTCAAAGCTGTTAGCTTTTTTGTTAAAAAAATAATCTAATAGCTCTGTTTGGTACAACAATTTTTAAGAGCTGTTAGCTTTTTATTTTCACCAAGTAGCTCTTAAATAAAAAGCTGTATGATACAGCTTTTTAAGTTGTCAAGAGCTGTTATGGCACAAGATTACTGATATACCTTACAACCATATTATAATTAATTTAAATATGTCCTTTTAAGTCATTTTACATTATAATTTTTACAGTTAACAATTAATATACCAAACACTTTTATTAAAAATAGAGCTTTTTAGTAAACAGCTTATAGCTAACAGCTTACAGTTAACAGCTTACAGTTAACAGCTTACAGCTAATTTTACCAAACATAGCCTAAGTTCCAACATCATTGTAAAATGGTTATTGCCTTATTTAATTGGCAAAACTATTGAGAAAGAAAGGAACGCGTTCATTCAACAGCTAATAATCAGCATAAAACAAAAGTAGAATATAAGGAAACGAATTTGCAAAACTGCCATCAAACCGAAACAGGGAAGAATTCTATAACGCTATCGATACACAAATTCAATAAGCGGAAACAAGAAATCGGGTTTCATATAATAGTTTGATCAACAATAAAAGCATATAACAAGTCCACAAAGTGCACATAAATCATAAAGAGAGGCCAAGTAAACAAATTCTAAACTTGTTCAAACATCAAGTACAGATGTAATAATATAGTGACATAACTTATTCTCATTTCCTATTGCTCACCGTGGCAAAATGGAGAAATCCAAAGTATTTCACGATGGAACCGAACATATCTGAACCAAGAACCAAAAAATCTCAAAATCAAGAACTAGAACTGGAACCTATGGTTCTGGTTCCGGTTCGGTTCTTAATGGTTCCGATCTAGTTCTTGATTCCGATCCGATTCTTCGATTCTTTTGCTCATCCTAGGACAAATTAGGTAAAAGTGTCGGAAAAAGTAACAAGACAAGTAATTTAATTTAGTAATTGTGTTAAAAAAAAAGTTACTTTAGTAATTTGAAGCTTGTCTAACATTAAAGAAAAAACGTTATTGGTCAAGATCATCCTTACTCTATAAATATGCATGCATAATTAATACGTAGCATAGAATCTAAACAACACCTTAGAATGTTTATCACCGCTTTCATTCTCGTGTCAATGTTGTTGTTCTTGCTCCCGAGCAAGAACAGTTTTAAACATGGGCAGCAGGTTCCTCCAGGCCCAAAACCATTGCCCTACATTGGCTGCTTAATCCCCATGCTTCGAAACAAGCCCACGTTTCGATGGATACATAGAGTGATGGATGAGATGAGCACAAAGATCATATGCATTCGTCTAGGACACATCCATGTTATAGCCGTGAGCGATCCAAAGATAGCTCGTGAGTTCCTCAAGGCCAAAGATGAGATATTCATGTCAAGGCCTGATAACTTATCCAGTTATCTAGCAAGTGGTGGATACTTGACCACCGTTCTTGTTCCAATGAGTGATCATTGGAAGAAGATGAGAAAAATTCTAGCCACAGAGATTCTCTCGGTTGCTAGGCACAATTGGCTTCTACCGAAGCGAAATGAAGAAGCTGATAACCTGATTCGGTATATATAGAATCTGCATGAATGCTTATATTTTTCATGTACATTTACAATTTTTAAGCTGATAACCTAGCCCCTCTTCATCATGCAGGTACATCTACAACCAATGTTATATCAATGTCGGACGTACCAAAGGGGTCGTCAATGTTAGGACAATAGTGCAACAATACTCGGGCAACATCATAAGGAAGATCATGTTCGGTAGTAGGTACTTTGGTAAAGGAAATGGAGACGGTGGACCTGGGGCGGAAGAGATCGAGCATGTCGATTCACTTTGGACAATTCTCAATTACCTTTTCGCGTTTAGCATGACCGATTACTTTCCATGGTTGAGATGGATAACTGATTTTGATGGTCACGAGAAGATCATGAGGAACGCTGTTCGTGCTGCAAGAAAGTATCAAGATCGTTTGGTCGATGAAAGGATTCAACAATGGAAAGATGGAGTGAGGGTGATAGAAGACGACATGCTTGACGTATTCATCAACCTTAAAAACCCTACACTAACTGCTGATCAAATAAAAGCTCAGATCCTTGTAAGACTCAGTTTATTTTTGTTTTAGTTACTTGTAAGATAATCTGGATACTTTTCTTCCTAATGTAATATACAGGCATTGCATGCATATTAATTTTATTAATGGCTTGTATATAGGAGCTTAATTTAGCAACAATTGATAATCCATCAAATGGCGTTGAATGGGCAATGGCAGAAATGATAAACCAACCGAGGATTATCGAGAAAGCAGTCCAAGAGCTTGATTATGTGGTGGGAAAAGATAGATTGGTGCAAGAATATGATATACCTGATCTTAACTATATCAAAGCCTGTGTTAAGGAAGCTTTCAGGTTGCACCCTGTTGCACCGTTCAACGTTCCTCATGTCTCATCTGTTGACACCACTGTGGCGGGGTACTTTATACCGAAGGGTAGCCATGTGCTACTGAGCCGCCTTGGGCTAGGGCGGAACCCTGAGGTGTGGGATGACCCACTGACTTATAATCCAGACCGTCACATGAAAAGTGATAAAGAAGTAGTGGTACTAACGGACCATAACCTTGACATGTTGTCCTTCAGTACTGGTCGACGTGGTTGTGCAGGAGTGTTATTAGGCTCGACCATGACCATAATGCTGCTAGCTAGACTAATACAAGGGTTCAACTGGGAGTTGCCATCAAACGAAGTGAAAGTTAATCTCAAGGAGAACTTGCATGATTTGTTAAAGGCTAAGCCATTGTTAGCCTTAGCAAAACCTCGTCTAGCACACCAACTATACCCCGAAACTTGAATAAGTTTCTAAATAGTTGTACTGGAATATTGGACGTACGCTTCAATCTAGTTTCTAAAGTTATCATTGCAAAAAGGTTATTGCTTTAATTATAATAAAAAAATTAGCGAATTTAACGCTGTTGACACATTTACGTACAGACAAGTTGAAGTCACAGAAAGTAGACCTCCTAAATTACTTGTTTATGACAGTAATATTAAAGTTATCATAATCTTATTCAGGACAGTAACTTAGTCCTCAAGTTCACGCAATCGACCGTCTATCTTAACAGAAAAAATTACCACTACTCACCCGGTTTGGCGCATTTATTGAATCTGCCGAAGAGAAAGTGACAGCCATTCATCAGACTCGATGTCTCATTCAACAGCTAATCAGCATAAAACAAAAGTAAAATATAGGGAAACGAATTTGCAAAACTACCATCAAACTGAAACATGGAAGATTTCTATAATGCTATCGATACACAAATTCAATAAGCGGAAACAAGAAATCGGGTTTAATATAGTAGTTTGATCAACAATAAAAGCATATAACAAAGTCCACAAAGTGCACATAAATCATAAAGAGAGGCCAAGTAAACAAATTCTAAACTTGTTCAAACATCAAGTACAGATGTAATAATATAGTGACATAACTTATTCTCATTTCCTATTGCTCACCGTGGCAAAATAGAGAAATCCAAAGTATTTCACGATATCCATTTTACATAGTAGAAACCCGAGACCTAACCAACTTCCAGATATTCACCCATTCCACCATGCTCTTAGCAGCACCAGCAAAGACTGCATGTGATGATCCCAAACGTTCCTTCACAGCAGCAGCAATTTCCACCACACAATCCTCTGCTGTCACTGCGGACTCGGACAACTTCAATGTCTCAAAAAACGGGACCACATTCTCCATAAGCTTCACACCTTCCCATTCTTTCTTCAAACTGTCAACAGCACTCCCCTTTTCGTTCCTCCAAACATATGGAATTCCACTTTTCACACCTATCTTCAAATGATCACACACCGTCTTCACGACAAGACCACACCAAATATCCTCCATGGTCTCCCACCTCACCTTCCCTTCCTTAACCAACTTCAAAGCTGGAAGCATAGCCGGACCCACGAGTTCTCGGTCAAACGCTATGTTGACCCCACTCATTGGCATCATTGACTTCAATGGTACGGTCATAACTGCATCAACATACCTGGTGTTCCTCATATCTGGTTTGAGTGCTTGTGTGGGTGCATCATAGTCTGCTACATTAAGCCAAAGTCCACACGAAATAGCACATGGGACCCCACTACGTAAGCTAAACGGATACCCACGAACAAAATCAGTTCCCTTTTGATATGGGTCATAAAGCGTGTTGAAGAAGAAAGGAGTTGCAGGATTTTTAAGGTTGTTAACGTGTTGAGCGACTATATCTATTAAATCGCCGTTTTGGGTTTTAGCTGGGCTGCAGTCATCATCAATAGAAATAATATACTTTTTCTTGGATACAAGATAGCCAAAATAACGGGACGAGTATCCAGTAAACAGAGGAGCATTTAAAGGCCCGACCATATTGACTATATCTGTCTCGGTGTAGACACGAGCATCAAAGCCTTCAGGGATTTTTACTTCTTTCAGGCCAGAATCTTTCACAATTATCAAATGGAATCTAGAAAAAATAGGTCTCCACTCCTCCATGAAAGATGTAAGGTCAGAGCGGAAAGCACCAATCACAATATCCACTTCATTTTCGTTAACACTTGCAAGAGACATCCTGTGATAAATTCTGGAAAAATGGGAATTCAATCAAGTAGCACCTGGAGATTCTGCAGAAAAATAACAGTCAACTGAAGATCAAACAGTGCCCGGCTTTAGAACTTTTCTGAGCATCTTGACATTAAGAATTCAATATTTATAAAGAGTAGGCTGTCAGAGGGTGCAGATTTGATCAGTTTAGCACGACTTACTAGTGGGTGTCAGGACAAACTGGATCTTAAGTGCTTGAATCAAAGAAAGGACTTCCTATTTTCCAGTTGACACAAAAAGTTTCAAAATCCCCGGGGTTGGTTTCCCAGCTTTTTACAGTCACCTTGGGAAAAAACGGTAATATTAAGACCAACCGAACACTATAGTTACCAGGGCAAAGGTCATTTTAGAGCAGAAAAACAATATGTTGAGAAAAAAACATGAATCAAGGACTAAAGAAAATTTTTAAACCATTTAATAAAATGTAAAAACCCTAACAACCGCTGTCCCAAAGAGGCAATCATTTCGCTCCTTATGAACACATTATCAAGATAGATTTTCATGTTTATCACTTGCCAAGTTGTGGTGACTTGTTCTTAGAATCAATGTAATATGAAGCCTGTGGCTCATCCTTTTGTCAATATCGATCCCATTAATATTCTAGGTTACATCTATAACTATCACCTCACTTCCATTACTCACTGCTGACTTTCATCACCGACAAGCAGCACTACAGACACAAACACCATCAGCCAGGCTATGTACATGCGGGTATGGGTCATCAACAACCAAACCTGACAGAACCAATGCCACTCTGGCAGCCAGTTCCCATATTAGGGAAACGAGTTCTTAAACAGGGATGAAACCAGAGTACCAGAACCGATACTCCGATAGAACTTCCAGTACCATTCTTCTTGCACAAAGTTAAAACGAAATCCTGGTTCCGTTGGGTCTATATAACCTGGTACAGCCTAATCTAAACAGATCAAAATTACTTTACTTTCACCAAATTATATCGCTTCGTTATGAAAATATAGAACAAGCCCTAGTGGCCTAGTCCGATTGTGAAACTCCCATCTCATCAACTCCCCCTCCAATCAACTCCCAGCCTATCCAGTATCGGTGTGCCTACCTTATTATCTTAATCAATGGCTGCAACCACTTACCCATCCATTCTATTACACTCATGTTTCTTTATATGAACAAATCTAGTTATATGCATTATAAGGTTAGCCTTTCTATACAAGCTGTTAAGGTTATTAAACAGTATCAAATAAATGGATAATACAATTCCAATCTTGGCTTCAACTTAGACACTGATAAATAGTTTCTTAATGGCAAATATGTTGCGAAAAACTAGACATTCAGGAACTGTTGATACATGAAATCCTTGTTAGAAATTTGGTGGATCACAGTAATCTGAGAGTCGTGTAATCTGAGAGTCGTGTAAACACTTTGATCAAAGTATTTCGATGGTTCTATCGAAATCTCCAATCGGATAAAACTCATATTCGAACTGAGAATATGCTTTTGTTATTATGAACAGAACCAGACACACAGAATGAATATATGACCAACAGTTTTCTACAATTGGTTGTAACTGCCATGGAACAATCTTGACTCCAAATGAACATATACGTCAGCTTTGTCAGGGGAGTATGCTAACTTGGCCCTACATAAAACATCACTTCCGCAACAAACTATCTATTGACCCATCTAGCTCAAGTTCAAACAGATTAGATTTTATCCAATGTTCTTAATCTAAGAAAAAACGGATAGCATTCACTTTTTGTGGTAGGGTTTTGGATCAGCTTACTTTATAGGCTTAACAGCTGAAATTTGGAAAGGCCGATAAGCTCACTTTTTAGGCTTATGACGTTAAGCCCAAGGCTTTTTTAAGCCATGAGCTTATATTTATCTGCTCATAAGCTCAAAAAAGTCAGCTCATTAACATTGCCAAATGCCAATAAGCCATTAAGCCCATTTCATAAGCTAATCCAAACACCACCGGGGTGTATGGCTAAGCTTACGAAATGGGCTTATAGCTTATATATCATAAGCTCTTGTTAAGTGTTGGCTTAGCTTATCATAGTTACAGTAATAAGGTAAAATGACAAAAAAAAAATTAAAAAAAACATGAGTCTGATTATTAAATGAGGATATAAAGTTTAGGCTTACGAAAACCCCCTCATATAAGCTCATAAGCCTTTGTTTTAGCTTATATAGCGGGCTTATTAGATTATATTAGCTTATAAGCCGAAACCAAGTGTTTGGTTAAGCTTATATAAGTGGGCTTATAAGCTTATATATGGAGGATTTGGTAAGCCAAAAAATTATGGCTTTTATAACAAAAGGTTGGCTTATATAACAATAATATATAAAAAAAGACTTTTATACCCCACACTTAATAATTACACCATTTGATATTCATGTATTTTTTTGTCATTTACCTTATTAATTTTAATGAGGTAAACCAAACACTAAACATAAGCTTATAAGCTTATGATATATAAGCTCCGTAAATCGCTTGTATAACATAAGCCTAAGTCCAACTCATAAGCTTAACCAAACACCCCCTAAACCTAGCGAAACACTTATTTAGGCTTATTTCAGTTATATAAGCTAATAAGCCCCTAAACAAGCTTACACAATCACCCAGTTATATAAGCCAAACAGTTTAAAAATAAAACCACAAAAAACAGAGCCGAAAACCACAAACACCCCCTAGATACAACTAATTTGAACATAAAGCTGAAATTGGGTTTAGAATAGAAATAAAGAAAAGGGTAATTAGAGAATGATGATGAAATCAAATAATAAGAAAAGATTAAATATATAAAAAAAAAACGTACCAAGAAAAAGATCCAATGTGTTTGCCCCGGGAGGAAAGATAGATGATGGTGAGAACTCACTCAGAAGAAAAGGGTAATTAAACAGTTGCGTGGATTGTTATTTTTGCTCATCAATTCTACGTTTCTCTTTCTCGTGATCCAATGTTTCTTTCTTTCTTTCTTTGCGTTACACTTTTCTTGTTTTCTTTAATATATAGAAATGATTAATCTTAATCATCTCACAATATCTTCTTATTTTTTTTATTTTTTTTATTAAGATACTTAAGGGTGTTTATATAAAATATATAGAGAATTAGAAAACTTGTTTAGAGTTTAGACAAAAAAAAATTTATTGTTTTTTAAAAAATAAAAATTTCTTATTTTTAAGTTTTACATAAAAAAAATAAGAAAACATTACAGTATTTTATTCTTTTTCTTTTTCATCCAAACATTTTTTTATTTTTGAAAAAAAAATGCAACTTCAGCTAAATACGTTTTTTAAAATTTTCAACTCTTTTATATAAAAAATCATTCATTTTTTTAGAAATTAAAAAAACAAAAAAAACATGAAAGATTTTCCATAAGATTTCTCATATCTAAACAGCACCTCAAGGTGATGTGTTTAGTTGAGGAAAAATATCTAACTTTTATAGAGAAATTTTTATATAATAATAGAAAAAAAACACTCGTTGAGTTGCATTTTTTTCCAACATTTTTCAATAAAATAGAAATTATCATTCTCCACTTTTAAATAGAAAAGAAAACATCATCTTATATTTTTCGATTTTTTTCCGGGTTAAAGCCATAAATTACCAATAAGCTTTACTTTTTTTCTCAATATTACTAATATGGAACATATACTCCTATTCTCACCGTCGAACTTTACAAACTTGTTCTAAAATTGGAAACATTTTCAGAAGTGACCTGTTATAACCGGTTTTCAAGTACAAAATACCTACATGTCATTTTATTTACCCGTCAAAATATACTTTATTACAAGTTTTTCCACCTGGCTTATCAAATTTAATTTAATTATCACCCTATATCTTTATTTTGTATAAAAACACTTTCTTCTCTCTTTGTCATCCCTAAGATGTAGCCACCTTGTGTTTGAATCGGCAGCGGCGAGCACACTACCACCACCGCGGTCCTTGGTACATACTTCTAACACCAAGATCCGGCAAAAGCGACAACACCACTAAGATCCGGCAGTAGCGACAACACCACCAAGATCCGACATTAACGACAACACCACTAAGATCAGAAACACGTGTGTATTTTTCTGGTACAAGTAGGTTTTTTTGGAGGCTTTGTTCAGATAGTGTGTTGATTTGATTTACAAGTGGTTTTTTTGTTCAAAAATCGTGTATCAAATATTGTTACAAGAGAAGATGATAAATATGGCTGGATAATACACCAAATAATATGGTTTGAAATTTCTTTGTGTGATGAATTTGTGAGCTTGAAGATCTGGGTTTTTGATAATAGGTTGAAGATAAGGTTATTTTATCGCGTTTGGATGTTATCTTGACTTTGGGTTGTTTGCTTTATCAATTGGTGGTGAAGAAACCTGTTGTGGGCATAAAACCAATTAAGCTAGGGAAGAAGTAAATGACACAAACACAACAAACATAAACAGTTTCCTGGGATTTTTGACACCCTTTGGAAAGATGTATTAGTCTTCAATTTGAATATGTGTAAAAAGTCAATGAGAAAAAAGTGATGTGTAAAAAATTCAACGCCATGTCGAAAAAAAAATGACGTGAAAATAATATTTTACGTTACTAATAATAGCCGGTAAGAACAAGTTTCAATGGCTATATAAGTATTTTATGTTTTATATTTGTAATATCGAGAAAAATAAGTAAAGTCTGTTGGTAATTTACGGATTTAACCCTTTTTTCCCTTTCAGAAAAGGAGAAATTCAACTTTATCTAAACATGTTTTCAAATTTTTGTACTTTTTTATGAAGAAAAAAATCATTCTTTTCTCTAGGAATTTAAAAAAAATTTAAAAAAAATCATAAGAAATTTCCATAACTAAACATCGGCTCAATTGTTTGCATTAAACTGTTGTACTATAAATATACATTGTTGTAACCGGTTACACATAAAAATGGGTAAATCAAAATATAATAGGGCTATGTACCAAAATAGTCAAAATCTAGGATCATTGTTTTTATTATGGTCACACATTTTTTTGCTTCCTATAATGGTCATATACATTTACTCAACTGCTCATATTACTTTGATGATCGACACTGTCTAAATCATCGATTTATTTTATTTAAGCTTTATTTATTGACCGACCCACATATAATACTAAAATACCCTCTATCATTTCTTTTTCTACCATCTCAAATCCACTCTTTCTCTCTCTCTTCATCTCACATCCATGAACTTCATTATTAATTATATTGATATGTTCAATCATTCTAATATGAATATATATTTAATTGATCATCTTGATATCATGTTCATTTTAAATATCTCGTTATTGTTAACTTTCAATTTGATCAACATCATACAATGACTTTTGGAACAAAAATGCAACACATCCGATCTATACATTACGGTGGTATTTTTTCCGATTTTTATCTTGTTTATGACGTAACTTTCTACCTATTGAACTTCATTTTGAAAGGTTATGACGAGGTACATCATGTACATCATACATACTTACATGTATCATGCATGAAAAACATGTATACAAAGTTAGAAGCCATGCATAAATCCACATGTGGGATTTGAAAGATATGAAATCCTGGTAAAAATAATTGAAGATTCATAAGAAAATCTACGAGATTTGGGGAAAATATTCTAAGAGATATATCAAATCTCTTTGGATTACATTTTATTAAGATAATAACTATATTTTTCAAGATATGAGTAATCTTCTAAGATCGTATCTGATCTAAATGAATCCATCTCACAGTATAAATAGGTATGATAACGCTCAAATCCAACATGTTTTTGGGAGCGTTATCCGTACTATTGTACATGTATATTGGTTATATCTACAATACTTTTGTGCATATTTGTGCCCAATTGTGTTTGCAAGTCTTTGTGTAGCCAATTGCAGGAATAGAGTGTAAAACAACGTAAACATGAAGATTAGTACGAGTACGAAGAATCCTAGTCAAGTTCAAGACCCGTGTACAAGTTACAAGCCTTTAAAGATCAATTTTGGGTGTAAGAACAAGTATTTCCAAGGAGCATACAAGTCACTCAGCATGAAGTTGCCACCAGTAGAATCAAATTTGCCACCAGCAAAACTCATCAAACTTGCCACCAGCAGGATTCAAGTTGCCACCCACATTTGTGTTGGCAGAATTTATGTCTACATTCATGCAAGCTCAAGGGAGATCATACAAGAAGATTATAGACTTCCTTTGGCTCCAAGCATTTGCCTTTGGCTTCAAGCCAATCATTGAAGTTTAGGCCTCAACTTTGCCTATAATAAGACCCTTGGGGTCATGTAATCATATGCACTTCAATATCTCTTTCATAACCATCACTTTGGTTATTATACCATCACATAAACTCTCTCAACCTTGTCCAAAACTTCATTCCCGGATTTGAGCAAGGTGGTGCAAGAAAAGTCACTTTTAGAGTCCGAAAAGCAAAGTTAACATCACGAAACTCTTAGGGATCATTACCCTAATAATTAGAAACATATTTCCACTTTGTAAGACTCTTGATTATGACTTATAAGACTATTATTTCAGAGTTTATTTCATTGTTTGTTATGAGTAGCTAAATCTCATTCTACACTTGGTAGGATGATGTTTGTGGTATGAAGTAGTGGTTGTGATTGTGATTTATTTTTATTTCAATGTCAAGCTTTCCTTTGAACCATTAGTACTTATGTTTCATGTGACAATTGTTATCAAAACTTAATTCGTTGGTAAAGATTTCATAGGTCGAAAGGGTTATTTTCTATCAACAAGTAATAGCTGGTTTGTCTATGATTGGCTATCCTTTGTATTGGTCATTTGTTAAGAAGTTTTGATTATCAAGAAACATAATTATAAGTGTTAGCAAATTCGTGAAACGACCGTGAATCGAATGTGTTAAAATTAGATTAAGTCTTGAATTGAGTGATTGAGTCTAATGCTTGTTTTCTTTAACCAAAGTCTTGACGAAGATTAAAGCTTTTGAAAACAATAGATTGGATTATCCATCTAATTATCATAATCATATTTGTTAAACGTGTCATCACAATCATACCACTACGAATGCCTAAACTAGTCGTTACCAAGTGTTGCCTTTAATCTTATTATTAATCTCATCATTTTACTTGTTATTTGTTTGTCTACATTGATACAATCAACGATTATAGTTTTATTTTTGAATGATCATAGGTTTTCCAAATTTCCGTGAACGATCTCGGTATTACCACATAAAAGCTATACACAAACGAAAGGGTTATACTTGTCTATGCGTTTTTAGTTAATCCGGTAATTCGTGTTTATAAATTTAAAACTTGTTCTCCAAATCCACCACACACGACGGACGCATCAAGGTATCATGGTAACCGGTAGAGGTTTGAACTTCTTTCCCTCTTTACACAAGAATTTAATTATCACCTTTTTCTCACTTCATTAATTAACTTGAGTGTCCGAGTGTAATCCGGGGAGAAAAGTCTCGTGTACCCTCTAACGCGTGCATTATTTACTAAGTGATACAAGTAAGCAGGTTGTGCGTAGACTGGAATAAGACCTTCATAGCAAGCCTGTGGATTTACGTATCATCAATTGACGCCATCAGTGGGACAGATTTATTATCCACCAACTCTCTAACTAGAAGCTCATGGCGGGGGAAACTACGTCCACCATGCCACCAAACACTTCCAAAGAAGGACCCAACGAGCCCGAACCAAAGGGACCACCTATAAACATACATATCTCTTATCTGGCCACAAAAAATCACACACCTGAAAATGCCTAAGATAACACATCTGTAGATCCCGTCATGCAATTTGTAGTGCAAAATTTTGAGCAAATCAATGCCATGTACTTAGCGTTTTCCACAAAGAGAAAGTATGTAAGCACCAAAGACCATCTTGTCATAGAACCGTGGCGGTCGAAATCCAAAGGTACACCCGAAGAGGCAGCTCGAGAAACACCAAAGGAGACTACTCTCTAGACCAAGCCTAGAAAAAAGAACCGCTCCACAAAATAAAACATTGGCGGTTCCTTGAGGCAAAGACTTGCGAGCAACACTAACTTTTAGAATAAACCTTTGACATTCGTAAAAACACAAAATAATGTACGCAACCTAGTAGCATCATCCTTCATATCACGAATAAGGGACTATGGTATGTCAAATGGACTCAAGGTACTAACCAATCTAAAGACTTACGATGGTATGTCAGACCCGGATGACCACCTTACTTTATTCATGGGGAATATGGACGTGCACGAGATGCCAGAACCAGCCTAGTGTCATTTCTTTCATATTACCCTATGAGTGGGAGCTTAATACCATCAAGTCAAAACCTGTACTTTTACAAGAAATGTGAGCGTGAGTTCGTCGAGTCAAAATCAGGTTTTACAAAAAAAATGGTGGAAGTTGTGGTCTGGTATAACGAGAGAGATTGGGAGTACATATAGCTAACGAGAGAGAGCTTGACGAGGGTTTGTGAGAGCGAGTTGTTGGTCAAGGTTTGCGAGGGTCGAAAATGGCGAGTGATATTGTTATCGAGAGAGAGATGAGTTTGATATGAACTAAAAGTTTTGTTTTACAAAATGGTTTTTCTTGTTGTTCACGTGAGACGAGAGTAGTTGAGAGTTTGTACATGTGAAACGAGAGTAACGAGTTGAGAGTGATGGGTTGTAAGATTTTTCGTGACCTGAGAGAGATGGAAAGGGTGAGTTTTGTTGTAAGCTTGTTGTGAAACAAGAGAGATTGGTTGTGAGCTTGTGAGGGTTTTGTCCAGGGTTAAACCTCAAAAGATACAGTGTCAAAAACCAAGTTTTGTGTCTTGAATAAATATGTGAGACGAGAGTAATATGTCATTGCGTGAGTTTTACGAGCCTTTGTGAGGGTTTTGATGAGCGTTGCGAGAGTTTTGTGAGATGTGAGCTTGTTTTTGTTGTGAGTTTTGTAATGGGAGTTATTGTGAGTTTGAAAAGAGAGACAGAGTTGGGGAAGTGCAGGTGAGGAAGATGGAGTTTTGGGAGGGAACGAGTTATTCGAGAGAGGGTGAGAGCCAAATCTTATAAAATGAGTTTTGTTGAGTTTAATTAAGGTTTTAAAAATGGTGGAATTTTTGCTGTTATATAACCGAGAAAGAGAGTGTAATATGTAAAGTTTCTTTAACCTGACAAAGAGTATGGTCCATTTAAACCGTCACTTCTCAAAGTATTTTTAAAAAGACATCACGGAATTTATATGGCACACAATATAATATATTTTAGTATAGTCAAGTGGTAACCTATAAATTATTGTTATATCAAAGTTTTTAATTGTAAATTATTTTGGATGCAAATAATATTGAATCAAGATGTGTCGAGTTATATTAGAGTTATATTAATATGGGGTCGAGTTTTCGGGTCTGAGAGTGACTAGTCGAGTTTATTTAACGTGAGTTAAGCGTTGTTTAAAATGGATAAACTGAAAGTAACGTTGAAGGCTGTTGAATTATTTTATAAAAGTAAGAGACATTTTAACTAGTTTAAAATGGATACATAAAATTATAACGCCGAAAGGTTGTCGAAGTTTTACTGAGTCAATTCGATATATTGTTTTTACTTAGAAGTTTGGTCGATATTACACAACAAATGTTTTGAGCTTAATATTATAAATTAAACCGTGGTAAATGGGTGACATGTGCGTGTGACAAATGCATCATTGCATTCTTTGATTGCGACCTAACTTAGCATTATATATATAGGTTGCGACTTGTGTTTGTTGCATCTGTGATTTTCATATTCTTGCTGTGAAATCTGTTGCATTCTGAGGTGAGTCATAGCCCTTATTAAATTGTCTTTTATGTTTAATTATCTGGGTGAAATAAATGCTTTGTTGCCTGCCTGATGGACGCAAAATCTGTTTATATTGTTGCCTTGCTATAAGTTATGTGTGATATGCCTAAGTAGCGATAGCCCACTAGTCCCTTGTTATCATGAACCGTTAGTTACTCTGGTTGGGTAGGCGCTTATGTTATGGATAGATCTATTGGGGTTTGACAACCCCCGTCCGGGTGTTCAAATACATCGACATGCCAAACGGACGTATATCATATGGTTGTTGCTAGGTGGTCTCGGGTTAGACACCTACTTGGGGCAATCTTATATATTACGCGTGCATCAGTTGTACGTGCTTGTCATCAGCCTCGGTGTCATGAGCTTAGTGCTATCATAACTATAATCATTTTATTTTATTCCCATATGCATGACATTATATCGCCCATAATGTCTCATATGCTTTAAACAGTTTGTTTGCGGTCCAACATTGAATGTTATACTTTTAACTTAAACCTATGAACTCACCAGCCTTTGTGTTGACACTTTTAAGCGTTTATCTTAGGTGTTGAACTACTTGCTTGTTGCTTGCTTTGGAGTCTCATGCATACTGTACTTGGATTTGAAGACTTGCTCATGCTTAATAAACTTTTTACCTCTTTGTTGCTATTTAAACTCTGATTTCCGCTGCACTTGCTTAAACTTGTTTATGATTTGAACCTTGTATTTCTAAATCTATAGCAAAGAGGTAAATTATTTTAAAAACGTCCCATTTAGATTCGTTCTCTTGTACCTTGGACTTTGTTAATATGACGTTACAGCCCCCGAGCTTTACCGCTTCCGTTGACCAGTTTTTGGGGTGTTACAGATTGGTATCAGAGCCTTGGTTATAAAGAACTAGGTTTGCATCTTAGGCCTAGACTATAACCGATATGTGATTACGTGTTTTATGTGCTATTATATTATACATATACATATTATATATATATTATCATATATACACGACTACTTTGTGCATGCATACTTTTGCATTGCCCTATACTTGCATTTACTGCTCCTTACGCGTAGTCACATCATTTTATATGAAGATTATTTATATAAACGCTGGAACTTTCGTTAGATATTATAAGTGAAACAATGGTCTCCTCTAGTTCTATGACATTGTAATTGTTATGATGGTCATTAAGATACCTTTCTCGTAGCTTTACATAATTTTGTTTCATCGAAAGTCTTCACCGTCTTTCGATCCAACTTATCATGTTACTATCTGGATTTGGGTTTTAACCTCCGTCCGTTAATAATAATAAAAAAATTATTTCGTCTCGTGACGCGTTACCTAGAAAAATGTCGATTGATTCGAACACGACTTCAACTCGTCACATCGTAAAATTTCATTTTGGAACTCAACTTATTTTAAATTCTTTTACCCTCTTTAACTTCACTGCTAACAACAAAAAGAAAAGCTCGTAAGAACCTTAACGATGATATGGGGGTATGCTAAATGCATGGGAAAATTTTAATTAATCAATGAATGTCTTGACATCGTTTGTTTTAAAATTTGAATATCTATTAATCAATGTGTTTTGACGGTTCGTTTAATTTCGTCCCTTTTGAAAGCGTTTTCACATTTGAATCATTTCTACACTGTCTTGCAATATTTCTTCTTTCATATCATCTTATGAATTATTTTTTTTGTGTCTTCACATCATCTTATGAACCATTTGCAACTATTTTATGTACAATTTCGCCATCACTTCATAAACCACTCGTTGTTATCTTATCAACTATTTCACTAGACTTTCTAAAACACCTTGCTAAATACCTTGTGAACTACTTGTTGGAAGACTTTAAACTACGTTATTCTCATTTTACTAAACTATTTTCATAAATTGTTTTGGTTACTATCTTAAAAACCAGTATAGTATATACCATTTGATTAAGAGGAACTTATCATTATTTGGCGAAAAGGAGCATCGCATCGTTAGTCCCCAATTATACAAAGCCTGATCACCAATGTATAATTTGGGAAGGATGATGTTGGAGTTTTTACCACTCTTTAGGAAAAGAGCAATAAATAGGGCAAGTGTGCACGACGATTTAGGAAAACCGTGTGTGAATGACCCTAAGTGAGTTCGTTCTCGAGGAGGCAAGTGCGTTGTGTTAAGAATTGATTAATGTTTGTGATTATATGATTGAGAAAGAAATGGGATTAGAAGAGAAAGACGGTTACAAAGACGAATTAAACTACGACGAAAAAGGCGAACACGTAAAATCGTAAATAGTGCCAAAATTAAAATTTTAACCTAAAAATTCCTAAAAATTACTAAAAATCCCCAATAATATTCTAAGAGTTTACAAAAAATGCAAACTTGCTAAAACCTTTTAATTAATTAGATAATGACTTTTTAATGCTAATTAAAGCCCTAAAAATCACTATTAAATATTAAAAAGCCCTAAACAAGATCTAATAGTTTGTAAACCTAAAAAATGACCTAAAAAACTAAAAACTATTTTTAAAAATTTTAAAACCAAATTAAACTATTTTTAAACACTTAAAAACTATTAAAATCAATTAAATCTTAAATTAATTCTAGAAATTAATTAAAAAGTCTAAAAAATATTTGGAAAGTGACAAAACTCCTAATTAAGTGTCCTTAACCTAGGAAAAATGTAAAAACTAAAAAAAATAAAACCTTAATTTTTAATAATAAAATAATATTAAAATATTCAAAAAAATAAAAAGTTTGTAAATAAATTCTAAAAAATTACCAAAAATCCTAAATAATGTAACTAAAACAAAAATGCAATCCAAATTTTCTGAAACCTATTTAATAATTTTATATTGAATTTTAAAGTTGGATAAAAACCCTAAAATCCTATAAAATCAAAAATAAGCTAAATTGAAAACTTAAAAAGCTGTAAACCTCAAAAATATGATTAAAAACCTAAAAACTATTTTTTTCAGATTTTTAGTTTACCTTCTTCTATTTTTAATGACTTTTTAAAATTAAAACTTAAAATAATCCTAATAAATTAATTAATAATGGGAAAATTATACTTTTTGCTCTGAAAAGTCAAAAACCTTAATATAAACCTAAGAAAAATACTACTTCGTAAAAACCTCAAAGAAATAAGCCAGAAATAGCTTATTTACAAGCTGCTAATCAAATAAGCTATAAAACAAACACCACTTAAGTATTTAATGAAATGAAACAATCACGTAAAAAACCATCCGGATCACTGGTTAACACGTTACTCCTCCAAACGGGAGGTCGCGTGTTCGAGCCCAGGCCAGGTGAGTTTTTGCCAAACTTTTTTTTTTTTTTTTACTTTTAAAACTCAAAACCAAGTACTTAATTAACTCAAAAACACACTTAAAATCCAAAAACAAGCTATAATTAAGCTGCTAGAAACCAAAACGTGCCCAGATTTGTATACATTTCTGATGAACACAAAGTGAAATCTTCACTTGTGCAAAGATGATCAAGAGGGCTTGATCTTTGATTTTTTGTGGATGTTTGTGATGGACAAAGGCACCCTTATACTCTTTGGAGTATAAGGAGTCAAATCAAACTGAAAACAAGCAAGTTCAAACACCAAGTCAAACCAAATGCACAAGAAACAAGTTACTGATTAAGCCTATGTTACTGATGTATGTTTTGCTGATACACTATGCACACAAGTCAATCTCAAAGGCTCATAACTAGCATATAAATCCACCAAGTAGCATGTAACTGAATCACAATCCTAAAATGATCTATCCTCTAACAATTCATCAACATAATAAGGTCAAATCCATACAAAATCAAGCAGACAAAGCAGTTAGCTGATTTTTACCATTTTCCAAATTTTAAGCATGCATATAGTCTTAAACTTGTCCAAACTGAAAACCAAATGTACTTACTATCTAAAAGCAACCTAGTGAGCAAGTTTAGACTGAATCTAACACACAAAAAAAACAAAGAATGCAGTTAACATGCAAACCCAAACACCCCTTTAAAATTCAGAAACCAAATTTAACAAAGCAAATCAATTTCAAATCCTGCCAAACTGATTTTAATACAAACTAGCATGCATAAAAACCTTAAACAAGTAATTTTCAACAGCTTTTATCAAACATACAACCAACTTTCATACAAATCACCTAAAGCACATAAATTTTAGAAAACTGAAAATGGAAAAGAGAAACAATGAGCTACCTTAAGGGTCCTACATCCAGGACCCTTAGTGGTTGAAAAACCACCTCCCTATAGGCTAGGGCCTATGCAGAACTTTGTTGAGATTCTGAAGAAGTTTTGCTTAACAAAAATGGATGAAAATGTTCCTTGTTTTGAACCTGCTAAGAGAGAACAAGGGAGACTGTGTAAAAGCTTAAGAGCTTGCTTCTAGCTTATAGATTAAGCTAGAAGAGAGCCTTAGCTTATGGGTAAGGTTATGATAAGCTAAAATAAATTGACCAAACAAATGGGCTATTCAAGCTTGGGTACCCACTACACCAGAACAAGCCATGGTGTCTTGGACATACCCAAACTCAAACACCATCAAAGTAACACCTTTCATCACCATTCTATCAGAATTGTATGAAAATTTTAGATATAAGAAAACCTTGAAAAAGAAACAGAAACTTTGAAAACTTGAAAACTTTTGCTGAAAATTAAACCAAACTCAAACAATGAACTTAAATCAACATGAAATGTAAAAGGAACTCAATCTTTCTCATCACCAAACTCAATACCATTTATATTACTTTATAAACTGGATTTACAAGGATTGTGAAAAAGGAGAAAAAATCAAGAACAAGTTTCTACTATGTCCTACAAGGCCTTTATATAGAGGCTTACAAATGATTCTAGAACGGATAAGAAGCTAAAACCCTAATAACTTGAACTTCCCAACTTGCCCTTGGACGATTTTTGAATTTTCAGTCAAAAATAAGCCATGTGAAGATCTTTGGCAGTTTGTGGGATGCCAGCAGTGAAAAAGAGGATCTTGGTCGTCCATTTAGCCTTTGGGAACACGAAATTATTGTGGGTTGTTGATCCTACTGTCCATTTTTTGTTTGGGAGTGAATAGTGGGGCAGGGGAGGGTGGCACAAGCATGTGGGGTGATGGTGATGGGGGTTTAAGGGTGGTTTTGGGTTTAAGTGATGTTTAATCAATGATCTGGAGCGAATTACCCAAAAACCCTTTGTTTTAATTGATGTTCTTACTGGAAAAAATTAGGGTTTAAGTGGATGATTAAAACCAGTTTAATCCAAATTGGGGGTTAATTTATTTGAATTAGTGTTTGGGAGGGAAGATTAAAATAAGTTTAATTAAATAAAACGGGGGTGGTGGAATGCAGACGTGGAGGAAGGGTGATTCTGATTGGGTGATGGGTGTAAGTGGGTGAGGTGTCAAGCACTGGTTGGGGGAATAAGTATGGTTGTCTGGCAGAATTGCCCCCCAAGCTTCTCTCTTTTCTTCACTTTGTAATAAATGGCTAACAATGCCCATTTTGCACTTGACAACTTTGGAGAGCTTGTCATTTTTGGCACTAAAGGTTTCCAAACTTCAAACAAGGACTAAACATGCAATTTCTTCATTCTTCAAGGGCTGTTCTTGACATGTCTTCATACTTTAAGGCTTTGACTTGTTTGTTGACTTCTTGGAGGACCATTATTGACAATTTAGTTTTGTTGAGGGACTAAATTTGCCAATTCTTCAAAGTTAAGGGTCCTTTTTGTAATTTTGACAAACTTTAGGGACCAAACTTGTAATTATGAAGATACAAGGGTATAAAGTGTCAATTCTTCAAACTTGGAGGACCAATCTTCATAATTCTTCAAATCTTCAAGGGTTGACTTTGGAAAATTCTTCATTAGGGCTTGGTTCATTGTGCGGCTTCGTTTCCCGTGTTCGTTTTTGATTGATTCTTGTGATCTTTTGTCATTTTCTCAATATCCGTACCTAAAATACACAAGCAACAAACACAAGCATATATTTGGGTATTTTGATGATATTTAATGCATTTTAAGCCCAATTTGGACGATGAGACTATGTATAAAAGCAGTCTCATCACTCCCCCATACTAAACCATTGCCGTGCCCTCACACAATGCTAGAATAAAGTATCATAGCATCTCCAAAATTCATTTTTATTTACTTTATTTAATGATAAACTAGCTACACTACTACTATTACTTCTACTTGCGTTTTAGACATAATGTATGATTTTCATCGCAAAATGGGACGTTTAGGTTCATAGAATAAGAACACGTGAATGCTTCGTTAGAAATAATTTCATCGTCCTCGATTTTCACCTTAATTCCATGCCAAGCGTGCAACGAGATCATTGTCATTATAAGTTAGTAATGCTAACACTACTCATATGCCCTAATCACGTACTTATTCTCCCATTATTCCTAAGTTGTATCTCTTATATTTTATTTTGTCTTAAATGTTTCACGAGGATACATTGTTGACTTATGCGATAATAGAGATTTAGGTCTAAAAATAGAGTCCTAACGGTGTAACTAAGACCATCAAATCAATAACCCCTCCTAATAGACAACGATGTTAAAAAATTAAGTTGACAAGAAGAATCGATAAACACGGTTTTATAACGGTTTTGAACATGAGACTTATTACCAAGACTTTTATACGCCCCCTAACGGAAGGGCCTTATTATCTTTGGTTTACCTCCATCTTTTATTCAACTTCGCCATGAAGCTTTTATTATGACTTCGGTCTTGCCTTGCCTTTTATTATCCGCCTCATCGGTGGTTTTATTAGCCAAAGACGTATATCCTCACGCTAAAGCGAATTTTGGATCTTTAAAGCTTCGAAGATTAAGGCTTGATTCACTTTCAATTTTGCATAGATTTTAGGCCTTGTGGGGCTTCAAATTGTTTGCTTGATTTAGGTGAGCACTTGAAATCTTATTATTGGGTGAAGCTTTCGATTATTCGGGTGCCAATACTTCAAAACCGTGACGCTGGCGATACCTTAATGTCTTCCCAATTTAATTACACGGAAGCTACTAGAAAAGACTAGAAACCCAACAATCCTAACTAAACCGCTAAGTCAATATTTATTAAGCAAAAAATATTTACATGCGAAGGGAGAATAAGCAAACAACGAGAACACATGAGTTTTTGAAAGAATACGAGTACTCTACGTTTAGCATAGTAACTTATAATTAACTCTATCATTTCTCGTCCTCATTTAAGAGACTTAGCCTAATGTGTAGTTAAGGAATCAAAGCTAAGTGCTCAACACGCACGGTTGAGTCAAAAATTACTCTTATTCTCGCCATCGGAAAATCTACATTCGTGTCTTCAAACACTTATAAAACATGAGAAAAAAATTAAAATTTGGCCATTTTTAGCCTTATTTTGCAACAAAACGATAAACAAAAAGATAAACTTTGGAAAGCGTGAAGGTTTGGCAAGGCAAGTATCTATTCACCCCTCCATACTAAAGTTAAACATTGTCCTCAATGTTTCGAGTCTAGGGGTGAAAACACCCCCATACTAGAGACGTAGTCGAATGCCTAATCTAGCATGGAAAGGGTGTAACCATTAAATTAATAGCCGTTTATGAAGTGTGCTAAAAACCTAAGGTTAGAACATCAAAAGGATATATCATGGATATTGAGAAATGTCTCCAAAGCAAACGATCGAGTGCTCCCATAAGACGAACACGAGAGGCTCCAATCGTGAAGATCATGATCTAAAAACCACAATGCACAAACAACCACGGAACAAAGGTTGGAAGGGCACAAATCCCCACACGTAAGCTACATTAGAAAGCGATAATATGTACATAGGATAAGCATGGGACTCCCCCACGAGGCTCCTCGTTTTTGATTACTGAGTCATGAGCTCGACTCGATCCCCTTAATACTAATTATCATTGGGGAAGGTGACTTGGTCGAGGTAGTTCAAGGATGGAACTTCCCCACCAAAGTAGTGCTTCAACCTATGTCCATTCACCTTGAAGTTAGGACCATCATCTTGAGCTAGCTCGATGGTCCCATACGGAAACACTTGAGTCACGGTGAATGGACCGGACCAACGGGATTTCAATTTACCGGAAAAGATTTTCAATCTTGAATTAAAAAGTAAAACTTGATCCCCAATGTTAAAAACCTGGTTTTTAATTTTTGAATCATGCAACTTTTTAGTTTTCTCTTTATAAATCAATGAATTTTCATAAGCAATGTCTCTCAATTCATCCAATTCATTTAATTGCATTTTCCGGTGTTTTCCCGCGGTCTCCATATCATCATTACAATGCTTTAGGGCCCAATAAGCCTTGTGTTCTAACTCGATAGGCAAATGACAATTCTTTCCATACACAAGCTTATAGGGAGTGCACCCAATGGGCGTCTTATGAGCGGTCCTAAAGGCCCATAAAGCATCGTCCAACTTATCCGACCAAGTTTGTCGGTTTTCCCCTACGGATCTCTCCAAGATCCTCTTCAACGCTCGGTTTGAAACCTCGACTTGCCCACTCGTTTGTGGGTGATAAGCCGTAGAAAGCCGATGTGTAACCCCATATTTCCTTAGAACCCTTTCAAATTGGTCGTTACAAAAATGGGTTCCACGATCGCTTATGATAGCACGAGGGGTTCCAAACCGAGAAAATAATTGCTTCAAAAACTTGACTACAACACGAGCATCATTGGTGGGCAAGGCCTTGGCCTCCACCCACTTAGAAAGGTAGTCAACCGCAACAAGGATGTACTTATTACCACGAGATGATGGGAACGGCCCCATAAAGTCTATGCCCCAAACGTCAAAGATCTCACATACTTGAATGATATTTTGTGGCATTTCATCTTTTTGTGAGGCTTTTCCTTGTCGTTGGCATGCATCACACGACTTCACAAGATCTTGTGCATCTCGGTAAATAGTAGGCCAAAAGAAGCCGGCATCAAACACCTTCTTAGCCGTGATATTAGCACCATGGTGACCACCCGTGGGTCCCTCATGGCAAGCTCTAAGGATGTTAGAAGCTTCGGTGCCAAATACACAACGTCAGATGATTTGATCCGCACAAGTTCGAAACAAGTAAGGGTCGTTCCAAAAGTAGAACTTGACGTCACGAAAGAATTTTCGTTTTTCTTGAGTCGTCATACCCTTAATGATGAAGTTACCCGCATGGTAATTTGCAAAATCCGCAAACCATGGGGTAGAAGAATCAAGCTTAGAATTCACTACACCAAGTGTCTCGAGCGGAAATGTTTCGGTGATTTCCTTGGGCTCGTAAACACTTTGGTGAGGATCTTCCAAACGAGAGAGATGATCGGCCGCTAGATTCTCGGCTCCTTTTTTGTCAACGATTTTGTGATCAAATTCTTGAAGGAGGAGAATCCAACGAAGTAATCTCGGCTTAGCATCTTGCTTTGCCATGAGATACTTAATAGCCGAATAGTCCGTAAACACTATGCATTTCGTCAAGACGAGATAAGGTCGGAATTTCTCAAATGCATACACCACGGCAAGGAACTCCTTTTCCGTTGTAGTGTATTTAAGTTGAGCCTCGGTCATCGTCTTGCTAGCATAGTGAATAGGCAAGAAGTGCTTATCATGACGTTGCCCCAAAACGGCCCCAATAGCGTAATCACTAGCATCACACATAAGCTCAAAGGGGAGGTTCCAATTGGGAGCAACAAGAATGAGAGCTTCGGTAAGTTTCCTCTTAAGGATTTCAAAGGCTCGTACACAATCTTCGTCAAAGACAAAACGTGCCTCTTTTTCAAGAAGATGTGTAATGGGTCGAGAAATCTTTGAAAAATCCTTGATGAATCGACAATAAAAGCCCGCGTGGCCAAGGAAACTCCTAACTCCCTTGACGGTTTTGGGATGAGGTAATTTGGCGATGACGTCTACCTTAGCTTGATCTACCTCAATCCCCGCTTTCGAGACCTTGTGCCCTAAGACGATTCCACTCTTAACCATAAAATGACACTTTTCCCAATTGAGCACAAGGTTGGTTTCCTCACAACGTTTTAACATTCTCTCTAGGTTCGACAAACACGAAGTGAAAGAATCACCAAACACGGAAAAGTCATCCATGAAGACTTCCATCGTCTTCTCGATCATATCATGAAAAATAGCCATCATGCATCGTTTAAAAGTTCCCGGTGCATTACAAAGTCCGAATGGCATTCTACGATAGGCAAACGTTCCATATGGACACGTAAACGTAGTTTTTTCTTGATCACGAGGATCGATGGGAATTTGGAAGTAACCGGAAAAACAATCTAAAAAGCAATAGAAATCGTTTCCCGCAAGACGCTCCAACATTTGGTCCATGAAGGGCAAGGGAAAATGGTCTTTTCGAGTGGCTTCATTCAACTTACGATAGTCAATGCACACTCTCCATCCGGTCACGAGTCTAGTGGGAATCAACTCGTTGGCATCGTTTGGCACAACGGTCATTCCTCCCTTTTTAGGGACACAATGAATAGGACTCACCCAAGGGCTATCGGAAATAGGGTAAATCATTCCCGCGTCAAGGAGTTTAAGGACCTCCTTTTTGATGACGTCGTGAATTTTGGGGTTCACCCTCATTTGACTTTGGATTGTGGGCTTGAAATCCTCCTCCATTAAGATTTTGTGAGTACAAAACTTGGGATCAATTCCCTTAATGTCGGATAACTTCCACGCAATTGCCCCTTGTGGTCCTTAAGAACATCGACAAGTGCGGTTTTTTTATCATTCGAAAGATCCTTCGCAATAATAACCGGCAACTTGTCGTCCTCCTCCAAATAGACATATTCGAGGTGAGGAGGTAAATCTTTCAACTCGAGGATAGGTGGTTCCTCAAGTGAAGATTTGGGCTCGATACTCATAACCTCCTCGGGCGGAGGAAATGGGAAATCGTTGAGAAAAAATGGGAAATCGTTGAGAAAATCCTTGATAATCGAGAAGTCCTCATCGTTGTCGAGGTCTTCGTCACAAGTACGTGGAACATTACATTCTTCCAACGTAAAACCACCACCTTCGAAAGGAGTGAAGGTTGGTGGCGAATTATCAAGAATTGGATCTAACATAGTGGGATTGCCACTAGTTTCTTCATCACCAAACCCTAAAACTTCTTGTGAAAATTCCTCGCAAACCACGTCGATCATATCAACGAGGTTTATGGTAGCAACGGAATAAACATGAGAAAGTTGAGAATTTTGAGTTGCGTTTATAACAAGTTCCTCGTCGTTGAAACGTAAGGTGATCTTTCTAGCATGCACATCAATTAAAGCCATAGACGTATCTAAAAACGAACGACCTAAAATAAGAGGAACTTGAGGATCCGTGGGGATATCAACAACAATGAAGTCTACGGGATAGTAGAACTTCCCCACTTTCACAAAAACGTCTTCCGCCAAACCACATGCGAGAATCGTGGAATGGTCGGCCAACTCAATAGACATTCGTGAAGGAGTAAGATTAGGAAGATTGAGCGACTTGAAGATTGCAAGTGGCATCAAGTTAATGCTAGCACCAAGATCGGCCAAGGCATAGCATTCTTCCATATCTTGAATTGCACAAGGGATCAAAAATTTACCGGGATCACCGACTTTTTGAGGTATGCGATTAAGATAAACCGACGAACAACTAGAAATTTGGTGCAATTTTTCCTTGTTGTTCAACATACTCTTAAAGTTAGCGGCAAATCGAGGCATCATGACCAAAGCATCGGCGAAACTCACATTAAGGTGCAACTCACGAAACATTTTCATAAAAAGCTCAAATTGGTAGTTGTTGCGCTCTTGTCGTTTCTCCTTCCTAAGTCTCGATGGGTAAGGCAAGGGTGGTGTGGGTTGGGGCGTAGGCATAGCCTTTGGAATCTCGGGTTCCAATATGGGTGATGGGTCAACCGTAGGTGTGGCATGAGCGGTACTTTGTGGGATTGAAATATGCTCCTTTTCGACCACCACCTCGGGTTCTTCCTCAATTTCCTCCACCGTTGGAGTAATTGGTTGAGGAGTCGGTTCTTTAAGTGTCTTACCACTTCGTGTGGTAATCACTTTCATCTCTCCCTTCGGGTTTGAAACGGTGTTACTAGGTAGACCACTCGAAGTAGAGGCTTTGTTCCTCATGACGGCTTCTAAAATTGCATTAAGCTTAACATCTTGACTATTAAACTTCAAATCTTGACTAGCGGCTTTTTGGTCAATTCTTTGTTCAAGCCTAGCATGACTTTGTTCAATCTTATTGTTTTGACCTCTAATTTGATTAGCAAAATAATTTTTCAACTCATTTCTCATGTTAAGATTTTCCTTCACAAAATTTGCTAACTCCTTAGTGTTTTTAGCCGTGTCCCTCAATTGACTAGCCAATTGCTCTTGAATGTTTTCCAAAATCTTATCATTTGCCGTGGCGTAATTCAAAAAGTCCATTGGAAGTTCTTTAGTGTAAACATTTTGAAGACCTTGACTTGTGTTTTGAAAATTACGGTTTTGATTTTGATTTTGCAATTGGCTACTAGTTCCTTGATTTCCATAGTTGTTATTACCCTTAAAATTGTTCCTTTGATTGCTTTGGTAACCAACTTGATTGTTTCGATAATTGTTAGCATTTTGATTTGGTGGAAAACCCGGTGGAGTCAATTGATTAGTGCGAGGAACTTGACCGTTTTGGTTATAAGTTCCCGCGGTCGCGAAGGCACTCGAAGTGTTACCACCGTTGGTAATGCACTCGGAATAATCGTGAGCTCTACCACAATACATACAAGAAACCTCAACCGCTTTAATCGTAGCGGGAGCGGGTTGTTCACCAACTTTAAACTCAATTAACAATCCTTTCAACTTATCAAAAATCTTGTTCTCCAAATTAGCCTCGATTTGGCAAGCATCAACGGTGTGTGACAATGACGGCGAAGACGAAGTCTTACGAACACTCGACGTGCTACGAGGACTATAGACCTTAGACCTATTCTCAATGATTAACAATGCTTCCTCGACCGTCTTACACAAAAAATTACCACCCGCGGCGGCATTAAGATAATCACGCTCATGATCGTTCAAGCCATTGTAAAACGTGTCAATTTGATGCAAGTCGGAAAAACCATGATGAGGACATTCGTGCAACATTCCTTAAACCTATTCCAAGCCGTTGAAAAACTCTCATTATACTCTTGTGAAAACTTTGAAATCTCGTTTTTCAAGTGCGTAGTCTTAGAGGGCGGAAAAAATTGGTTCACGAATTTTGAAACGAGATCCTTCCACGTCAATATAGAATTGGGTGGCTCTTTCTCTAACCAAATTTTTGCGGGCCCCGCTAAGGAATACGGAAAAAGCATCATCTTAATCGAGTCGTTTGAGACGTCCTTAAACTTGCAAGTGGCGGTGAGACGATTAAATTGGCGAATGTGGTTATGAGGGTTGTCCTTTTCGTCACATCGAAACTTGTTGTTTTGAATCATGGACAACAAAACCGTCTTAACCTCAAAATTCTCCGCAAGGATAGCGGGAATCACAATCGCTTCTCCATAACCCTCGGTGGGTGCTTGAAGCAACTCCATCATAGTTCGATTAGCCATGGGTGCTTCTTTCACTATAATGGGTTCGTCAATAGGAGACTCCTCACTAGTAGGAGTGATTGATTTGTTTCTTCGTTTACGAGCACGTCTTGCTTTAGAGCGAGTTTGCATAAACGTCACGTACAACGAGAAGGCGAGCAAAGAAGATTCTTTTTGGTGTTTTTACTTTTTCAATTTTTTTGTGGTTTTTGATTGTTTTTACTTTTTTTGGATTTTTGGAATGTATTAGGTAGACACAAATCTACAAATCTCCTCCTTAATCAAATCTCTCGATTAAAGAAGCCTCAAGGAATGAAAACGATCACGTGAAGTGAACGCCTTCGATGACTTTAGAACGATGGTGGAACACCAAATCGTTCAAGAGGGTTTAATCAATAGAAACCAAGAAAATATATATGATACTTAGTAATACTTTGGGCGGCAAAACCCTCGATTAGCTTTCAAAATCAAAATACGCACAAGCAAGCGGAGGAAACGAGGCGGCGCGAAGCACTTAAGAGCCTTTTTCCTTTAGGTCATGAACTACAACCGCCTTATACCCACCTTATAGTTTGTATTTCTCAAAATCGAGCTTCACGAAAGTATTTATCTATTTTTGCCTTTTTCTTTGGTTTGAGATTCGAATACAATGATTGGGTAATGACCTCCCAAGTCAAGGTTGTGATTTCTCACGTATTTGGAGTACTTGTAAATTTATTGTTCTACGTGTACAATATAGTAATAGTATCCACACAAAAAAAAAAAAAAAAAAACGAAAAACCGATAATATGTATTAGTAGAGTGCTACTAATACAAATACTAATTATGGCTAATATAAAAACAACAATGGTTCAACCAAAACACAACACGCCTCCCCGGCAGCGGCGCCAAAATGATGTTGGAGTTTTTACCACTCTTTAGGAAAAGAGCAATAAATAGGGCAAGTGTGCACGACGATTTAGGAAAACCGTGTGTGAATGACCCTAAGTGAGTTCGTTCTCGAGGAGGCAAGTGCGTTGTGTTAAGAATTGATTAATGTTTTGATTATATGATTGAGAAAGAAATGGGATTAGAAGAGAAAGACGGTTACAAAGACGAATTAAACTACGACGAAAAAGGCGAACACGTAAAATCGTAAATAGTGCCAAAATTAAAATTTTAACCTAAAAATTCCTAAAAATTACTAAAAATCCCCAATAATATTCTAAGAGTTTACAAAAAATCCAAACTTGCTAAAACCTTTTAATTAATTAGATAATGACTTTTTAATGCTAATTAAAGCCCTAAAAATGTAAGGTTATTTTCAGAACCAAATAAATGTACAGAACTGCGAGAACCACCTTTATACTCTTAAAAATGGATATGTATTTTCATTATTATGTTTAAATTAACATTTAATGATTGTTTTATTGGTTATAGATCCGAGTATGATGAGCGATATGAAGAGTGCACATGTGTTTTCATATTATCCAACGAAAAGATAGTTATAATACATACAAAACAAATACCTGTGCATCGTCGTAGGATACATGTTCCTAATGACATACGACAATGAAAATTCATGTATTTCTACCTAATGAACTAACCCGATGAATATACATGTGCATTTTAAAAGTAAAAAGGTGGTTCTCGCAGTTCTGTACATTTATTTGGTTCTAAAAATAACCTCACAAAGCCCTAAACAAGATCTAATAGTTTGTAAACCTCAAAAATGACCTAATTAAGCTAAAAGCTATTTTTAAAAATTTTAAAACCAAATTAAACCATTTTTAAACACTTAAAAACTATTAAAATCAATTAAATCTTAAATTAATTCTAGAAAATAATTAAAAAGTCTAAAAAATATTTGGAAAGTGACAAAACTCCTAATTAAGTGTCCTTAACCTAGGAAAAATGTAAAAACTAAAAAAAATAAAACTTTAATTTTTAATAATAAAATAATATTAAAATATTCAAAAAAATAAAAAGTTTGTAAATAAATTCTAAAAAATTACCAAAAATCCTAAATAATGTAACTAAAACAAAAATACAATCCAAATTTTCTGAAACCTATTTAATAATTTTATATTGAATTTTAAAGATGGATAAAAACCCTAAAATCCTATAAAATCAAAAATAAGCTAAATTGAAAACTTAAAAAGCTGTAAACCTCAAAAATATGATTAAAAACCTAAAAACTATTTTTTCAGATTTTTAAATTACCTTTTTTATTTTTTAATGACTTTTTAAAATTAAAACTTAAAATAATCCTAATAAATTAATTAATAATGGGAAAATTATACTTTTTGCTCAGAAAAGTCAAAAACCTTAATATAAACCTAAGAAAAATACTACTTGGTAAAAACCTCAAAGAAATAAGCCAGAAATAGCTTATTTACAAGCTGCTAATCAAATAAGCTATAAAACAAACACCACTTAAGTATTTAATGAAATGAAACAATAACGTAAAAAACCATCCGGATCACTGGTTAACACGTTACTCCTCCAAACGGGAGGTCGCGTGTTCGAGCCCAGGGCAGGTGAGTTTTTGCCAAACTTTTTAATTTTTTTTTTTTTTACTTTTAAAACTCAAAACCAAGTACTTAATTAACTCAAAAACACACTTAAAATCCAAAAACAAGCTATAATTAAGCTGCTAGAAACCAAAACGTGCCCAGATTTGTATACATTTCTGATGAACACAAAGTGAAATCTTCACTTGTGCAAAGATGATCAAGAGGGCTTGATCTTTGCTTTTTTGTGGATGTTTGTGATGGAAAAAGGCACCCTTATACTCTTTGGAGTATAAGGAGTCAAATCAAACTGAAAACAAGCAAGTTCAAACACCAAATCAAACCAAATGCACAAGAAACAAGTTACTGATTAAGCCTATGTTACTGATGTATGTTTTGCTGATACACTATGCACACAAGTCAATCTCAAAGGCTCATAACTAGCATATAAATCCACCAAGTAGCATGTAACTGAATCACAATCCTAAAATGATCTATCCTCTAACAATTCATCAACATAATAAGGTCAAATCCATACAAAATCAAGCAGACAAAGCAGTTAGCTGATTTTTACCATTTTTCCAAATTTTAAGCATACATATAGTCTTAAACTTGTCCAAACTGAAAACCAAATGTACTTACTATCTAAAAGCAACCTAGTGAGCAAGTTTAGACTGAATCTAACACACACAAAAAAACAAAGAATGCAGTTAACATGCAAACCCAAATACCCCTTTAAAATTCAGAAACCAAATTTAACAAAGCAAATCAATTTCAAATCCTGCCAAACTGATTTTAATACAAACTAGCATGCATAAAAACCTTAAACAAGTAATTTTCAACAGCTTTTATCAAACATACAACCAACTTTCATACAAATCACCTAAAGCACATAAATTTTAGAAAACTGAAAATGGAAAAGAGAAATAATGAGCTACCTTAAGGGTCCTACATCCAGGACCCTTAGTGGTTGAAAAACCACCTCCCTATAGGCTGGGGCCTATGCAGAACTTTGTTGAGATTCTAAAGAAGTTTTGCTTAACAAAAATGGATGAAAATGTTCCTTGTTTTGAACCTGCTAAGAGAGAACAAGGGAGACTGTGTAAAAGCTTAAGAGCTTGCTTCTAGCTTATAGATTAAGCTAGAAGAGAGCCTTAGCTTATGGGTAAGGTTATGATAAGCTAAAATAAATTGACCAAACAAATGGGCTATTCAAGCTTGGGTACCCACTACACCAGAACAAGCCATGGTGTCTTGGACATACCCAAACTCAAACACCATCAAAGTAACACCTTTCATCACCATTCTATCAGAATTGTATGAAAAATTTAGATATAAGAAAACCTTGAAAAAGAAACAGAAACTTTGAAAACTTGAAAACTTTTGCTAAAAATTAAACCAAACTCAAACAATGAACTTAAATCAACATGAAATGTAAAAGGAACTCAATCTTTCTCATCACCAAACTCAATACCATTTATATTACTTTATAAACTGGATTTACAAGGATTGTGAAAAAGGAGAAAAAATCAAGAACAAGTTTCTACTATGTCCTACAAGGCCTTTATATAGAGGCTTACAAATGATTCTAGAACTGATAAGAAGCTAAAACCCTAATGACTTGAACTTCCCAACTTGCCCTTGGACGATTTTTGAATTTTCAGTCAAAAATAAGCCATGTGAAGATCTTTGGCAGTTTGTGGGATGCCAGCAGTGAAAAAGAGGATCTTGGTCGTCCATTTAGCCTTTGGGAACACGAAATTGTTGTGGGTTGTTGATCCTGCTGTCCATTTTTTGTTTGGGAGTGAATAGTGGGGCAGGGGAGGGTGGCACAAGCATGTGGGGTGATGGTGATGGGGGTTTAAGGGTGGTTTTGGGTTTAAGTGATGTTTAATCAATGATCTGGAGCGAATTACCCAAAAACCCTTTGTTTTAATTGATGTTCTTACTGGAAAAAATTAGGGTTTAAGTGGATGATTAAAACCAGTTTAATCCAAATTAGGGGTTAATTTATTTGAATTAGTGTTTGGGAGGGAAGATTAAAATAAGTTTAATTAAATAAAACGGGGGTGGTGGAATGCAGACGTGGAGGAAGGGGTGATTCTGATTGGGTGATGGGTGTAAGTGGGTGAGGTGTCAAGCACTGGTTGGGGGAATAAGTATGGTTGTCTGGCAGAATTGCCCCCCAAGCTTCTCTCTTTTCTTCACTTTGTAATAAATGGCTAACAATGCCCATTTTGCACTTGACAACTTTGGAGAGCTTGTCATTTTTGGCACTAAAGGTTTCCAAACTTCAAACAAGGACTAAACATGCAATTTCTTCATTCTTCAAGGGCTGTTCTTGACATGTCTTCATACTTTAAGGCTTTGACTTGTTTGTTGACTTCTTGGAGGACCATTATTGACAATTTAGTTTTGTTGAGGGACTAAATTTGCCAATTCTTCAAAGTTAAGGGTCCTTTTTGTAATTTTGACAAACTTTAGGGACCAAACTTATAATTATGAAGATACAAGGGTATAAAGTGTCAATTCTTCAAACTTGGAGGACCAATCTTCATAATTCTTCAAATCTTCAAGGGTTGACTTTGGAAAATTCTTCATTAGGGCTTGGTTCATTGTGCGGCTTCGTTTCCCGTGTTCATTTTTGATTGATTCTTGTGATCTTTTGTCATTTTCTCAATATCCGTACCTAAAATACACAAGAAACAAACACAAGCATATATTTGGGTATTTTGATGATATTTAATGCATTTTAAGCCCAATTTGGACGATGAGACTATGTATAAAAGCAGTCTCATCAAAGGACCATACCATGCTCGTAGTATTCACCATAAACATTTTGTCAGAAATCCACTTCTAATTTTTGAAAAGCAAAAATTTTACGCGTGTATACTTTTCAGTTATACAAGACATGGATATTCATATAACCAAGTGATTTTCTATGCAACCACATCATTCAACGTTACACCATTTTCTTATCAAACTATTTGTTCAAAATCGACATTACATCCGTATGTTTTTACAAGTTCTGACAATATCATTCGTATCGGTTTGTTGCCCAATGTCGCGCTCTGATTATTTGTTAGAAGAACAACGTTCGTGCTTCTCTTATCCACGAATGATGGAGATGAAGTTATAGAGAGTATCACCTTGGGAAGGTATGCTACGTTTTGGCAAACGAGTGTAGTGAGATCCTGTTACATTTGAATTTTCAAGACCTTATCAAAGGTTGGAACAGTGGCCTATAGGTTGGAGTGCCACAAGCACTCAACCAGGTGCACAGTACTTTTCACGTGTCAAATTTGAAGAAGTGTCTTTCTGATGAAACACTTATTGTGCCGTTGGGCGAGATCCAAGTCGATGACAATTTGAATTTTGTCAAGGAGCCTGTTGAAATTATGGACCACGCGGTCAAACGGCTGAAGTAAAACCGCGTACCAACTGTCAATGTGAGGTGGAGTTCTAGGCGTTGTCCTGAATTCACCTTGGAGCGTCAACGTTGATCCCGTGTTAAGTACACACAATTATTTACTGATTTTTGTGTCGATAAAACGCTCCAAGCTTTCAGGAGAAAGCTTCTTTAACGATGGGAGACTGTAACACACCGTAATTTTTAGACTTTATAAAATTACGGTTTTGCCCCCTAGACTTTTTATTTAGTCAACTGTGTGATAAATTTGCTATTTATCTGGGAAGCGTTCCCTTATTTTATGAAATAACGTATGTTGGCGTGTATTTTGCTTAGACTGTGCTCAGTATGCGTTGATGTGAACACCGCGAGTGTGTCACTATTGGTTGCGTAATAAATTACGATCAATATTTAAACGTATTATATGCCTGTGCATAATATGTTTAGGATTTATCTGTGTTGTGTTCCGCGAGTTATCTGTAATTTTACTGTTGACTGCTCTTTTGTGAGGATAATTATTTACACAATTCGTTACTATACTAGGTTATTTACGTACCGCGTGATTTACGTAAATATAGTGTCATAAATTATATTTATATGACGCGTGCGACTGTATTCGAATATTATTTTTTTAATATAAATTATTTCGTCGTTAATCATCTTTATATACGACTACGAAATATGCGATTTTCCGCCTATCATGCACAACACTTGGTCATAGTTACAGTAATTTTTGTTCTACTAGACAATATTACCTAAATGTCTTTCTCACAAATATGTAAATGTTCCACCAAACTATGTAGCCTTTGTCATGCCTAGGAGGATACCACAAACAACTACCACCGAGACATATGTACACAAAAATTCGAAATTTGAATTCCCACATGCAAGTCCCTAATTCCTAGCCTAGTATGTCCTTCCTCCTTTCCTCTTGCTAGACGATAAGTTTGGTCCCCTACATCATGCAAAATGACTCATATCTTAATCTATTATAAGCATCTCTCACCCTCACTTTTATAAATAAACCTACACCTACAAACATACTATTCCTCCCATCTTTCCTACAATACATCTCCAACCTAAAAACCAACACCTCCAAACTTCATCTTTTACATAAACATGTTCATCCATTTTCCCTAAAAGTTTTATACTCAAATCTCACCCTTTCACCAATACACATATTCGGATAACATTCTCAAACCACATGTTGGCATCACCGTTTCCATTAAAACTAGCAATAACACACCTACGTACAAAACACAACTTTTAAACCCCATCATTCCAAGTTATAAACTTCGCCCTCGCAATAGAAATGACCTTTAACTAAACGCCCTCTTTCGCATAACACCGTCATTCATATATCATTTCTGGGCTTCTACGTTAAAAAGTTACACGGACGTGAAGTGACTCAAGTGAGTACGTTTTTCAGGCCTTCTAGTTCACGTGGGTCTCATCATTACACGACGTGGGTTCTTGCCGAATGAGTTCCTGCTGCTGCTGTTTTCGACGCGACCAGTTTTGCTTGTTCGAAGGCTCGAGTTACGTTAGAGGTGGACTCGGTGGCCATATCGTGAACTCGTTAAGGTTATCCCGCATGTTTTCGCTTGCTTCTTCCTTTTTGTTGTTATTCATGCATTGTACGTTGTCACTTCACCACATTCTTTGAAAACTAAATATGTGTTTACATAGTTTTAAACTTAATGACGTGGGTTACATTTACATTGTTCTAAACACACTTTTGAAATGGGTTCATGGTGGTGCGGTATATTAGTGTCTAGTAGAGTGTTGAAGCTCCGAGTTGGCTAAGTAAGGTGTCGGTAAGACTTGAACTGTGAGTCGTATATGGGTACGCTCGAAACCGGGTTTTTATGACGTGACCAAGTCTAAGTTTTGTCATGGGTTTAACATTGTGAGTTTGAAGATAGTGGGAGCTTAATACCATCAAGTCAAAACCTGTACTTTTACAAGAAATGTGAGCGTGGGTTCGTCGAGTCAAAATCTGGTTTTTAAAAAAATGGTGAAATTTGTGGTCTGGTATAACGAGAGAGATTGGGAGTACATATAGCTAACGAGAGAGAGCTCGACGAGGGTTTGTGAGAGCGAGTTGTTGGTCAAGGTTTGCGAGGGTCGAAAATGGTGAATGATATTGTTAGCGAGAGAGAGATGAGTTTGAGATGAACTAAAAGTTTTGTTTTACAAAATGGTTTTTCTTGTTGTTCACGTGAGACGAGAGTAGTTGAGAGTTTTTACATGTGAAACGAGAGTAACGAGTTGAGAGTGATGTGCTGTAAGATTTGTCGTGACCTGAGAGAGATGGAAAGGGTGAGTTTTGCTGTAAGCTTGTTGTGAAACGAGAGAGATTGGTTGTGAGCTTGTGAGGGTTTTGTCCAAGGTTAAACCTCAAAAGATACAGTGTCAAAAACCAAGTTTTGTGTCTGGAATAAATATGTGAGACGAGAGTAATATGTCATTGCGTGAGTTTTACGAGCCTTTATGAGGGTTTTGATGAGCGTTGCGAGAGTTTTGTGAGATGTGAGCTTGTTTTTGTTGTGAGTTTTGTAATGGGAGTTATTGTGAGTTTGAAAAGAGAGACATAGTTGGGGAAGTGCAGGTGAGGAAGATGGAGTTTTGGGAGGGAACGAGTTATTCGAGAGAGAGTGAGAGCTAAATCTTATAAAATGAGTTTTGTTGAGTTTAATTAAGGTTTTATAAATGGTGGAATTTTAGCTGTTATATAACCGAGAAAGAGAGTGTAATATGTAAAGTTTCTTTAACCTGGCAAAGAGTATGGTCCATTTAAACCGTCACTTCTCAAAGTATTTTTAAAAAGACATCACGAAATTCAAAGATCATATATATATATGACACACAATATAATATATTTTAGTATAGTCAAGTGGTAACCTATAAATTATTGTTATATCAAAGTTTTTAATTCTAAATTATTTTGGGTGCAAATAATATTGAATCAAGATGTGTCGAGTTATAATAGAGTTATATTAATATGGGGTCGAGTTTTCGGGTTTGAGAGTGACTAGTCGAGTTTATTTAACGTGAGTTAAGCGTTGTTTAAAATGGTTAAACTGAAAGTAACGTTGAAGGCTGTTGAATTGTTTTAGAAAAGTAAGAGACATTTTAACTAGTTTAAAATGGATACATAACATTATAACGCCGAAAGGTTGTCGAAGTTTTACTGAGTCAATTCGATATATTTTTTTTACTTAGAAGTTTGGTCGATATTACACAACAAATGTTTTGTGCTTAATATTATAAATTAAACCATGGTAAATGGGTGACATGTGCGTGCGACAAATGCATCATTGCATTCTTTGATTGCGACCTAACTTAGCATTATATATATAGGTTGCGACTTGTGTTTGCTGCATCTGTGATTTTCATATTCTTGTTATAAAATCTGTTGCATTCTGAGGTGAGTCATAGCCCTTATTAAACTGTCTTTTATGTTTACTTATCTGGGTGAGATAAATGCTTTGTTGCCTGCCTGATGGACGCAAAATCTGTTTATATTGTTGCCTTGCTATAAGTTATGTGTGATATGCCTAAGTAGCGATAGCCCACTAGTCCCCTGTTATCATGAACCGTTAGTTACTCTGGTTGAGTAGGCGCTTATGTTATGGATAGATCTATTGGGGTTTGACAACCCCCGTCCGGGTGTTCAAATACATCGCCATGCACGGACGTATATCATATGGTTGTTACTAGGTGGTCTCGGGTTAGACACCTACTTGGGGCAATCTTATATATTACGCGTGCATCAGTTGTACGTGCTTGTCATCAGCCTCGGTGTCATGAGCTTAGTGCTATCATAACTATAATCATTTTATCTGATTCCCATATGCATGACATTATATCGCCCATAATGTCTCATATGCTTTAAACAGTTTGTTTGTGGTCCAACATTGAATGCTATACTTTTAACTTAAAGCTATGAACTCACCAGCCTTTGTGTTGACACTTTTAAGCGTTTATCTCAGGTGTTGAACTACTTGCTTGTTTCTTGCTTTGGAGTCTCATGCATACTGTACTTGGATTTGAAGACTTGTCCATGCTTAATAAACTTTTTACCTCTTTGTTGCTATTTAAACTCTGATTTCCGCTGCACTTGCTTAAACTTGTTTATGATTTGAACCTTGTATTTCTAAATCTAATGCAAAGAGGTAAATTATTTTAAAAACGTCTCATTTAGAGTCGTTCTCTTGTACCTTGGACTTTGTTATTACGACGTAACAACCCCCGAGCTTTACCGCTTCCGTTGACCAGTTTTTGGGGTGTTACAGATTGGTATCAGAGCCTTGGTTATAGAGAACTAGGTTTGCATCTTAGGCCTAGACTATAACCGATATGTGATTACGTGTTTTATGTGCTATTATATTATACATATACATATTATATATATATTATCATATATACACGACTACTTTGTGCATGCATACTTTTGCATTGCCCTATACTTGCATTTACTGCTCCTTACGCGTAGTCACATCATTTTATATGAAGATTATTTATATAAACGCTGGAACTTTCGTTAGATATTATAAGTGAAACAATGGTCTCCTCTAGTTCTATGACATTGTAATTGTTATGATGGTCATTAAGATACCTTTCTCGTAGCTTTACATAATTTTGTTTCATCGATACTCTTCACCGTCTTTCGATCCAACTTATCATGTTACTATCTGGATTTGGGTTTTTACCTCCGTCTGTTAATAATAATAAAAAAAACTTATTTCGTCTCGTGACGCGTTACCTAGAAAAATGTCGATTGATTCGAACACGACTTCAACTCGTCACATCGTAAAATTTCATTTTGGAACTCAACTTATTTTATATTCTTTTACCCTCTTTAACTTCACTGCTAACAACAAAAAGAAAAGCTCGTAAGAACCTTAACGATGACATGGGGGTATGCTAATGCATGGGAAAATTTTAATTAATCAATCAATGTCTTGACATCATTTGTTTTAAAATTCGAATATCTATTAATCAATGTGTTTTGATGGTTCGTTTAATTTCGTCCCTTTTGAAAGCATTTTCACATTTTGAATCATTTCTACACTGTCTTGTAGTATTTCTTCTTTCATATCATCTTATGAATTATTATTTTTTTGTTTCTTCACATCATCTTATGAACCATTCGCAACTATTTTATGTACCATTTCGCCATCACTTTATAAACCACTCGTTGTTATCTTGTCAACTATTTCACTAGACTTTCTAAAACACCTTGTGAAATACTTGTCGGAAGCCTTTAAACTACGTTATTCTCATTTTACAAAACTATTTTCATAAATTGTTTTGGTTACTATCTTAAAAACCAGTATAGTATATACCATTTGATTAGGAGGAATTTATCATTATTTGGCGAAAAGGAGCATCGCATCGTTAGTCCCCATTTATACAAAGCCTGATCACCTATGTATAATTTGGGAAGGACCATACCATGCTCGTAGTAGTCACCATAAACATTTTGTCAGAAATCCACTTCTAATTTTTGAAAAGCAAAAATTTTACGCGTGTATACTTTTCAGTTATGCAAGACATGGATATTCATATAACCAAGTGATTTTCTATGCAACCACATCATTCGACGTTACACCATTTTCTTATCAAACTGTTTGTTCAAAATCCACATTACATCCGTATGTTTTTTACAAGTTCTGACAATATCATTCGTATCGGTTTGTTGCCCAATGTCGCGCTCTGATTATTTGTGAGGAGAACAACGTTCGTGCTTCTCTTATCCACAAATGATGGAGATGAAGTTATATAGAGAGTATCACCTTGGGAAGGTATGCTACGTTTTGGCAAACGAGTGTAGTGAGATCCTATTACATTTGAATTTTCAAGACCTTATCAAAGGTTGGAACAGTGGCCTATAGGTTGGAGTGCCACAAGCACTCAACCAGGTGCACAGTACTTTTCACGTGTCAAATTTGAAGAAGTGTCTTTCTGATGAAACACTTATCGTGTCGTTGGAAGAGATCCAAGTCGATGACAATTTGAATTTTGTCAAGGAGCCTGTTGAAACTATGGACCACGCGGTCAAACGGCTGAAGTAAAACCGCGTACCAACTGTCAATGTGAGGTGGAGTTCTAGGCGTGGTCCTGAATTCACCTGGGAGCGTCAACGTTGATCCCGTGTTAAGTACACACAATTATTTACTGATTTTTGTATCCATAACACGCTCCAAGCTTTCAGGAGAAAGCTTCTTTAACGATGGGAAACTGTAACACACCGTAATTTTTAGACTTTATAAAATTACAGTTTTGCCCCCTAGACTTTTTATTTAGTCAACGGTGTGATAAATTTGCTATTTATGTGGGAAGCGTTCCCTTATTTTGTGAAATAACGTATGTTGGCGTGTATTTTGCTTAGACTGTGCTCAGTATGCGTTGATGTGAACACTGCGAGTGTGTCACTATTGGTTGCGTAATAAATTACGATCAATATTTAAACGTATTATATGCGCGTGCATAATATGTGTAGAATTTATCTGTGTCGCGTTCCGCGAGTTATCTGCAGTTTTACTGTTGACTGCTCTTTTGTGAGGATAATTATTTACACAATTCGTTACTATACTAGGTTATTTATGTACTGCGTGATTTACGTAAATATAGTGTCATAAATTATATTTATATGACGCGTGCGACTGGATTCGAATATTATTTTTTTAATATAAATTATTTCGTCGTTAATCATCTTTATATACGACTACGAAATATGCGATTCTCCGCCTATCATGCACAACACTTGGTCATAGTTACAGTAATTTTTGTTCTACTAGACAATATTACCTAAATGTCTTTCTCACAAATAAAACAAATGTTCCACCAAACTATGTAGCCTTTGTCATGCCTAGGAGGATACCACAAACAACTACCACCGAGACATATGTACACAAAAAATTTGAATTCCCACATGCAAGTCCCTAATTCCTAGCCTAGTATGTCCTTTCTCCTTTCCTCTTGCTAGATGATCAGTTTGGTCCCCTACATCATGCAAAATGACTCATATCTTAATCTATTATAAGCATCTCTCACCCTCACTTTTATAAATAAACCTACACCTACAAACATACTATTCCTCCCATCTTTCCTACATTACATCTCCAACCTAAAAACCTACACCTCCAAACTTCATCTTTTACATAAACATGTTTATCCATTTTCCCTAAAAGTTGTGTACTTAAAACTCACCCTTTCACCAACACACATATTCGGATAACATTCTCAAACAACACGTTGGCATCACCGTTTCCATTAAAACTAGCACTAATACACCTACGTACAAAACACAACTTTTAAACCCCATCATTCCAAGTTACAAACTTCGCCCTCACAATAGAAATGACCTTTAACTAAACGCCCTCTTTCGCATAACACCATCATTCATATATCATTTCTGGGCTTCTACGTTAAAAAGTTACACGGACGTGAAGTGACTCAAGTGAGTACGTTTCGCATGCCTTCTAGTTCACGTGGGTCTCATCATTACACGACGTGGGTTCTTGCCGAATAAGTTCCTGCTGCTGCTGTTTCCGATGCGACCAACTTTGCTTGTTTGAAGGCTCGAGTTACGTTAGAGGTGGACTCAGTGGCCATATCGTAAACTCGTTAAGGTTATCCTGCATGTTTTTACTTGCTTCTTCCTTTTTGTTGTTATTCATGCATTGTACGTTGTCACCTTACCACATTCTTTGAAAACTAAATATGTGTTTACAAAGTTTTAAACTTAATGACGTGGGGTACATTTACATTGTTCTAAACACACTTTTGAAATGGGTTCATGTTGGTGCGGTATATTAGTATCGAGTAGAGTGTTGAAGCTCCGAGTTGGCTAGGTAAGGTGTCGGTAAGACTTGAACTGTGAGTCGTATATGGGTACCTTCGAAACCAGGTTTTTATGACGTGACCAAGTCTAAGTTTTGTCATGGGTTTAAGATTGTGAGTTTGAAGAGAGTGGGAGCTTAATACCATCAAGTCAAAACCTGTACTTTTACAAGAAATGTGAGCGTGAGTTCGTCGAGTCAAAATCTGGTTTTACAAAAAAATGGTGGAAGTTGTGGTCTGGTATAACGAGAGAGATTGGGAGTACATATAGCTAACAAGAGAGAGCTTGACGAGGGTTTGTGAGAGCGAGTTGTTGGTCAAGGTTTGTGAGGGTCGAAAATGGCGAGTGATATTGTTATCGAGAGAGAGATGAGCTTGAGATGAACTAAAAGTTTTGTTTTACAAAATGGTTTTTCTTGTTGTTCACGTGTGACGAGAGTAGTTGAGAGTTTGTACATGTGAAACGAGAGTAACGAGCTGAGAGTGATGGGCTGTAAGATTTGTCGTGACCTGAGAGAGATGGAAAGGGTGAGTTTTGCTGTAAGCTTGTTGTGAAACGAGAGAGATTGGTTGTGAGCTTGTGAGGGTTTTGTCCAGGGTTAAACCTCAAAAGATACCGTGTCAAAAACCAAGTTTTGTGTCTTGAATAAATATGTGAGACGAGATTAATATGTCATTGCGTGAGTTTTACGAGCCTTTGTGAGGGTTTTGATGAGCGTTGCGAGAGTTTTGTGAGATGTGAGCTTGTTTTTGTTGTGAGTTTTGTAATGGGAGTTATTGTGAGTTTGAAAAGAGAGACAGAGTTGGGGAAGTGCAGGTGAGGAAGATAGAATTTTGGGAGGGAACGAGTTATTCAAGAGAAAGTGAGAGCCAAATCTTATAAAATGAATTTTGTTGAGTTTAATTAAGGTTTTAAAAATGGTGTAACTTTAGCTGTAATATAACCGAGAAAGAAAGTGTAATATGTAAAGTTTCTTTAACCTGACAAAGAGTATGGTCCATTTAAACCGTCACTTATCAAAGTATTTTAAAAAGACATCACGGAATTCAAAGATCATATATATATGACACACAATATAATATATTTTAGTATAGTCAAGTGGTAACCTATAAATTATTGTTATATCAAAGTTTTTAATTGTAAATTATTTTGGGTGCAAATAATATTGAATCAAGATGTGTCGAGTTATATTAGAGTTATATTAATATGGGGTCGAGTTTTCGGGTCTGAGAATGACTAGTCGAGTTTATTTAACGTGAGTTAAGCTGTTAGAAATACGTTTTTACGTATATTAGAAGTGTCGGTCACTCCACAATATTATTAATGTTGTAATAGCTCGTAGTTAGTGTTACTTATTAAGTTAAGTAAGAAACCGACCCATGGGCTTGTCATGGGTCGGCCCAAGCCCAAATAAGGCCTTGGATATAAATACCCCTTTCCACCATGGAAAGGGGTTGGTTGTTGATTTTCACTTTTCTCATTTGAATAAAAACACACATAGTTTCTCTCTCACTTTCTCTCTCTAGTTTCTCTCTCTAGAAATCTTCAACCCACTTCATAGATTCATAGGTTATCAAGATTCTACATTTGGTATCAAGAGCTATGGGGTGATTTAAGGTAATGGTTTGTGTTGTTATTTAGTTTTTGATTGTATTAGTGTTCTTTAAGAAGATCCATCTTGATTCTTGGAGTTTTTGGTGTTTTTGTGATTGGGATTAGTAGATAAGTATTAGTTTTTACTTATTTTAGTTGAAATCACAAAACTTTTTGGGTAACTTGGTAAAAATCTGGGTTTTTTCTTCATATATTTGATCGACTGAACACTCGAACAAGGTTTCTGATTACCCAGTAAAGTTCCGAACCAAAAACATCCGGATCAAAAAGTTCCGGATCAACAAGTTCCGGATCAAGAAGTTCCGGATCAAGAAGTTCCGAACCAAAGTTCCGGATCAAGGAAAGTTCCGGATCAAGAAGTTCCGAACCAAAAGTTCCGGATCAAGGAAAGTTCCGGATCAAGAAGTTCCGAACCAAAAGTTCCGGATCAAGGAAAGTTCCGGATCAAGGTAAAGTTCCGGATCAAGTGAAAGTTCCGGATCAAAGGAAAGTTCCGGATCAAGGTAAAGTTCCGGATCAAGGGAAAGTTTCGGATCAAAGGAAAGTTCCGGATCAAGGGAAAAGTTCCGGATCAAGGGAAAGTTCCGGATCAAGTCTTCCGAACCAAAAGTTCCGAATCAAGGTATTCCAAGCCAAAATCTTCCGAATCAACACTTTCGAATCAACAAAAGTTCCGAATCAAGGGATATTTTACTTGTTTTTTCGACGATTTCTTAGAGGATTTAATCTTGGTTTCTTACAACAAAAACTCAACACAATTCACAAGCTTTACTTCACTGCTCGATCAACCGATAATCTTTGTCTCTTTGAAGTGAACAAAATGAATCCGAATTCATTAATGCCTCAGATGACATCACTTACCGACATTTCCGTCATTACGGGAACGGATAATCGCCCTTCAATGCTCATTAAAGAAGTCTTTGAAGCATGGCAAGGCCGTATGATGTCATACCTTAAGGGAAAACCGGTATATGGGAGGCTTATGGTCAAGTCAATTCTGAATGGTCCACTTGATTATGGTACCATCGTGGTTAACAATGTGACTCGACCAAGGGAGTTTGAAGAACTTACACCAGCTCAACAACTTGTTGCCGATGCAGACGAAAAGGCTCTTCAAACCATTCTCCAAGCTCTTCCACATGACATCTATCGAATGGTAAGTCAGTATACGGTGGCAAAGGATTTATGGGAACGTCTAAAGGTGTTGCTACAAGGTACGTCTCTTACCAAACAGGAAAGAGAATGTCAGTTGTATGATCTGTCTGATAGATTCACGTACAGCCCAGGGGAAACGCTTCACGATTATTACTTCAGATTCACCACTCTCATGAATGATCTGAATGTATACAATCTCGTGATTGCTCCATTCCAGGTTAACACCAAATTTTTGAATACTTTACCTCAAGCTGAATGGGGTGAGTATATTACCGATGTTAAGTTAACCAGGGATTTGCATAAGTGAAATTTGGATCAACTCTATGCTTTTCTTCAGCGGCATGAGAAACATGTGATCATGCACCGTTCGCCTCGAGGTATGTACCCTGATTCTTTAGCTTTGATGGCGAATCAACCAAGCTTGTCACACAACAACACTCCTTATATTTTGGGACACCAAGCCTATCATCCATCACCTTACATGACACCAAGCTTCCCCCAATATTCGATTCTACCGCAACCACCCACCTCACATCAGCAACAATATCAGTTTAAGGCACCTTCATCACACTATGCTTCACAACCTCATCCAGCAAGCATTGCACCTTATGCTCAGTCTTCTTATTCTTCTTATCAAGAGAATGCAGCATATCCATCAAACTACTCTGACCACATGAGTGTTCCTGTAGTGCTTACGCAGCTCAACAAGACCAAGCACTGTATTGTGATGATGATGAAGTCCCCATTCCTGAGTTCAAACAAGGAACTGATCCAGTTGAAGTGTTAGCCACTATGTCTGCTTACCTCACAAGGACGTTAAGCAAACGAGGATTTAGAGGAACAACTCCTACTAACAATCAGCTGAGGAATTCATCCAATTCTCGCCAACAAGCTACTATTGAGAATGGCAGGGTAATGGTTCAACCTATTCAACCTTATCAGGGGAGACCTACTACATCAACCACCAATGCACGCACGGTCAATCCTGCTCCAATGGTCAACACTCCTCCACGGGCTAATTCCACAGGCAAGTTGAGAATGATTACATGCTATAACTGCAAGGAAGAAGGTCACATGTCCAGGGATTGCAAGAAACCTAAGAGGAGAAGGGATGGTCAATGGTTTGCAGAGAAGATTTATCTGGTAAATGCTCAGGCACAAGGAAGGGAACTTGATGAAGAGGAGCTTGCATTTCTTGCTGATCCAGGGATTGCTGAACAAGACGTTGTCACCACACAGAATGCAGCATACCAAGCAGATGATCTTGATGCGTATGACTCAGACTATGATGAACTTCAATCTGCATAGGCAGCTCTTATGGCAACTATCTCCAGCTTAGGGCCAGAAAAGAGATCTGAGGTACTTATTAATACCACTGATAATAACACTGATGCTAGTATTCAACCACATCAAGTTGTGCAAGAGAGTGCTGATTCGAATGAGTCTTCGGTGGTGAGTCTTTCAAATGAGGAGACAATCAATGATAGTAATATCAATGTGAGTCCCCAGACATTGAGTGAATCACAACCGGGAGCCATTTCGAATACGCATACTCCTGCTCAACAAGATTTGGTCATGGTTCCTGCTACATTACTTAGCCAAATGAATGATGCACTCTTAGAAACCATAGCTAAGAATAAGAATTTGTCTGATGAGCTTGCCTTATGCAACGAGAAAGTTCAAACTTTGGAATTAGTGCCTTCGTCTAGTGTTCTAACAAATCCCGAATATGATCACTTTCGAAACAAACAAATGGGTCACTTGCAAGAAATTGAAACCTTAAGAGCAGATCTTTCTAATGAACTTAAAGAAAAAGAGTTAGTGGTCACTAATTTTCAAAAACTTCAAACGGATTTTGAATTACTCGAGTCTAAGAAGAATGAAATGGAAATTAATGCTGCTAATAAGATTAGAAGTCTAGATTATTTGCTTTTAAGACAATACGCTGCCTCTCAACTAGTGCACTTATTTGATGCTTCGTTTAGAGAATTTAACTTGTCACGTCAAAAAGGCCTTCCCCCTAACCCACGGTATGCAAAACAAGCTTTTAACCATAGTCCAAGACTTTATAATGCAACCTAATTAGGATTGGTCTTAGACCCGATTGTTATTTTCTATGATTGCACCAATAAGGATCTAGTTGATGAGAATCGGTCATACAATTTTGCAAAATATCCCGATTGTGATTATTTTAAAATGAATCAGGAGCTTGCTAAAACGGATTTTAGAATTCGCTTCCATATGGACAAAGATCTCATTACAGCACCAACCTACATGTTGAATGAAGAAAACCCTAGTACACTTCCTACACTTGTCAAAATGGAAGGTCCTAAGGAAATTCCAAAGGATCTTCCACCTGTTAGCACTGTATGGTTAAACTTGCAAGAGATTAATCAATACTTTACTAATTTTGACAAGGTCATTTTGGAATGTACGACTTCAAATGGCCTAAACGCCGGAGAATGGGCTTTCGAACACATGAACGAGGTGTTTAAGAATGAGATCAATCCATTTGTCGAAAGTCTAAAAGGAAGTTTTGCATCTCTTAAGGAAAATCTTGAGTTTGAAATTGGAGAAGTTCAAAAAGTGTTTTATGGACACCGCTTACGAACTACAACTAATTGAAAAGGAAAAGATTTTATCCGAATATGACCGATTCTTGTCTGAAGTAATTTCGTGTGATGTGCTTACTATTGTGAATGTTAATTATTCGAATGAGCTTACATCCGCTATGATTAAATGTGATGATGTGAATATTTGTGATGATGTGTGTGATCTCTCTGTAAATGTTGCTGATACTGTAAATGAGGTAGATAATCATTCTTGTCACGAATCTAACGCTGAATTTTTAAAGCTACAAGATTCTTACAATTTACTTTCAAAACGCTTTAATCAACTTGAACAACATTGTATATCTTTAGAATTAAAACAACAAACTCAAAATGAGGATCTTTTGATAACAAATGGTTGTGAAAACGGTGTTGAGACGAGTGACAAGATGATTGCAATAGTTAAGGCATTAGAGGAAGAGATTATGAGATTGAAGAGAGATGTGTCATCAAATGAAACATTAAAATTGGAACTAGAGGCCGCAGAGTCTAAAAACCAGGACTTAGAAATTAGACTTTCGTCTATTCTAGGGGAGATGGATCGGGCAAGACAGGGACTATCTGCTCTTTATGGTTCAATAGAAGAACGCTTAGCTTTTAATGCAGCACAGCAACAATCTTATGTTGAACAACTGAACCAAAAGTGTGAGGAAATCTCTGACTTAAACATTCTGCTCATTGACAAAAACATGGTTTTGGCCGAGTTAAAGGAGACACTTCTTCTCACCCGACAAGAAGTTGTTGATAACTTAGCTACCGACTCTGCACCGTCCTCTAGTGCTCCAACAACCAAGTCAGTAGTGCTCTATAAGAACCCGCTCCATAAGAAAAACCCGGTTACCTACGATGATTATATGAGGAATGCAATTAAGCATGTAGATCTTGTTAGGGATATTTTAGACGATCTTTATGCCTTAGATCCCTCAAGTAGCTACTATTATTCAGCCCATGAATATATTAATCGTGTTCAATATTGCTTAGCCTACTTGAATACATAGGTAAACCAGGTTCTGCACTACTCACTAATCGTCCCATTGCTGTAACTCCATTCAATAAGACCCCAGGAGCAAAACCGTCATTGGCACCATCAAGTAAGGCACCTTTAAAATCTGTTGCTAATGTTCCCACTTTGCCTTTTACAGGAGTAAAAGAGTCTACTAAGGCTAAAGGATCGCCACTCAAGAAAGATAAGATCAAGCCCTCCACTAGTAGTACCAACAAGAAGAAAGTAGAAGCTCACCATAGGAATGTTAGTTCAGTTTTAAATAAAAAGAATCATGTTAAGACTAAAAGCTCTGCGCCTGTGCAGAAGCCTAAACCATTCGTGAATTCTAATTTGAATTGTTGGAATTATAATGAATGTATGTTTTCCCAACGTCATGATTTGTGTCTTATTGATCATGTGAATGAAATGAATGCCATTAGGCATAATCTTGAATGGAAGCCAACTGGTAGAACTCGTGCCCAAGTTGGATGGCAATGGCGTCCCACTGGTAGGACCTTTACATTAGATGGAACAATGTGCCCTTTAACTAGGAATGCATCCATTGAGGTTAGGTCTGAGCGTTCTTTAGTTAGGCACACTAGCACTAAAGTATGGAAACAGCGCCCTTTAATTAGGTCAGCCCCCACTATAGTGCCTATCAGTGAAGAAATACCTCAGGATTTAAGCCAACTAGAATCTACACCACCAACTAGGAAGAAGAAGGCTAGGAAATCAAAGAAACCTAAAGTTAGCAAATCTAAGATTATTAAATCTGTACCTGCTAATAACAAGGAACATTCAGTTTCCGATACCTCTACATTGTCCTCGTCTGGTGATATTTTCAGGTGGTCCAAATCATCCTCTGGTATTTGGACTCTGGTTGTTCAAAGCATATGACCGGTGATCGCTCGATGTTCCGAAATTTCGTCAGCAAGTTTCTTGGAACGGTTAAATTCGGTAATGATCATATTGCAAAGATAATGGGGTATGGTGAATATCAGATTGGAAACGTTACGATTTCAAGGGTATACTATGTAGAAGGTCTTGGTCATAATTTATTTTCAGTAGGACAGTTTTGTGATTCCAACCTAGAGGTTGCTTTTTGACAACATACTTGTTTCATCCGCAACTTGGAAGGAAAAGACTTGTTGAAGGGGTCTCGTGGTGTAAATCTCTATACTTTGTCCTTACAAGACATGATGGCCGCCTCTCCAGTATGTCTTCTCTCTAAAGCATCTAAGACCAAGTCATGGTTATGGCATCGCAGATTATCTCATCTCAACTTTGATGCTATTAATCATCTAGCTAAAAACGAATTAGTTCGTGGTCTTCCAAAGCTCAAATTTCACAAGGACCATTTATGTTCCGTGTGTTCAAGGGGGAAAAGTACCAAGAAATCATACAAGCCCAAAGCTGAAGACACCAATCAATAAAAACTTCATCTTTTGCATATGGATCTTTGTGGGCCAATGAGAACTGAAAGTGTGAGCGGTAAGAAATTCATTCTTGTCATTGTGGATGATTTCTCCAGGTTTACATTGGTTAGATTTCTACGTACAAAGGATGAAGCACCGAAGGCTATCATCACTTTTCTGAAATTCATTCAGGTACGTTTGAATACTACTGTCCGCCGTATTCGTACAGACAATGGAACAGAGTTCGTCAACCAGACTCTTCGTGATTACTATGAAGGATTTGGTATCTCTCATGAAACATCCGCTGCACGTACTCCACAACAAAACGGTGTCGTTGAAAGACGGAATCGTACGCTTATGGAAGCTGCTAGGACTATGCTGATTTATGCGAACGCTCCATTGTTCTTGTGGGCAGAAGCTATATCTACTGCATGTTTCACCCAAAACCGTTCTATCATTCGGAAACGCCATGGAAAAACACCTTACGAGCTTCTACATGATCGTAAACCCGATGTTTCATTCTTTCATGTGTTTGGTGCTCTTTGTTATCCAAACATTAATAGTGAGAACTTGGGCAAGTTTCAACCGAAAGCTGATATAGGAATTTTCATTGGTTACTCACCCTCCAAGAAAGCATACCGAATTTACAACCGTCGTCTTGGTAAGATTGTAGAAACTATGGACGCAGATTTCGATGAGCTGACAGCGATGGCTTCTGAGCAACGCAGCTCTGAACCCGCGCTTCATGAGATGGGAACCGGTGCTATTAGTTCCGGATTAGTTCCCAATAATCCTACTTCTACATCATTTTTACCACCTACAAGGCCCGAGTGGGATAAACTGTTTCAACCGTTGTTTGATGAATTCTTTGATCCCCCAAATGATGAAGTTCCAGCACCTGTAGTGATAGCTCCAATCCCTGAAGTTGTTTCTCAAGCTAATGAAGCTTTATCTAATGCATCTTCAATTAACATTGAACCGGATGCACCTTTACCAAGTGATTCTCAAACTACACCTGAATCATCACCCTTACTTGTGCCTAATGATGTTGAAGAGGATTCTATTGATCTCGATTTGGAATATGCTCACCTACAAGAGCTTCCTTTCTTTGGTGTACCGATACCTGAAAACCCTTCAGCCGCGTCTACCTCAGAAGAAGCTCCTTCTATTGTTCACTCCAGACCACCTAGGATTTAAAATCATAGCACCAAATGGACAAAAGATCACCCAATTAGGAATGTCATTGAAGATCTAGATCGACCAGTCTCTACACGCCATCAATTACAAGAGAGTGCACTCTATTGCTATTTTGATGCATTTCTCTCCGAAGTTGAACCTAAAAATTGGCAACAGGCTATGACTCAATCATCTTGGATTGAAGCCATGCAGGAGGAACTAAATTAATTTCAAAGACTTGAAGTATGGGAATTAGTTCCTCTCCCTGACAAGGTTAACATCCTTACTTTGTTATGGGTTTATAAGGTTAAACTCGATGAGATGGGTGCAGTATTGAAGAATAAGGCCAGATTGGTTGCTAGAGGATATAAACAAGCCTTGGGTATAGACTTTGAAGAATCTTTTGCTCCTGTTGCAAGATTCGAGGCTATTAGACTATTCCTTGCGTATGCTGCTCATATGAACATGATCGTCTATCAAATGGATGTGAAGACGGCATTTTTGAATGGTGAACTAAGGGAAGAAGTCTATGTTAGTCAGCCGGATGGGTTCGTTAGCACGGAGTTTCCTAATCATGTGTACAAGCTTAAGAAGGCTCTCTATGGGTTGAAACAAGCTCCACGCGTGTGGTATGATCTCCTTTCAACATATCTCATCTCGGAAGGCTTCTCCAAAGGCAAGGTGGACCCCACTCTATTCACTCTCAAGGAGGACAACGACATGATTCTGGTACAAATTTATGTTGATGATATAATATTTGCTGCCTCTAACATAGAATTGTCCAAACGCTTTGAGAAGATAATGTCCACACGCTTTCAGATGTCAATGATGGGAAAAATTTCATTTTTCTTAGGATTACAAATTTCTCAGAATCCCAGAGGCATCTTTATTAATCAATCCAAATATGCTCTAGAATCTTTAAAGAAATATAACTTTGAAAATTGTGACCCCGTGGACACTCCAATGGTGGAGAAATCCAAGTTAGATGAAGATAGGAATGGGACTATTGTCGATCCAAAACTTTACCGTGGGATGATCGGCACCCTTCTCTATCTAACTGCTAGCAGGCCTGATTTGCAATTTGTTGTATGCATGTGTGCCCGGTATCAGGCTCGGCCTACCGAAAAGCACCTACATGTTGTTAAAAGGATCTTTCGGTATCTCAAAGGAACACTTCATCGTGGTCTATGGTATCCGAAAGATTCCTCCATTGCTTTAATATCATACGCAGATGCCGATCATGCTGGGTGTCAAGACACGAGGCGTAGCACTTCTGGATCTGTGCAACTCCTTGGAGATAGATTGATCATTTGGTCTTCAAAAAGGCAGAAAAGCGCTGCAATTTCTAGCACGGAGGCTGAATACATCGCCATGTCCGGTTGTTGTGCTCAAGTCCTTTGGATGAGATCACAATTAACTGACTACGGTTTGGGATTCAACAAAATCCCGATGTATTGTGACAACAAGAGCGCCATTGCCCTTTGCTGCAACTATGTTCAACACTCCCGGGCCAAGCACATAGACATTCGCTACCATTTCATTAAAGAGCAGGTGGAGAACGGAGTGATCGAGCTGTATTTTGTCACTACTGAGTATCAGCTGGCAGATATGTTCACCAAAGCCTTAGATCGAGGACGAATCGAGTTTTTGATCGACAAGCTTGGCATGAAATCATTCACTCCAGCGACTCTCAAAGAATTGGCAGAAGAATCAGCTGAATAGTAGTGGTAAACTATTCAGGCGTATCCTTTGTTCGTGATCATGTATATTATAGTAAATATATAAACCACAAAAGAAAAATACAAAAATATAAAACCAAGAAAAACCATAAAAAATATAAAACCAAGAAAAACCATAAAAAAAATATAAAACCTACAAAAACCATAAAATTTATAAAATCAAGAAAAACCAAAAATATTTTTCGTTTTTAAAACGGGCATGTCTTTTAGTACGGTAATATTTACGGCCTTCGAAATGTCGATCAATATTGACACGGTGCCATAAATAGAGTCCGTATAAAAGTTGTACATTTTTAAAACATGCCCATTATGGCTTGTAGTTATTTCAGACTGCAACCCGATTTTCATATTAAAGTCACGTATTTCCTTGGAAAACGTTGGCTCACAACGGGAATTAATTTTCTCGGGCATGATTTACAAGCCAAATCATGCAAAGGGATCAAGTTTACTTTACAACTTGGTCTAACACGAGTTAGTGTACGTCTCAGTGCATTAATTTGTTAAAATAAGAGAAATCTTATTGCCACAACGAATCAATCTTTTTCAAGACATTAATTGGAAATGCTTTCATCAATATTTGACTCTTTAAACAATGACTACAGCTCTTAAAATAGAAAACGGGTCATCGTTTAAGGGGGAGAAAATATTAAATTCATCTTCGTCATCAAAACGATTTTCAAAAGTGTTTTATGGAAAATTAATTGGTTAAATGGTTATGAGTGGTCTTGCTTTAGAATACAACTTGTGCTCGTTCAATGTGATAGGAATTGCTTTAAGATCTTGAGATTTGCTAATAGGTTGCGATGCTTAAGTTGTGTTGGCTAAGTTTAACAATGGATAGGGAGATTAGAAAAGAAAACCAAAAAGACAAGGAATAAAAAGGGAAAAGAATAGAAAAGGGTAGGGGTTAAAAAGGACTAAAGGTGAAACTTGAAAAACTTTTGACCTAAGTCAAACCAAACCCCCCCCCCCCCCCCCCCGTTCATTTTCTTCACTGTTTCATCTTTCCACCATTAACACACACTTAACACACACACAAGCTTTCAAACTCGCAATTCAATCAATTCAATCCGTTTCATTTGATCAAACAAGGTACAAGCAACTAATTCTTTGATTATTAATTTGCCTAACTCATTTAATCCAGTTAATTAATTCGGGTAAGCAAGTTTATCAAATTAGGGTTCGTTTGCTTAAATTAGGGTTAATTAATTAGGGGTTTTTGGTGGGTTTTGCTCGGAATATCATTAGATTGTGTTAAGTTGCCTTAGATTGCCTTAAATCTCACACACGCGCCTAAGATTAATCTTTAAATAGGGTGTGTTTAGAAGTTCCGGATGAACAAGGTTTACAAACTTCCGAATGAAGGAAGTTCTGAACAAACTTCCGAATGAAGGAAGTTCCGAACGAACTTCCGAATGAAGGAAGTTCCGGATGAACTTCCGAATGAAGGAAGTTCCGAACGAACTTCCGAATGAAGGAAGTTCCGGATGAACTTCCGAATGAAGAAGTTCCGAATGAACTTCCGAATGAAGAAGTTCCAAATGAACTTCCGAATGAAGAAGTTCCGAGTGAACTTCCGAATGAAGAAGTTCCGAGTGAACTTCCGAATGAAGAAGTTCCGAATGAACTTTCGAATGAAGAAGTTCCGAATGAACTTCCGAATGAAGAAGTTCCGAATGAACTTCCGAATGAAGAAGTTCCGAATGAACTTCCGAATGAAGAAGTTCCGAATGAACTTCCGAATGAAGAAGTTCCGAGTGAACTTCCGAATGAAGAAGTTCCGAGTGAACTTCCGAATGAAGAAGTTCTGAGTGAACTTCCGAATGAAGAAGTTCCGAGTGAACTTCCGAATGAAGAAGTTCCGAGTGAACTTCCGAATGAAGAAGTTCCGAGTGAACTTCCGAATGAAGAAGTTCCGGATGAAGGACTTCCGAATGAAGAGTTCCGGATGAAGGAGTTCCGAATGAAGAGTTCTGAATGAAGGAAAGTTCCGGATGAAGAGTTGTTGGATTAATAGTTGTTTGCTTGTTATATTTACTTGATGAAATGTGTTATGCTTAGAAGTAATAATGATACATATCTATATATTTTTGTGCATCAACCTTTCATGTCTTATCTTAAGCAGATACGATGACTAATCTAACAGTACAAGCAATCCAAGACTCTAGAGCAGCCGCAATTGCTGAAGCACGAACTCTCAAGCTCATACCAAACAATTACCGGCTGAAGCAAGTCTCAAAATCCACTCACCATGGATTTAAAGTAGCCATAGAAATCCTTGATCACTCTCACTTTAAGAATGCCTTAAGGAGTACTGCCTCGGTGCCATATGATTACATGTATGAGTTCTGGGCTACCAAGGAAAGTACTTCAAACAAGATCACCTTCACTCTCGACAACAAGCAGCAGACACTTACTGTTTCAGACTTCCGTAAGATATTTGGCATTCGGGATACACCCAAAGGTATGGCATTTTCGAGGGATCCTACTAAAGACGAACTCATGGAGATGTTCGATGCTCTTGGATGTCCTGACATACGAGTTGTGTCTGAGTTTACCACTGCTAAAGTAGGTCAACCTTGGAGAGCAATGTTGGGTATTCTCAGTAGATGTCTTACACCGAAAACAAGTGGGCATGATGCTTTGCGCAGTCCAATTATGAACATCTTCCATGGAATGTACAAAGGCGCAAATGCAGATTATGCATTATTGTTGTGGGAAGAATTCACCTTTCAACTCTTCCAAAACAAGAAGCTGAAGACTAATTTCTTTCCTTACCCTCGGTTTATCAAGCTTATCATTAATTATTTTATGAAGAATGATGTTACTATTGATAGGCGTGCAGCAAGTCGTCATCACACAGAAGAGGCTGATCACACTATAGATCTAAGGCATGAAGGACCATCTGGTGGTGTGATTCCTGGTCCTATTCCCGATTATCTTCTGACGGATAAAATTAAAGGTTCTGCTGATTACAAACTGCTGCTACTAGAAATCAAGAAGCTAAAAGCAAGCCTTCAGACTGGAGAAGACTCGTCTACTACGGTCAAGAGTAAAGGTAAACGCAAGCAACCAGCTGCTTTACCTGAACCCGAAACCAAGAAGAAGAAGACTGAGGCTAAGAAGGGAAAGGGCACTGCTGATGAGCTTGTTCTACGTGACGAAGAAAATGTTGATGATCCTGCTCTTGACAAGGCTGAGAGAAAATTAATGAAGATAGCTATTGAAAGGAGTAGGAAAGACACGGGAGGTAGTGGTTCTGGTGCACAGATAAATATTGAAGAAGAGTACGAGGAGCCAGAGGATATTTATGAGTTTGGATCACCTGAACGGTATTCTACTTCGAAGGAGACATCCATCCCTGTTTCAGCAAGTGTTGAAAAAGAGTCCGGTGCTCCTACAATCATGGTGCCTACTCAGCCTTTAGTAACTCAACCTCCACCAATACAGCCCTTACCAACCCAACCGGTACCAACACCTTTCCTTCCACCACCAATAACTCCCATCCTCAGTACTGTAGTAACAACCGAGCCTCTTCAACCAACCTAGAGTAGCTCTGCATCATCTTCAATGGCTGCATTTGTAATGGCCGAAATGTTGGATAAACATACGGATAATCAAAAAAGAGAGATGAATGAACATCACCAAGAGCTACATAGACGAGTTCAAAGTGAAGAAGCATCTAAGAAAGCCCAAGAAGAGATGCTTGCTAAGTTCGCTGCAGAGATGGAGTTGACACGTAAAGCTCATGCAGAAGAACTAGCTCAGGTTAAGCAGGCTGAAGCTGATAAGCATGCTGCACGAATCACGAGACTTCAGGCTATGAGGGATAAATACAAGGAGCAGAAAGAAGCACTTGAAGCTTCTGTTGAAGAGAGAGTGAAAGAATCCGTTGAATCCATTATGCCAAAACTGCGTGATGAGTTGAAGACACTCGCGGCTGATAACTTGATGATCAAGTCATCCAACCCTTCAGAATCCGCCTACAAAATTGCCTATGAGTTAACGGATTTTGAATTAAAGAAGATCCTCAAAGCTCGCATGAGGGAACTTGGATCTTTTGATAAATCTAAGATTCAACGGACACTCTACAAATCCCTGAATGACGCTATCATGGAGGATGACCGGTTGTTCAAGATGTTTGGAAGTGTGGTACCTTACCACATTCTGCCTGAGGAAGAAAGGGAAGAAAGTGAACAAGAAGAGGGTGACGGGGAAGAAGAAGGTGAAGAAGAAGAAGAGGAAGAAAAGGATGATGACGATGACGATGATGGTGATGATGATGAGGATGATGATGATGATGATGGTGATGATGGTGGTGGTGGTAATGAGGAGAGTGCTAAGGGAAGCAACGAGGATAGCGATGAGGATGATGATGGTACACAGCCTAAAAAGGGGACAAGGTAGTCAGCACAAAGAAACCATCTAAGTTTGGTACCAAGTCTCAAAAAGATGCTGAGCAGAAGGAAAAATCTACCTCAACGGAATCAAGACGATCCAAGTGGCACCACGATGTGAATGCTACTACAGCGTCATCGATTCCCGGTACATCTGTTGCTGTGTCTATACCTGTTACCACTAACCCTGTTAGTTCTATTGTTGCTCTTGTGATTGCAGAGTCAGTAACAGAACCTGAAGCTGCACAACACTCGCCCGTTCATGACACCGCCGAGATGCCTGAATCAGAACCAGCAGATGTTCACGTTTCTACTCCTCTACAACAAGAACCACAATCTACTGTTCCTGAGTCAAGCACACGGGACTGGGCAGACACGTTGGAGATTGACGAGACTGCACCGCCACAGGCTTGGATCACGGCAGCGGCGCAATATGATCCAATCACAGACGCTGACAGAGATGTTTTATATCTCCGTATCCGCAGTCCGATTGACTTGTGCGCATTTCTGGCTCATGAGTATAAATCTTCGGTCACTCCGTCGTTGGTAAAGAGAGCGCTAAAGGATAAGAGAATTCGCGCCAAAACCAGGTTAACCCGAATGGAGTTCGAGTATTATGCTGACGAGGTCCTGAAAGCTCTTAACACCGTTCAAAGGCCAGGCCTCCATGAATCAGAAAGAGCTCCACCTCCACTTGATCCTTCTCAAGATAATCAGATTGCTCTCGACTTCTTCGTCACTTATGATCTTGAGTATCTCCTCAAGGGTTCATTAAAGTACGCAACCTCCCTGACCTTGTTGAAAGCAGCCAACTGGGGGACAATACCCTGGATCGAGGAAAAGGTAAACCGACTCTGGGTCCCAAGGGTAACTCGTAATTATGATATGTATGTTGTTATAGGTGCATCTCATTGGGACGAACGAGTCCGAAGGGCGTACAGGGGTTGCTGCTTAGCCAATTCAGGAAGCAACGTTTGATCCGATATTCGCATCTCCAGCATTTTGGGACTGAAAACTGAAGCCAAGAATGGCTATTATCATGTGACGGAGATTCGTCTGAAAAGGGAGGATGACAGAGAATACAAAATCCAGCAGGGAGATTTTTCTATCATTCGCCTTGAGGATATCGAAGATATGTTGCTTATGATGACCCGTGATCAACTCACCCATATTGCTCGTGAAGACATCATTGCCTTGAATACAGCACTTCGTATGTTCACACGAAGCGTTGTTATCAAGAAACGAGTTGAAGATCTTCAGTTGGGAGTCGAAAGCTACCAAAGGAAGCTTAACTTAACCCGTCCAGTGAATCAAGTGTTACCTCAACATGTCAACAGATGTCCCTATACCGGCATTTCTGTTCCGAATTACGGGATTTTCTACTTGAACAGTCGAGGGTTAATGAAGTTTATGAGGGTGGGTGAGCTTTATAAGTACAGTGATGGGACTCTCATCTACGTCAGAGGAAAGTTGGATCATCTCAATTCGGGTGGGTCTTTACCAGAGATGACTGAGGATTGGCATCAGGGTTATCGGCAAATGGCAAAGTACGTGATCAAGAAGATTGATCAAAAGCTCCGTGAACGTAGATTGATGAGGAGCTTAGAAAGATTCGTTGGTGGTAGACCATATGGAGTGCACCACAAGTTACTGCAACGATCCATCTAATGGGTCGTACATTTCAGGTCCACTTTATATTGGTTTTTTAATTGTGAATATGTAAATTTGTGAATATTGTGCTTTTACGGCTTGATGTAGTGTTAAGGTATGATAATTTTTCAAGAATTTCTCACGAGATTCTAAATCTTTCAAAATATATCATACTAAAGCACTACAACTATCCCTTATTAATTTAAGGGGGAGCATTAACATGTTCTATGGCCAAACATCGATTTCATTTTTACCCAAAGACCGGTTAATCCATTCAATATCCCAAATATTAATGGTTAACATTTTGGATAAGGGGAGAAAATGGGATTAAGGAGACTTAAATGATACTTGGCTAAAAGATGAAAAAGACTTAACGATAATCCAACTTAATATGTGTAAAGCACGTGTTAAGGGGGAGCGTTTTTGATGAACAAAACACCTAAGGTACAAAACTTTTGATTTCAATATCACAAGTACCTTAGGTGATTTTTCAAGGATTTTTCATGGTGGCTATACTTTCCCAAAACACGCTTAATTCACGACGAATGTGGTGACAAAAGGGTGGTAGGAATAGGTTTAGTCCAATGATTCATCAGAGCCGATGGAATCTTCCCAAGGACAAATCCCTAGATAGAATTAGAAGTCCTAGGAAAGTTGGAGAAAGATTGTGAATGTAGCTGAATGCCGACCAAGTACTTAAGCTAGCACTGGAACAATCACAACAAGGTGCTAGTTATGACGTATTGGTAAGCATTGAAGGGGTTGAAGAATGAAAAAGAATTGTAAAGATAAAGGGTGTAAAGAAAGAAGCCCTCCTTACAACTTTAGGCAGAAACCGGGTCAATACATATGCTATTGAGATCATTTTTGTTAATGATTCTCGATATTGAAGAAAGACATCATGGACCCAATGATGCAATGCACAACCCTTCCCAGCTAACTCAAATATCTCTCAAAAGGTATTTGTTTTAATCACACAGAGATCAACACGTTATCTATTGGTTTATTCACTCCGAATAGACTGATATTGAAAAGGTGGCACTCCTCTCCAGCCATCGCTCACTAAATCAAAACGCACTATCGAGTCTAGAGCCACGAGATCATCAAAAGTCTCATTAGGACACTTTCCATTTATTCCTTGCTTTCTCACACACTGTGAAAAGTAAGAGATTTTCATGAGTCCTACGCAGTATTCTTGTAATATTGCCAGAACATCCGAGTAATACGCAAGTACTACAATGAAGATGGAAATCCTGCTTGAGCCAACATCAAACAAGCTCATGGTAGGTTACACGTGCGGTTCTTTTAGAACCAATCTTGTGAAAAACTGGAAAGAAACAGTGGTTTAATTCTTAATTGAACTTAAACTCGTTCCAGGCCTCTACACATTATCATATGATCTTGCCAGAACACTCAGAGTGACTCTTTATTGATCACAGTGATGAGTGGAAATCCTTCTAGTGTTAACATCAAATAGCACTTGGTAGGTGATGTGCAAGATTCTTTATGAATTGAGCTCGTGATAACTGGAAAGCAACGATGGTGAAAATCTTAATTGAAATTCACTTGTTCCAGGTTTCATGAATTGACGGCTTCAAATCACAAGGATAATTTATCCAAGTGATTCACTCTTTATGTTCGCAGTCAGCTTTGGACGGTCGAATAAAGAGAACGGGTGTACCCGCGAAATCCTGTCAGGAAGTTACTTAATTGAAACTATCCGTCACGGGTACGATATCTAATATCGTCCAACGGTCTTCACCGACCGGAGGTAAAATGCTACCGAATTAGAATAAAATGTCAAAGCCATTTTATTCGTGTCGTTGTTGTGTACCTGTTAAAGACGGTGGCGTTGTTGTGTACCTGTTGAAGACGGTGGCGTTGCTGTGTACCAGTTGAAGACGGTGGCGTTGTGGTGTACCTGTAGAAGTCGTTCCCACATGCTTATGTTTTTCTGCATCAAAGTTCAGCAAAATTCAAGAAAGTGCAAAATGAAGTCTTCCGCTGTACCAAACTCTGAAGCTTTCGAGAATTCAACAAAAAGACATAAGTGTGTGGAACATGGAGTCACGAGGAGGCAAGTTTCACAAGAAGGCAAAGATCGCACGTGAAAGGCCAAAAGAACAATGCTCTCAAGCCAAAGCCTAAAAGATCAAATCAAAATATTCACAACAAAAAGAAAGAAGAAAAGACTACGAGCTGAAGAACGAAGACTTAGTATAGTATGCTAGGTTTAGAACTTTGTAACGTGGAGTGACCTCCCTTAGGGGGAGATTGTTAGAAATACGTTTTTACGTATATTAGAAGTGTCGGTCACTCCACAATAATGTTGTAATAGCTCGTAGTTAGTGTTACTTATTAAGTTAAGTAAGAAACCGACCCATGGGCTTGTCATGGGTCGGCCCAAGCCCAAATAAGGCCTTGGATATAAATACCCCTTTCCACCATGGAAAGGGGTTGGTTGTTGATTTTCACTTTTCTCATTTGAATAAAAACACACATAGTTTCTCTCTCACATTCTCTCTCTAGAAATCTTCAACCCACTTCATAGATTCATACGTTATCAAGATTCTACATAAGCGTTGTTTAAAATGGTTAAACTGAAAGTAACGTTGAAGGCTGTTGAATTATTTTAGAAAAGTAAGAGACATTTTCACTAGTTTAAAATGGATACATAAAATTATAACGCCGAAAGGTTGTCGAAGTTTTACTGAGTCAATTCGATATATTTTTTTTACTTAAAAAATTGGTCGATATTACACAACAAATGTTTTGAGCTTAATATTATAAATTAAACCGTGGTAAATGGGTGACATGTGCGTGTGACAAATGCATCATTGCATTCTTTGATTGCGACCTAACTTAGCATTATATATATAGGTTGCGACTTGTGTTTGCTGCATCTGTGATTTTCATATTCTTGCTATGAAATCTGTTGCATTCTAGCCCTTATTAAACTGTCTTTTATGTTTAGTTATCTGGGTGAGATAAATGCTTTGTTGCCTGCCTGATGGACGCAAAATCTGTTTATATTGTTGCCTTGCTATAAGTTATGTGTGATATGCCTAAGTAGCGATAGCCCACTAGTCCCCTGTTATCATGAACCGTTAGTTACTCTGGTTGAGTAGGCGCTTATGTTATGGATAGATCTATTGGGGTTTGACAACCCCCGTCCGGGTGTTCAAATACATCGCCATGCCAAACGGACGTATATCATATGGTTGTTGCTAGGTGGTCTCGGGTTAGACACCTACTTGGGGCAATCTTATATATTACGCGTGCATCAGTTGTACGTGCTTGTCATCAGCCTCGGTGTCATGAGCTTAGTGCTATCATAACTATAATCATTTTATCTGATTCCCATATGCATGACATTATATCGCCCATAATATCTCATATGCTTTAAATAGTTTGTTTGCGGTCCAACATTGAATGCTATACTTTTAACTTAAACCTATGAACTCACCAGCCTTTGTGTTGACACTTTTAAGCGTTTATCTCAGGTGTTGAACTACTTGCTTGTTTCTTGCTTTGGAGTCTCATGCATACTGTACTTGGATTTGAAGACTTGCTCATGCTTAATAAACTTTTTACCTCTTTGTTGCTATTTAAACTCTGATTTCTGCTGCACTTGCTTAAACTTGTTTATGATTTGAACCTTGTATTTCTAAATCTAATGCAAAGAGGTAAATTATTTTAAAAACGTCTCATTTAGAGTCGTTCTCTTGTACCTTGGACTTTGTTATTACGACGTAACAGCCCCCGAGCTTTACCGCTTCCGTTGACCAGTTTTTTGGGTGTTACAGATTGGTATCAGAGCCTTGGTTATAGAGAACTAGGTTTGCATCTTAGGCCTAGACTATAACCGATATGTGATTACGTGTTTTATGTGCTATTATATTATACATATACATATTATATATATATTATCATATATACACGACTACTTTGTGCATGCATACTTTTGCATTGCCCTATACTTGCATTAACTGCTCCTTACGCGTAGTCACATCATTTTATATGAAGATTATTTATATAAACGTTGGAACTTTCGTTAGATATTATAAGTGAAACAATGGTCTCCTCTAGTTCTATGACATTGTAATTGTTATGATGGTCATTAAGATACCTTTCTCGTAGCTTTACATAATTTTGTTTCATCGAAACTCTTCATCGTCTTTCGATCTAACTTATCATGTTACTATCTGGATTTGGGTTTTTACTTCGGTCCGTTAATAATAATAAAAAAAAACTTATTTCGTCTCGTGACGCATTACCTAGAAAAATGTCGATTGATTCGAACACGACTTCAACTCGTCACATCGTAAAATTTCATTTTGGAACTCAACTTATTTTATATTCTTTTACCCTCTTTAACTTCACTGCTAACAACAAAAAGAAAAGCTCGTAAGAACCTTAACGATGACATGGGGGTATGCCAATGCATGGGAAAATTTTAATTAATCAATCAATGTCTTGACATCGTTTGTTTTAAAATTTGAATATCTATTAATCAATGTGTTTTGACGGTTCGTTTAATTTCGTCCCTTTTGAAAGCATTTTCACATTTTGAATCATTTCTACACTGTCTTGTAATATTTCTTCTTTCATATCATCTTATGAATTATTATTTATTTTTATGTCTTCACGTCATCATATGAACAATTCGCAACTATTTTATGTACCATTTCGCCATCACTTCATAAACCACTCGTTGTTATCTTGTCAACTATTTCACTAGACTTTCTAAAACACCTTGCTAAATACCTTGTGAACTACTTGTCTGAAGACTTTAAACTACGTTATTCTCATTTTACAAAACTATTTTCATAAATTGTTTTGGTTACTATCTTAAAAACCAGTATAGTATATACCATTTGATTAAGAGGAACTTATCATTATTTGGCGAAAAGGAGCATCGCATCGTTAGTCCCGAATTATACAAAGCCTGATCACCTATGTATAATTTGGGAAGGACCATACCATGCTCGTAGTAGTCACCATAAACATTTTGTCAGAAATCCACTTCTAATTTTTGAAATGCAAAAATTTTACGCGTGTATACTTTTCAGTTATGCAAGACATGGATATTCATATAACCAAGTGATTTTCTATGCAACCACATCATTCGACGTTACACCATTTTCTTATCAAACTGTTTGTTCAAAATCGACATTACATCCGTATGTTTTTTACAAGTTCTGACAATATCATTCGTATCGGTTTGTTGCCCAATGTCGCGCTCTGATTATTTGTAAGGAGAACAACGTTCGTGCTTCTCTTATCCACAAATGATGGAGATGAAGTTATATAGAGAGTATCACCTTGGGATGGTATGCTACGTTTTGGCAAACGAGTGTAGTGAGATCCTGTTACATATGAATTTTCAAGACCTTAACAAAGGTTGGAACAGTGGCCTATAGGTTGGAGTGCCACAAGCACTCAACCAGGTGCACAGTACTTTTCACGTGTCAAATTTGAAGAAGTGTCTTTCTGATGAAACACTTATCGTGTCGTTGGACGAGATCCCAGTCGATGACAATTTGAATTTGTCAAGGAGCCTGTTGAAACTATGGACCACGCGATCAAACGGCTGAAGTAAAACCGCGTACCAACTGTCAATGTGAGGTGGAGTTCTAGGCGTGGTCCTGAATTCACCTGGGAGCGTCAACGTTGATCCCGTGTTAAGTACACACAATTATTTACTGAGTTTTGTGTCGATAACACGCTCCAAGCTTTCAGGAGAAAGCTTCTTTAACGATGGGAGACTGTAACACACCGTAATTTTTAGACTTTATAAAATTACAGTTTTGCCCCTAGACTTTTTATTTAGTCAACTGTGTGATAAATTTGCTATTTATATGGGAAGCGTTCCCTTATTTTGTGAAATAACGTATGTTGGCGTGTATTTTGCTTAGACTGTGCTCAGTATGCGTTGATGTGAACACTGCGAGTGTGTCATTATTGGTTGCGTAATAAATTACGATCAATATTTAAATGTATTATATGCGCGTGCATACTATGTGTAGAATTTATCTGTGTCGCGTTCCGCGAGTTATCTGCAATTTTATTGTTGACTGCTCTTTTGTGAGGATAATTATTTACACAATTCGTTACTATACTAGGTTATTTACGTACCGCGTGATTTACGTAATATAGTGTCATAAATTGTATTTATATGACGCGTGCGACTGGATTCGAATATTATTTTTTTTAATATAAATTATTTCGTCGTTAATCATCTTTATATACGACTATGAAATATGCGATTCTCCGCCTATCATGCACAACACTTGGTCATAGTTACAGTAATTTTTGTTCTACTAGACAATATTACCTAAATGTCTTTCTCACAAATAAAACAAATGTTCCACCAAACTATGTAGCCTTTGTCATGCCTAGGAGGATACCACAAACAACTACCACCGAGACATATGTACACAAATATTCGAAATTTGAATTCCTACATACAAGTCCCTAATTCCTAGCCTAGTATGTCCTTTCTCCTTTCCTCTTGCTGGACGATCAGTTTGGTCCCCTACATCATGCAAAATAACTCATATCTTAATCTATTATAAGCATCTCTCACCCTCACTTTTATAAATAAACCTACACCTACAAACATACTATTCCTCCCATCTTTCCTACAATACATCTCCAACCTAAAAACCTACACCTCCGAACTTCATCTTTTACATAAACATGTTCATCTATTTTCCCTAAAAGTCGTGTACTTAAAACTCACCCTTTCACCAACACACATATTCGGATAACATTCTCAAACCACACGTTGGCACCACCGTTTCCATTAAAACTAGCACTAATACACCTACGTACAAAACACAACTTTTAAACCCCATCATTCCAAGTTACAAACTTCGCCCTCACAATAGAAATGACCTTTAACTAAACGCCCTCTTTCGCATAACACCATCATTCATATATCATTTCTGGGCTTCTACGTTAAAAATTTACACGGACGTAAAGTGACTCAAGTGAGTACGTTTCGCAGGCCTTCTAGTTCACGTGGGTCTCATCATTACACGACGTGGGTTCTTGCCGAATGAGTTCCTGCTGCTGCTGTTTCTGACGCGACCAACTTTGCTTGTTTGAAGGCTCGAGTTACGTTAGAGGTGGACTCGGTGGCCATATCGTAAACTCGTTAAGGTTATCCTGCATGTTTTTACTTGCTTCTTCCTTTTTGTTGTTATTCATGCATTGTACGTTGTCACCTTACCACATTCTTTGAAAACTAAATATGTGTTTACAAAGTTTTAAACTTAATGACGTGGGTTACATTTACATTGTTCTAAACACACTTTTGAAATGGGTTCATGTTGGTGCGGTATATTAGTGTCGAGTAGAGTGTTGAAGCTCCGAGTTGGCTAAGTAAAGTGTCGGTAAGACTTGAACTGTGAGTCGTATATGGGTACGTTCAAAACCAGGTTTTTATGACGTGACCAAGTCTAAGTTTTGTCATGGGTTTAAGATTGTGAGTTTGAAAAGAGTGGGAGCTTAATACCATCAAGTCAAAACCTGTAATTTTACAAGAAATGTAAGCGTGAGTTCGTCGAGTCAAAATCTGGTTTTACAAAAAAAATGGTGGAAGTTGTGGTCTGGTATAACAAGAGAGATTGGGAGTACATATAGCTAACGAGAGAGAGCTTGACGAGGGTTTGTGAGAGCGAGTTATTGGTCAAGGTTTGCGAGGGTCGAAAATGACGAGTGATATTGTTATCGAGAGAGAGACGAGTTTGAGATGAACTAAAAGTTTTGTTTTACAAAATGGTTTTTCTTGTTGTTCACGTGAGACGAGAGTAGTTGAGAGTTTGTACATGTGAAACGAGAGTAACGAGTTGAGAGTGATGGGCTGTAAGATATGTCGTGACCTGAGAGAGATGGAAAGGGTGAGTTTTGCTGTAAGCTTGTTGTGAAACGAGAGAGATTGGTTGTGAGCTTGTGAGGGTTTTGTCCAGGGTTAAACCTCAAAAGATACCGTGTCAAAAACCAAGTTTTGTGTCTTGAATAAATATGTGAGACGAGATTAATATGTCATTGCGTGAGTTTTACGAGCCTTTGTGAGGGTTTTGATGAGCATTGCGAGAGTTTTGTGAGATGTGAGCTTGTTTTTGTTGTGAGTTTTGTAATGGGAGTTATTGTGAGTTTTGTAATGGGAGTTATTGTGAGTTTGAAAAGAGAGACAGAGTTGGGGAAGTGCAGGTGAGGAAGATGGAGTTTTGGGAGGGAACGAGTTATTCAGGAGAGAGTGAGAACCAAATCTTATAAAATGAATTTTGTTGAGTTTAATTAAGGTTTTAAAAATGGTGTAATTTTAGTTGTTATATAACCGAGAAAGAGAGTGTAATATGTAAAGTTTCTTTAACCTGACAAAGAGTATGGTCCATTTAAACCGTCACTTCTCAAAGTATTTTTAAAAAGACATCACGGAATTCAAAGATCATATATATATGGCACACAATATAATATATTTTAGTATAGTCAAGTGGTAACCTATAAATTATTGTTATATCAAAGTTTTTAATTGTAAATTATTTTGGGTGCGAATAATATTGAATCAAGATGTGTCGAGTTATATTAGAGTTATATTAATATGGGGTCGAGTTTTCGGGTCTGAGAGTAACTAGTCGAGTTTATTTAACGTGAGTTAAGCGTTGTTTAAAATGGTTAAACTGAAAGTAACGTTGAAGGCTGTTGAATTATTTTAGAAAAGTAAGAGACATTTTAACTAGTTTAAAATGGATACATAAAATTATAACGTCGAAAGGTTGTCGAAGTTTTACTGAGTCAATTCGATATATTTTTTTACTTAGAAGTTTGGTCGATATTACACAACAAATGTTTTGAGCTTAATATTATAAATTAAACCGTGGTAAATGGGTGACATGTGCGTGTGACAAATGCATCATTGCATTCTTTGATTGCGACCTAACTTAGCATTATATATATAGGTTGCGACTTGTGTTTGTTGCATCTGTGATTTTCATATTCTTGCTGTGAAATCTGTTGCATTCTGAGGTGAGTCATAGCCCTTATTAAACTGTCTTTTATGTTTTATCTGGGTGAGATAAATGCTTTGCTGCCTGCCGGATGGACGCAAAATCTGTTTATATTGTTGCATTGCTATAAGTTATGTATGATATGCCTAAGTAGCGATAGCCCACTAGTCCCCTGTTATCATAAACCGTTAGTTACTCTGGTTGAGTAGGCGCTTATGTTATGGATAGATCTATTGGGGTTTGACAACCCCCGTCCGGGTGTTCAAATACATCGCCATGCCAAACGGACGTATATCATATGGTTGTTTCTAGGTGGTATCGGGTTAGACACCTACTTGGGGCAATCTTATATATTACGCGTGCATCAGTTGTACGTGCTTGTCATCAGCCTCGGTTTCATGAGCTTAGTGCTATCATAACTATAATCATTTTATCTGATTCCCATATGCATGACATTATATCGCCCATAATGTCTCATATGCTTTAAATAGTTTGTTTGCGGTCCAACATTGAATGCTATACTTTTAACTTAAACCTATGAACGCACCAGCCTTTGTGTTGACACTTTTAAGCGTTTATCTCAGGTGTTGAACTACTTGCTTGTTGCTTGCTTTGGAGTCTCATGCATACTGTACTTGGATTTGAAGACTTGATCATGCTTAATAAACTTTTTACCTCTTTGCTGCTATTTAAACTCTGATTTCCGCTGCACTTGCTTAAACTTGTTTATGATTTGAACCTTGCATTTCTAAATCTAATGCAAAGAGGTAAATTATTTTAAAAACATCTCATTTAGAGTCGTTTTCTTGTACCTTGGACTTTGTTATTATGAGGTAACAACCCTCGAGCTTTACCGCTTCCGTTGACCAGTTTTTGGGGTTTTACAACTCGGAGTAATAACCTTTCCATTTAATTTTTCCGACTACGCCGGAAAGGACAGTAAGACGATCACTATAGACTTCATGATTGTTCGAGATCCATCTCCTTACAATGTGATATTAGGACGACCAGGAATGAGGCAATTAGGCGTGATCGCTTCTACGATACACAATGAGGCAATTAGGCGTGATCGCTTCTACGATACACTTACTCATTAAATTCGCCATACGATTAGGCATCGCCAATATAAAAAAGGATTCGCCTCACCAAAGTAGATGTCTCCAAGTCTCCCGTAAAAGAGAGCGGAGTAAAGAAACTATAGTTTCCCCTACATCACGGGAAAATAAGATCGAAAATAAAATCATTGTAATAAAAACCATGTATCTTGATCATCCAATTAGGATTGGCAGAGGTCTACCAACCAAGATCAAGCAAGAGCTACAAAGAATTTTATGTGATAATAAGTACATTTTTGCATGGTCTCCATCTGATATGACAGGATACCACGAGAGATCGCGGAACACAATTTGAATATACACATGCGCACTTTTCCCATCCAACAGAAAAAACGTGTACTAGCTAGAGACTGGAATGATGCAATAACTACATAAGTTGCCAAGTTAGTCAAGGTGCAAATACTCCTAGAAGTACATTTGTAACACCCCATTTTGATAAGTGGAATATCACAGAATAATTATGGTGTGTCATCAAAGCATGCAAGGTAAAATGTACAAATCATACATGACCCAAGGGAAAACCGGAATCAAACATAGGTTCCCTAACAAAGCCCAAAACATAATAAAAGTAAATAAATAATGAAGGACTAAACAAGCATAAATAAATGAAGGTAAAAAGGAGAAGAAGTCTAAGGTAACTTCCATCCTTTGCACGCTCTCCAAATGCTCAAATCCGACCTTGGGTACCTGCCGTTTTGGAAACATGGAAATGGAAACGGCTGAGCATAACGCCCGGTGCACGTATATACAATACAGCATGGAAAGACATTGAATAATGAAAGCATTTAAAGCATATGAAACATGATTAGCAGCGGAAATGAATAAGTCCTGGGAAACCTAGACGTATAACATGTTTATTGGTTTTAGTTCTGAAAATATAGCTTATGTTTACTTATGAAAATATGTATTAGTTTAACATACCAAAAGCCAATATAGGTCATGAGGTCAACAGCGTGCATGAATACTTGGAGGGTGACCTCGTCATGCAATTAGAGGGGATGCCTCTAATTAATATGGTCTGGGTAGGAGGGATCAGCTCCTTGTGAAGGATGCAAGACACACATCACATTCACCATGAAAATCCTGACTGAAGCTCTAACTAGGATGCACCCATATGCCCCACATGATAACATAATAAATAATAAAGGCCAAATAAACTGAAGGGACGCTGATTTAGCGATTTTTTGTGTGTATGTGTACTCGTTCGTTCTCGGTATCTAATCGAATTGATCACGATTTAAGGTAGAATTATTGTAACTGGTCACTAAAAGGGGGAGCTTTTGATTAGCTATTTCTACTGATAATATAAACGACAAGGTTATTAGACATAAATACAAAAATACAAAAATAAAAGAAAGAAAATAAATGCCAAAGTTCTATCTGATAATATAAACGACAAGGTTATTAAACATAAATACAAAAATAAAAAATAAAAGAAAGAAAATAAATGCCAAAGTTCTATCTGGATACCCCCTATCAGAATCCCATCGGAATATGATCGGAAAAACCTGTCGGAATAACTAAAACAGTATCGGAATAATAGACAGTAGAAACTATCGGAATTTTTATCGGAAAAATCCGTCGAAATGTCTGTCGAAAACACCGTCGGAATGCCTGATCACCAATACTATCAGAACAACGATTGGAATACCGATCGGAATACCAAAACCCTTTTCCGATCGAAGCAATCGAAATAACAAGCGGAAAAACTATCGGAATACAAAATCCTTTTCCGATGACGAATATCGGAATAACCGTCGGAAAAGGTAAACCCTTTTCCGATGGAATGTAAAATGCAATAAGCAAAACCGAATAAGCTCTGTTTTAATAAGCACTAATCGAAAGTTGACCAAATCAATAATGAAAAGCACTAAATAAGCACGAATAAGAAACTTTTAAAACACTAAATAAGCAAGATTTATAGAATAAACTTTAAAAAGATCAAACTTTTAAAACACTTAAAAGAAAATAAGCCAAAGACGAAATAAGCTAAAAGCACGAAAAAGTTGAACTTATCATTCGTTTGTAATTGATAAGAACAAAAAGATAAAAACTTTAATCAAAATAAGCATAAAGATGAAAATACTTACTTGAGCCGAATCAAAATCAATATTAAAACAAGAAAGGTAGAATAAGATAGATTATGAAAAACTTGAAAATTAAAGATTAAAGATTCTAATACAAGATTAAAGTGAAAAGATTAAAACTTGAAAGAAAATTGAAAGAAATCTAGAGAGAGAAAGTAGAATCACATACTTCTCTCTAAAGATATGAAAACTAAAAAAATAAAAATGACTAACTAACTAACACCCTCCTAATAAAAGATTAGGAGGGTATATATAGGAGAAGGGAGGTGTGGTGTGTTGCTTCCTTCTCTCTTTCCTTTGTCTTCTCGTCTTTTTAAATGACTCGTCTTTCTCGACTTTGTCTCGGGATTAGTCAAATGATAAAATGAACTCGTCTTCTAATTTTCTTCTTTTAGTTGACTTGGTTCTTCGACTTCGTCAAACTTCCGTCTTTAGACTTTTTCTTTGATAAATCTTCAGAATATGCCTTTGACTTCCGTTCTTCTTGCACTTTTGACCTTTTGACTTCGTCTTTTGTCTTTTTCTTCGAAAAAGCCCGTGAAAGCCCGTGTTTTCTTCCTTTTTCATATTTTTGTCCTAAAACACAATAAAAACACAAACCACGCATAATTCCGACTTTTACGACATAAATACACGTTTTGGTCTTGTTTTTATTATAATTAAGTGGTAAAAGGATAAGTGTTTTCACACTTATTAGACGCCACGAGCTATCACTCCGCCGTGGTGAAGTCATAACATTGGTGCCTCCAGTGTTATGGTTATGGTACCTCCATAACTAGGTGAAACTGGCATGCATGTATATGGCTAAGGTGTCTAAATAAACATAAGCATTTAAATCTGTAACTACTGGGAAAAAGTTGGCTGCACACGGGAAATCCTAATAAAGGAAGAGATTGTCCTTATTGAAGGACGGGAAACAGTACCTTGTGTCCAGTAGAAGCTAACAGAAACGTTAAAGAATCTACTCCGCCTTGACGGATAATACTACATAAGATGAGGAACGTGTATGAGTTGTCTTAGATACGTTTATTTTTATTGGTTATGTGTGCTCTTAACTTGTTATACATACTTTGTCATGTTTTATTGTTTAATATGTTATCTGTAGTTGTTCTTGTATTCCGTTTTGTATTATTCATGTAGTAAGGTATTATAATACATGTATTGTAATACCAAGTAACTTTCTAAAAATAGTAGGTTTCCTAAAATAGAAAGTTTCCAAAAATAGTAAGTTTCCATAATTAAAAAGTTTCCAAAAATAGAAATAAGCTGGATTATTAAGTCTAAAATATAAGCTAGTGCTTATTAGTCTTAAAATATAATTCATGATAACAATAGTAAAGTTTATTAAATAAATGCTATAGGTTAAACTGATTATTAATTATTAATGAAATAAATGGTTTTAATAATTAATAATATGTCATGATAATTTAATAAAACTTTTCATTATACCAATTAATTAAATTAAACATGGTTTTAATTTAATTATGCTATTTAAAATACTTAGGTTATAACTTTGATTATTAATTCTAATAGTAAACCTAAGTCATGGCTTAATAAGTAAATTCTTGATTCATGAAAATTAATTAGATTAATTAATTAATAAAATAAGATTACAAATTCATGTTAATTAATTAATATAATTAATTACTAAAACACGTGTCAAAATAACGTGTACTCGAACCCAAACCCCGAGTCACCAAACCAACCAATAACCGAACCAAACACCTCCCACCCGGCGGCTAGCAGCATTTAGCTGCAGTCGTGGCTTGCCACTGGTCAGCCGTGGTTCCCCCCTGCTGCGTACTATATACTCACTGAGACCCTGAGGGTCTCGGTTCCCACTGATCACACGAGGTTCCCACTGGTTGGGGCCCCGTGGCTTGCGGCTGAGCACACAATAAACACCACCGCCTCGTGTAGAGTTGCGGCTGGTGGTACCAAAAGTTCACCGAGACCATTGTTGGTCTCGGTTGGTGTGCGGGCGAAACAAAACAACCAAACAACCCCTTAACTTGTTAAATCTATAATCACCAACATGTTTAATTGTGTTTTTAAGATTAAAACAAACATGAACATAATTAAAACCAAAAGAATAAAAAGATGAAGATTTGTTTAATACCGATTACGTGGATGATTAAAGGTTTGGACACGAACACAATCACGTAAAAACCAAAGATCAAAATTTAGTTCTTCTTCCCTTGTTCTTGACTCAAAACAGGCGGCACCATAATGGTTGCTAGGGTTGTTGTTTTTGTTTCTTGAAAATAAATTATATGTTAAACCCCTATGTTTTATTAGTTTACAACATGGATAACTAAATGGGTCGAGCCAAAAGGCCCTCTTTCCTTTCTCTTATTCTATGTCGCGGCCACTATAGCCCAACACACTAAAAGCATAAGTTTTTCATGTTAAGTATTATTAATCGTGTATGTTGTGTTTTAATATAATGTTATACGTAATATTTATCGTACATTAATAATATACGTAATTCTTGTTATTTAATGCCGTGACACGTGTCGTATATTATAAACGGAAAGTTTTAAATTTATTCGTGATTATATGTGTTTACTGTTCATGGCATTTTAATGCGGGTTTTACAACATTTCCCTCAGTGGGTGGCCAACCATGTGATGGTACAAAAAAAGTGACGAGACTTGGCGCATGTGTATCGACTTTAATAACCTAAATAAGGCATGCCCAAAAGACAGCTACCCACTACCCGAGATAGATAAAAAGGTTGAATCTCTGGACGGATTCAAATATAAGTGTTTTTTGGATGCATATAAGGATACCGTTAAATATGCATGGCTAAGGAAGACGAAGAATAGACGACATTTTATACAGTACAAGGAAATTTCTACTATGAGAAAATGCTATTTAGAGTAAAAAAACGTTGTGGCAACTTACCAAAGGCTGTTAGACAAAGAGTTTTCAAAAAAAGTTGGTAGAAACATTGAGATATATGGCGACGACATGGTGATCAAGAATAAAACCGAAGGAATCTTGTTGAATGACATTGAAGAAACTTTTCATACACTACGACGTATAAACATGAAGTTGAATCCGAAGAAATGTACTTTTGGCATTGAAACAGGACAATTATTTAGACACTTAATTACAAGGCGAGGAATTGAGCCCAACCCCAAGAAATCCAAATCCATCATCGATATGGTATCACCCAGGACGATTTGAGAAGTACAGAGCCTCAACGAAAAACTAGCCGCTTTCGGGAGATTCCTTACAAAGTCAGCAGAAAAAGTGCTCCCATTTTTAGAACTTTGAAGGGATGCATAACAAAAAAAGATTTTTAGTGGAGCACCTTCCTCTACCTTTACTTGCATGGGGAAGTCATGGAAAAATGTGTTGGTCCAAATTTTCCTTTGAGGAAGATCACCTGTCCCATTATTCGAACAAATAATACTGTCATCCGTATGCTGAAAAACATTTACAAGTGGACCTAAGTTAAAGGGAATGTTGGAAGGACCAACTGATGCATCAAAAGCGACACTTCCATCATTGGGAAAATCTGGACCAACTTGGTCCACCAAGTTCATCATGCCTTTATCTACAAAAAACAAAGAAAGAAAGACAAGCGTATAAGATAAACACTGATACTAATTATAGTATAAAAGAAAGAAGTTACCTTTCTTTCTTGAATCTTGATTGCTCATTGTGGTAAGACAAAAAGACTTTACTAGTAAAGTAAAAGCGATGATGAAAGGAAAAGAAGATTATCCTTTTATAGCAAAAATGTATTAATCCAATTACCCACCTACAGTACCCATCGAAGAAAAATTCCAATGGATTACTTACAACTCAATTTCCAAATTGATAAGTTACTATCAAGTGGGGAGCATAATCATATTAGCTAGTAAAAAAAGAGGCTCATAGAACTACATATAGGCTAGTAGGCCAAGCATGCAATTGGTAAAAATCTTTGCCCACTTGACCTAGGGGGCTGATGAGGTACATCATGTATATCATACATACTTACATATATCATGCATGAAAAACACGTATACAAAGTTAGAAGCCATGCATAAATCACATGTGGGATAATCGAAAGATATGAAATAAAAATATATTTAAAGATCTATAAGAATATCTATGAGATTTGGGGAATAGATTCTAAGAGATATACTAAATCTCTTTGGATTACATTTTATAAAGATAAGAAATATATTTTGCAAGATATGAGTAATATTCCAAGATCGGATATGATCCAAACGAATCCATCTCACAATATAAATTGGTATCGTTGTAATCAGTCTAGATTTGAAGTTATTTCCCTCTTTAAAAAAGAATTTCATTATCTCTTTTTTATCACTTCATTAATTAAATTTAGTGTCGGGGTGTAATTCAGGGAGAAAATTCTCGTGTACCCTCTAACACATGCTTTATTTAATGAGTGATACATGTAAGCAGGTTGTGCGTGGACTGGATAAAGACCCTCCTAGCCAGGGGCGGAGCCAGGATTTCAAGTTAAGGGGGGCCGAATTTTTTTTAATATAATGACATAGCGTAAAAACAATAGAACTGTATATTTTATGAAATCGTTGATTGTTATCTTTCACCACTACATAAATTTTACAGCGTTAATATATAGCGCTTTGTTAAAAATAATCTAACTAACAAGAATAGAGAACTCATTTAGACGACTAATTTCGTTATTACCTACACAAAAGAAGAAAAATAAAATTCTGTTATCAATAGTTTTTTATTGTTATAATATCGTTACAAAATTCGTAGAGTTTTTCAGTTTGTTGGTGCATGAAAGTTGAAATAGTGATTTAAACATCAATTTGTTTGTTGTTTTGAAAGACCGTCATAAACTAAAACTGTAAATGTTGACTTGAAAAAAAAAGACTAAAAACATCTAGTTTTTAATATATACTCCGTATATAGAAAGGGATAAATATATCTTTAAAATCACAGTGTGCAAATTACTAACTACATCAAAAGTCTAGAATACGATATGTATTTTACTAAAAAAGAAAATTAAGTGGTGAATAGGCTTGATAATGGGCGGGCATTTTCTTTTTGGAACCATGAGAAATAAAATAAGAATTAAAACTAGTCAAAAGTCAAAACTCTATCTTCTACATTTGCATTCATCATGACGCTGCAACAATTTCTAATTTTTAACAGATCTCGATCATAATTACAGCAAATTGCTCTTCAACAACGGAATTTCTAACATATCTTGGCCATTAGAGGCCCCCTAATAAAAACTCAGCTAAAAATGAACCAAAGTTTAAACTTTAAATTGGACATGCCTGGTTGGTTGGGGGTGACTGAGCACCCGCTAGCCATCCTATTGGCTTCGTCCCTGCTCCTAGCAAGCCTGTGGATTTACGTATCATCTAGTTACTAAGAGGTTAATTCATGTTTTAGATTATCAAGGTACAATGCTAGATAAGAGAATGACTGGAAAGTGCCCTTTATATTGAAAAAACACTGAGTTCTTGTGGAAGAATGGCATCAACACCACTCTTGTATGTTGCAACATTATTAGGATAATGTAATTCATCATCAATATCAATTGCGTTTCATGATTGAAGATGTGCTTTTGTTAATTAAATATATAATAACTAATAGTATAAGTTTTCTTGTAATGTTGAGGTTCTAGTCTTTAGAAGACTTAAGATGCATATGGTGAATGGGGTTTCTCATCAGTTTTAAAGTCAAAGTAAAAAGTTGATGTTTGGTACATGTAAGTGGGCCTCATGATTGGGATTAAAGTCTAAATATTTGTCATGTTATAATTACAAGCTCAAAGCCAGGGTTGAAAGCTTATATGTCTTTTTATAGGCTCATTTTTTTTACAAGCATCACTCCTTTCATTTTATTATGTGGTTAAAATAATTAATTTTGTTGTAAATGATTTATTAAACTATAAATAATTATTTATGTATTTTGCAATATATTTTCTCTCCTTCATCAAACCTAATTTAAATCTTAATCTATTTTTTTACTTATTATTCAAATTCTAATCTTAACTAAAGCATAAACCAAACGAGCCATTAATTTCTTGTAATTCTCAACATGGTTGGTAATGTTTTGTGCCATAAATGTGAGATTATGAGATAGGGTGGATTCGAGATGGTAGACAAAGTAAAAGAAAAAGAAATGATAGGGATAAGGTTATTTTATATATTTTAATTTTATATGTGGGCCAACCAATAATTAAAACCCAAATAAAATATGTCGAGTATTTGAAGATATGTCGATCATCAAAACCAGTTGAGCAATTGAGCAAGTACACGAACACTTTGAAAATAAGAAAAAAATTTGATCAAAATGGGGACCATGACCATAGATTTTGACCATATTAGTACTTAGCCCAATATAATATGTGTAAATTATCTCTCCTTACTACTTTTCTTCTTGCTATCAAACCTGATATCACACAAAATAAACAAACAAAAACATTTTTATTTTTTCTTAAAACAAACTTTTCACAAAATAGTTTTCTCGTCATTTGTATAAATCAAAATGTTACAGTTTGTCGATTTTCTTTATGAGGAACGATGCTAGATTATTTCACCATCAATGAACACTGTCGGAAGAATAAATGACAAATTACTTAAAAGCTTATAAATGAATAATCTAAACTACTTTAAAAGTTTTAAAAATATTTTAATAACACAAATGACTATAAAAATAGGTGATGCATATTTTATTTTAAATATTTTTCTATCAAATTTTAAATTTATAAAACTCGATCTACCGATGACGCACTAATTGGTAGATAACCCGGTCGTGTGGAGTATAAGATGGTAAATCCAAGGTCGTTCAAAGAGCTAAGTATGAGATTTAAAAGTTGAGTCTAAATGTCACGTAATGAGAGCATTTGATAAAGAGAAATGTAAGAACCTTAAACTAACAGGAAAGAAAAGGCTTCTACTAATCAAGAGGATAAATCAAGTTATCCTAGTTAATCCTCTATTACAGTTCAAATGATATTTCTTAGTGAAATGTCTAATTATTACCGTTTAGTGGGCATAATATCGACAAGTCCGTTTTTGACATCATTCCTTGCCCTATGTCTTCTAAATCCTAGCTACCGCCCTCACGACTAGCCAACGTTGTTAGATGCCCGTTAATGCACTAACGCGCATTAGTGGGTTTTTTTTTCTAAAAATTTAATTTACCCCTTGCAACGGCTAAACTCCATTTAAATCCACACAACTCCATTTAAATACCGCATTTCCTATTAGTTTCACCTAACTTTTTTAAAAATCACAACAAGTTTTATACACCTCTAGCTTAAAAAAATGACCGAATATTCTCATCATAACCCCAACGATCAGTCCTTCTTGAACCTACTCAGTGCGACAAATCCTAGTTCGTCGTCTAACCTAAATCCGTCATCCAATTCTCAATTCCCATTCCCAATCAATCCCGAGTTCTATTATCATCAACAACAACAATTCTTGCTTTTCCAACCACAACAACAAAAATTCAATTGTGATTTCTAAAACATACAACAAAGCCCACCACAATTATCTTAAGAAAAACCACAAACCTAATCCTCACAATCACAACGGAAACTTGATGCACCTAGATGTGGTCGCAAGAAAAGGTCTTCAAAAAGAAACGTGGTTGCCGAAATCGACCATGATTTCGAAAAAATTTCTCGACGTATCGGGTGTTTTGCCACGTTGGCAATCAGAAGTGAAAACTTTACTTTTCAAGTGTTACATTGAAATTTCTGTCCGAATGTCGGAAATGGGAAAAAGGGAGACACGTTTTGGTTTCTGATTATGCATACGATTAAAGGTTCAAAAAAGAAACAATGGTATGATTAAAAGCGAATGTCATACGTTGAAAGCCAATTGTCAAATTTTAATATCGTTTTCATGGTAACGTCTAGGAAAAAGTGGCGAATGAGATATGGATGTTTTGAAACGGGTTAAGCTATGTATCGTAAGGAGCATACAAATACCTTGTTTAATAAAAAAGATGCTTGAGAACTTTTGAAATCCCATGCTAAATAGGTCATGAATTGGTTGATTTAATTGGAGGCGTCCTCGGGTTTGATCACGAAGACCTACTCGGTTCAGATGCAAGACCATCCTGACAAACAACGTGCTAGCAAGAAAGCTAAATCTGAGACAACCACGAGCACCAAGAGTATGAAGGCCGAGCTTCGTCGTAAACGGGAAGCCGTCGGGCAAGCATTCAAGGTCGCAAAATAGAAATATCTTATAGTGATGCGTTTGAAGGAGATGTGATTTCTCTCGATTAGCACGAAGAATTTGTCAGAGGACGACATGTATTAGATCAACAACGAAAATGCCAAAATCAAGGAAAAATATGATTTCCACAATGACTAGACGCTAGGCCTTATGTACTTTTTATTTCGTTTTTTTCTGTATGTTTTTTATTCGTAGTTTTTTATTTTTAATGAATGAATGAAATTATGTTATTTAATAAATGAAATGTTTAAAGGGTTTTATGAAAAACAAAATGTTGAGTGAAAGAAAGTGTTATTTAGTGTTATCGTATCAGGAAAAAGATCCCTATAAACTCTTATTTTAGCATAGACTCAACTAACCAATCACAACCATCCATTTTTATCATGTAACAAAAAAACTTATTTTTTAAAAATTAAATATCTCACAAACCGTTCATCGTTACGTAAAACAAAACATATCATCGCGACGAGAATTAAATCATCTATCTATCGAGGGGCACATGTATATACTTTCGATGAACTTTTTTTTCGACTTTTTTTCTTAAGTCACGTGTGGAGAGAATCATATATGATTCGTCACGAAACATATATGATTCTCAGAAAATCATATATGATTCATATCACGAATCATATATGATTTTCTGAAAATCATATATGATTCGTGACGAATCATATATGATTCTCTCCGGGTGTGACTTAAGAAAAAAAAGTCGAAAAAAAAAGTTCGTCGAAAGTATATACATGTGCCCCTCGATAGATATATGATTTAATTCTCGTCACAATTGTGTATTTTTTTTTCGTTTGACGATTTACCGTTTGTGAGATATTTAATTTTTTAAAAAGTGGTGAGAAGTGGGTTTTTTAAAAAGTGGAGGATTATGATTAGTTGGATAAATCTATGCTAATTTAAGTGTCTATATAGATCTTAACTTTATGATACCAAGGTATTTTTAAGATGTTGGTGTTAATTGTGTTAAATCAAAATAATATTAGAGATTATAACCACATCTTTTTGATGTTATGCTGTTATGATACCTCGCACTTTAAAAAAGGATGAAAACCGTGCATTTTTTCGTCAAAGGACTAAACACTTCACTAAACGCAAACCACAAGGACTAACGGCGTAATTTACTCTTTTAAGTAAAACGAGTAAATGACATGTCACATGTTTCGACTTGTTGGGTTTCTGTTGGAGTTCTGAACCAACCCACAAAACATAAAACAACACATTACAATGATGAAAGATTGTGCAGCAGCAGTGGTTGGAAACAAGCAGATAATATTCAAAAGCTACACAAATGAATCACCATCAGAAACCAATATGGAGCTTAAGCTTGATACTAAAATCAACCTCCAAGCACCTCAAAATGGAGGAGGAGGTGTTGTTGTGAAGAACATGTATTTGTCGTGTGACACTTACATGCGTGGTCGTATGCGTGATCGTCACGATTCTTGGATTCCTCCCTTTCTTCCTGGCTCTGTATGTATCGTATCATACTATCATTCATCACCATTCTCATTTTTATTATTTCTTCATATTTTGGGGTAATTGGTTATGTATTACTGTATTAGAAATTAAATGGCAAACTAGCGAGGAAATAATCATTGTTAGTTTAATATTGTACTTAGGGACGGCCCTAGGGATATTTGGAGAGTATTGCATAAATTTAGGGATGAGCTAGGTGGCAAAACAAACGGACGGGCGGGCACGGGCACGGGCGGCGGGATAAACGGGCCGCAAGCTAAAATGAGAAAAAAGACATATAAAAATGTAGAATTAAAAAATAAAAATAGTTTAAAAACCGGGGATAAAAACTAAATATAAGCCTAATTAGTATTTTACATGTGCGACCATTAAGCCCATAAGTTTCTTACATATGCGCCCGTTTAGCCCATTAATAATAAAGAATGGGCAAAAAGTGCCCATCCTTTTTTGAAAATGGGCAAAAAGTGCCCATATTTATCAAAAAGGGTTTAGATTTGCCACCTCTAGATGAGCATTTTGACCCGAATCCCGGAACCGTACCGATTCTCGGTATACGGTATGTTAACGGGACTACGAAATAAGGTGGAAAAAAATCGGGACCACAAATTTGGTACGGGACCGGTACCAAATCGAGAAATTCCCGAAAAAAAAACGAGAAAAACCCGATTTTCCGGTACCGATATCCGAATCCCATTCGGTACGGTACCGATATCCGAATCCCATTCGGTACGGTACCGGTACCACTAATTTATGCTCGGGAAAAGATCGGTACCACTAATTCGGGACGAGATCGGTACGGAGCCGGTACCGTACTCAGGAAACGGAAAGCAAATGAAGAGAAACCAAGTCGTGTTCTCGAGTATCACTTAAGGAGGAAAAGAAAAGGATAATGACTGAAAAAAATGTGATTTGGTTGATTTTGTTACCAGGGGTTGATGTACCAAAGAAGAAAAAAGTACCCTTCGTGGACACTTGACACCCAAGTGGGTCCGTCCATGGTGGATGAGGTTTTCCCCGTCACTTTACTCGGGAAGGGCGAGTCTTTGACTCGGCTGTACGCAGCAGCCTAACCGAGATCTCCCAGTGACCTCTTGTGAGGAGGTTAGGAGCTTTATTTTGTTGGTTGTTTATCCGTGTTTCAAATTCTATAAACACTCACGATGTTTTTGGAATTTGTGTATGTGACCATCTTTTGACAATATTGAAACTCCCAATGGGTTTAATGTGTTTTTGGACCATGGTAGTTTCTTAGTACAATGCCAAACAGGACACTGGTGTGAAAGAATGGTAATTTGTCCAAGATCGTTGAATGAAATGTTTTCCGAATGATTAGGCCAACGATACTTTATTCTCATTGAAAATTAAAAGTTTAAGTGTTTTCTCTTTTCTGGGCGAATTTCATGTTTATAGACTCAACAACATTTTTAATTGAATTGATATCTTGGTAATACTTGCTCACATAATGTTTCCTTGTATTTAACTGAGACCTTTATTCTTTAAATTTTAATGATTGAACGACACTTTCAAGTATGATCTCAGAACAAACTATACCACCTTTATTGCTGGTCTTACTAATTGCTTTGTTTTAATGAAATTTGTGCTGTCAACAAACTTGAAGGCAATAGAAGGATACGGGGTGTCAAGAGTTGTGGATTCTAATAACCCAGATTTCAAAGCTGGCGATCTAGTATCAGGGCTTACATATTGGGAAGAATACAGCGTCATCGAAAACACTGGTCAACTGCAGAAACTTCAGAAAGATGATGACATTCCTCTATCTTATTATCTTGGACTTCTAGGTGCGCCTTCTTTTTGCTCTTCCTCTCAATTAACTGCAGAATACTGTTCATCTTCTATTTCTTAGCGTTTCATTTATAAAAAATCCCATGAACTGCTTATTCTTTAGAAAGGCAAAGGGTTATCACCTCCAAGTATTACCACTCCGAGGATTAGGCCAAACCTAGGATATTTTGGAAATTAGATCTTTGGATCTTTGATGGTGAAACATTTATGCATGAGGACTAAGGGTTTTATGCAGATTTGATTCAGAGAAATGTTTGAATTGACACATGGTTAATCGAAAGTTATGTTGGGTTACCTTTTCAGAAAGTTAAACAGCTCGTTATTTGTAATAGATAGTTTTAGCTTGGAATTTTCATTAAAATAACTTGTTACTAATATTAGACAGCTAAACATTGCGTTTCATGCTCAGATGCATAGAGTAGGCACCTGCACACTGATCATGATCAGTATTCTAGTAGCCGTAAGGTAACAATAGTTAATCATAGCTCTTGAGTATGTGGAGCGCTATATGCTAATTGCATGTCCCAAGTATTATTTGCGTTCTCACTGTTGGTTTGGCCACTGTTGGTTTGGCATATTTCTTGTTGCAAACAGTTGATACTATTGCTATTGGTCCACCATATTCTTTGTTGCTCATCCTAAACTCTTGCAGACACTTGATTGATGGTCAAACACTCTCAATATTTCCATTCAAATATTAACATAAAGTTTTGTTAAATTTTATGCAGGCAGTCCAGGATTTACAGCTTATGCCGGTTTTTATGAGGTTTGTGCTCCTAAAAAAGGAGACTATGTTTATGTATCTGCTGCCTCCTCTGCTGTTGGACAGCTAGTTGGTCAACTTGCTAAGTTACATGGATGCTACGTCGTTGGAAGCACTGGAACAAACCAAAAAGTACGTACTACGCAGGACATGATTTTTCTGAAGACATGATCACTCCTTAAATTATTTTTTTACAAATTTCAAGATTATCATAAAGTTTTACAACTGTTGTGGATTAAGTTGCAAAAAACAAAAATATAACCAGCTTACACGTTTCTGTCTAAAGTGATTTTGGCCAAAAGATAGATAAAATAGTTTTAGGTAGGAATAAAGACCAGCAAAAGAACTCTCATAGTATATGTGACTCCATATTCCTATAGCATCCCCCACTGGATGCATTTGAATTTCAAAAAGACTTTTTTCCAGGCGATGTTTAGCTGTTAACTGAAAATTTTTCTTACCAACTTTTTATCTGTTCGAGCTTGGGTGCATAGTAATGTTGGCAAGATGGGTGGGTTTGACGGGTTGGTAATGGGTCAAAACAGTCGTATTCAGGCTGGTTGATCCACAACAACTCTTTTAGCCACTTCTTTATATGAATGAAGCTATTTAGGCGGTTGTATGCGACAAGATAGACTTTGGGTGACCTGTAGCTAAAATGCTGGATTTGACCCGTTTGAGATTAAGCACAACCCAAGTCGACCTATTCATCTGGTACATACTAATAAAGTGTAAATTTATGTTTTAGTTGGAATTAACGGGAATCCTGTCTATCTTCTTTTAGCTAAAACTTACAGATATATCATACTGCTTAAGACACCCAACAACATCCGCCTGCCCTGAAAGTCAAAACAGTGACTTTAATCATTGCTATGAATGATTGTATGTAGATGTGATAGGCAACATCAAGAACGAAACTTACGTGAACATGGAATCAGGTGGAACTTTTGAAGAATAAGCTTGGATTTGATGAAGCCTTCAACTACAAAGAAGAATCAGACCTTGAAGCAGCTCTGGCCAGGTAACAGTTTCTTGCTTTTACTTTTATAAATATTCAAGAACAATTGCAAACGTATTCTTTCGTATCAGTTTGTCTACCATTTTGATAGATAAATTAAACATAAATAAAGCTTTAGAGTTTATTTATTACAAATCAAGTTAATAGTTAACATGCGGGTCTCCAGATTCCCCCTTCAGAATTCGAAATCAAAATGTAGCTATTTGTACAATCAGAACTTAGGTTGACTATATCTATCGCAATACAAAGTTCACACTCCTCTGTATGATCTTGTCATGGGATTATAAATTTTACATTTACCTGGCAAATCTAGCGTCTTTGAGACTGTATCTTAAGTTTAATGAGAACCATAAGAGAGTTCTCTTTGACCTTTGTATCAGCGAGTAAAATGCTTTTTGGTTTCTTTTAACACTAGTATTAAGTTAAATAATCATCTGTTGCTCATTTGTTATTGTTTATGGCCAAAGTTTACGGTTTTCTCATGTTGGCGCGTAACATACCTCCACATGTTAACAAATTAACTAGACAGAAACATATTCCTATACTAATTTAGACCAGACATAACGTTTGTTTGGTACGTTAACTGAACCAGGTACTTCCCTCAAGGAATTGATATATACTTTGATAACGTGGGTGGAAAAATGCTGGATGCAACAATAGCTAACATGAAGAACCATGGTCGTATAACTCTGTGCGGAATACTTTCCCAGAACAACAGAAATGATCCACAAAGTTTCTGCAACATGTTCAGCCTAATATCAAAAGGTATAACGATGAAGGGATTCCTTATGAGTGATTATATGCACTTATACCCTCGCTTTCTGGAAGATGTTACCTGTTACTACAAGCAAGGGAAACTTGTGTATTTAGAAGACATGACCAACGGTCTTGAAAGTGCCCCGGCTGCCTTTGTTGGACTATTTTCAGGCAAGAATGTTGGTAAGCAAGTGATACGTGTTGCTGATGAGTGATATTTAGAGGATAAAACAGATGAATGAATAAGCGTGTTTTCCTTCTCAAAGTGCGACAGAGAAGTATGTAAAATAAACGAACGTAGTTGCAATGTATAAGAATCATCAAACGAGCACATAAAACAAAGGCCTGAAGCTTTTGTTAGGTGTTGCTTGTTTAAGACTATGAGGTATGACCGTGTGACACCGATTTGGCTGTCTTGACATCATTCTACTGATGAGGTTTCTAGTACTGAATGTGTCATGTCCACTTGACTTCTGAAACACTTTTTTCTGCACGGCACTCGTTAGACAAACGTTTTTATTTTTCTCCATTTTTTGCTAAAAATTAAGTCCGACTTATTTAGTCTTTTTGCATAGAAGTGAATATAGGCCCAGACACATAAATACAAACTTATACAACAACCAAGTATAAAAGGTACGTGGGTCGGTAATAGTTATGTCACCAAACGATTTTGAGCCACTAGCTGTACCTACCAGTCTGCCAACTTCATAATAAAATAACTACCTTAAGTGGTTATAAATAGCGTGAAGCGTGGCGTTGCGGCATGCCCAAGCTACACGCTTTAGCGGCTAAGGCGAAGCTTTAGCGTTTTTATAGCGTGGCTTATAGCGGCACAACATATAAAAATATTTATTTGTTTTATGTATTTCAATACTAAATTTATATTATGTTCATAATAAGTGTTGTACATAATAATTAAAGTTAGAAAACTCTCCTTAGATATAATAATATTCATTTTTTGGAGTTGAATCAAAAAATAACCGCACCTCATGTCGTAGCGCGCCTTGACCTATTGCGTAGCGCGGAGGTCAAGCCTCAAGCTTTAGCGCGCCTCAAGGCGGGCTATAGCGAGCTATTTAGAACTATGTGACCTTAACAGAACACCATTACAACAACATTAACAAGTACTAAAATGGAGACACATTTGTTAGGGAAAACAGTTGAAAATAAAAAGATCATACTAAAATGTTACACCAATGGAACTCCATTAGAAACCGATATGGAACTCAAACTTGGAGAAGTACTAAAGTTAGAAGTTCCGAAAGGATCGAATGGTGTGCTGGTGAAAAACTTATATTTGTCGTGTGATCCGTATATGCGTGGCCGTATGCAAGACTTTCATGCGTCGTATATTCCTCCATTCTCACCTGGATCCGTAAGAAACTTCGTCTTAATACACTTTTAGTAATATAGAGTCAGTGTACTTTTTGGTTTGGTAATTTTGTTCTATTTAGCCTATTGAGATGAACTTAGACCCCCCGTATAGGGACTAAGAGTAATCATGTGCAGAATAAGCACGTAATTGGTTATAAGACAGTAAAGCCACGTAGACACAGCTTATATTTTACAGCTTAAACTCTAATGCCACGTGCAGCAGGCACTGCCGGGACTGTCTCCCTTCGGTACCATCACTAATGTAACTACGAGTATATCTAATGATGTGCATCTCATTTTTCGTGCTAAAGTGTTGAAAGTATGCAATGGACCACCTAAATGTACATGAGCAATTAAACATGCAAAAATGTTATGGTTTATTTGAACTACATTATTTAGAATAAACAACGGCCTCTTTCCCCTTGGATGATTAGATAGTATCAATATGTTTTGCAGGCAATAGAGGGGTTTGGGGTGTCAGAAGTGGTGGATTCTAATGACCCAAATTTCAAAAGAGGGGAGTTTGTAGCAGGGATTACAAATTGGGAAGAATACACTCTAATTCACAAAACGGGTCAGTTAAGGAAAATTCGACAAGATGATGCGATCCCTCTCTCTTACCATGTTGGCCTTCTTGGTATTATGCCATCTCTCTTCGTACATCTATTTTAGTAAAATGCATATTATTTGTTAGAGTTGGAAAATTTGGGTGTGTTTCACGCGTTGAGTAACGGGTCCAATGGTCACAAAACAGTAAAAATATAAGAGCTAGAGATACATTGTGGCCGACTTTCAACCTGTTTGACCCGTTTCACTTTATGTTAGTTTGTTTTTAGTAGTTTTGCTCCTATGCCCCGTTAGAGATTAAACATAATCCAGTCTTAAGTTTACGCCTCTTTCTTTCATCAAAATGTTCTTCTGCATTCTCACTATATCGTATACACTATTGATGCAGGACATAATATCTGATATATAATGCAGGCATGCCAGGATTTACAGCTTATGCTGGTTTTTACGAGGTTTGTGTTCCTAAAAGTGGAGAATACGTTTATGTATCTGCAGCTTCTGGAGCAGTAGGACAGCTAGTTGGTCAGCTTGCTAAGCTAAACGGATGCTATGTGGTTGGAAGCGCCGGCACGAGCCAGAAAGTATGTATTCTAAATCATTTACATATGAATGCTTTGATATTGTTTAAGTTTGATCTCTAATAGGTCAAATGAGCCAACTAAAAACAATACTAGTATAAAATTAGAACGGGTGAAATGGGTCGCCAAAACAGATCATAACTCCCCCACATTACTTAGCAGAAGAATTATAAAAAACTGCTGAGTAACTGTTTTGAGATAATTGAAGTGAAGTATCTAACATAACCCCTCCAATACCAAAAACTAATTATTTTCAGCTATTATCAAATTGGCTCAGTTGTCCCCGTTAACTCGTTAAGCACTTTCATTTACATGTGATAACTCGTTCCTTCCTATAGAAACAATCTTCTAAGGGAACACAGAAGAAAACACAGTTTCTGTGTAAAAAGGGATAAAATGAGGTTGTTTTATTCAGGTATGGTGGACAATGTGTGGCCATATGACCTTACTAAAAGTTTTTTGAATATGATACGATAATTAGGTGGAACTTTTGAAGAATAAGCTTGGGTTTGATGAGGCCTTCAATTACAAAGAAGAATTAGACCTTGAGGCTGCTTTGGCAAGGTACTAGCAGTCTTTTAACCTGGTTATGCACTACCAGTGGTACACTTAAACATATTTTATTTAGCTTCGCAGGTGTCGCAATGCGGAAACTAGTTCATATTTAATTTAACAAAGGGCAGTTTGGTCATTCACTGTATTGTTACACAGGTACTTCCCTCAAGGAATTGATATATATTTTGATAACGTGGGTGGAGCGATGCTTGATGCTGCACTCGGGAATATGAGGGTCCAAGGTCGGGTAGCTGTCTGTGGGATGGTTTCTCAAAACAGTCGAACCAGTGTGCAAAGTTTTAAGAACATGTTCAGTCTTATTTCAAAGCGTATAACAATAAAGGGGTTCCTTCAGAGTGATTTTTCACATTTATATCCCCGATTTTTGGAAGAAGTTACAAGTCACTACAAGCAAGGAAAGATTGTTTATTTAGAAAACATGAACGATGGTCTTGAAAGTGCTCCAGCTGCCTTTGTAGGGCTATTTTCCGGGAAGAATGTTGGTAAACAAGTGATTCGTGTGGCAAGCGAGTAAATTCGATCTCTGAGATCTTCATCTTATAACAATTTGGCAAGATTTCTTCTTGTTTCTTAACTCACTTAGCAATGTGACTTAAAACCTTCGTATAATCATTTTCTGAATAAAAGAAGAGGTTGGATATGAAGCGATAGAATGACCAAAACGCCTATAACATACGACACTTCTATGCAGATGATTTCTAAAAAAGTACCTAGTTGTAAACCAACATTGCTTTATACTAAGAACACAACAACCGAAACTATTGGACCACTGATTAAAATGTTGTTTAGCCATATCACCGGTGACTATATAATTTAGCTAAAAACCAATTTTGTTGCAACTCGTAACAATAACTAAACGTACATAAACTGAAAGACCCCTGAAATCGTTAGTCATATTCCCACTTTTAAAGCGATTAGAAGGAAACAAAAAACAACAGCCAATAGCAGCTGAAAATCACAATAATTTTCCATTTTGCTGAAGTTGAATCGTGTCACGGTTTTGTAGTTACCTTCCAACACATTGTATAAACCCCATAGGATTGACAAAAATGTGCTCATGTCATGATAATGAATCCTTCCGGATCTGCCAAGATTCTGGCTTATTTGGTGGACCATTTCAGCTATATATATTTTCTCCCCAAGTTGATCATGACCCCAGTCATTCATGCCAAAACTTTGTGACTATTTTTCCCTAACTTATGTTCAAATCAAATCCACGCCCTTCACACCAATCACTTTGTATGCCCATAGCTCCGTTGTCCCTTCCTTCATCATTTAGAAAATCCACAGAAGGTTCCTTTTCACATCCCTGCATATCATTTGCCCACCCATTCATCATTGCATCCATATTGACTTCTTGTTCCTGATCAAAAAAATCATGAGCCGTGATTGCACTAGCCCTTATTGGTCCCATAGCCATCATCTCAGCACGAGCTTGTGACTCAGCCCGAAGTTGTTCTGCATGGGCTATAGCCGCCATGCGCAGACTAGCTGCTTGAGCTTCTAGGCCTTCCTTTTGTCTTGTTTCCAGTTCTGCCCTTGCTTCATATAATGCTCGTCTTTCTTCCTGAAGAAGAATCTGTTCAACCATTAACCTCTCTTCTGATCTAAACTCACCAATTGCTTGTCTTCTGGAAATATCATTGAAGTCAATAACTTGTTTCTCAAAAGTTGCAGCAAATTCGGCTAATTTGTTACAGATGTTGTTATCCCATTGTTGAGAGCGTGATAATGGTTGGGCCGAGATGTCAATATCAAGGATTCTATCATCTTCCTCAGCTTCATAATCTGCTACCACATGGTAAGGTAGAAGCCTGGACAGACATCAAGGATAAACGTGAATATAATGTGGACAAATATATCAACTGTAATCTTCATAGTATATGTCATATTGCAGCTCGAGGCAGATTTTCTAACTATTTAGTTGTTTACTAGTAAACGCATTCATCATTTGGGTTCTGCTTTTTCATAACTGGTTGCCCAAGTAAATAAAGTACTAAAAGCAAATGAAGTCTAGCTCAGTTGGATGGATGCATTTGGTTATAGTCTCTATGTGAGGGAGGTCAGGGGTTCGACTCCTGTCATTCCCCATGTGGGGGATTTTCCAGGCGGGTTTGAATCCCATCGCAATGCCTTGAAGCCCCTTAATGGGAAACTGGATGGCTAGCATAGGGGTTGATATTCTCTTCGTGAGATGATTCAAACTCGGGTCGAGAGACTTGGTGCCTCGGTGGCACGCAAGATACTCCGCTGCACCAAACTGCCGTTCAAAAAAAAAAAAGTACTAAAAGTAGACGGGTAAAATGTTGCCCAACGTGTGTTTTTTACACATACAACCTACTAAATCAATTTACCAAAAAAATTTATAGACTCTTTATAATCACATTTTAACATATATTTATATAAAAAGTGGGACAAAATATCTCGGGAAACTCACCCAGTCTAGCTAGGATATAGATCAAAACAAAAATTACCCATTTTGACCCAGCCCACCTAAATTTCCACCTTGTCATGTATATTATCAACTTTATCAGCTGTAGCATTACTGAGGAGAGCTCTATATAAACGTAAATGCTACTTATTAGGGTCATCATCCTTGAGCAACTTAGGTGTAAGAGTTTGTGCTTTCCATATATAAAATTATGTACAACACGACAGGCTCTTGAAAGCTAATAAGAGGTGGAAAGAAAAGACGAGGTAACATGAAACACCAACAAGAGCTATCGTTCAAAATTTTAATAGCTAGGCACATTAACAATAGACAGCAAGTGAGTGTTATGACATTTGCATTACAATAAGATGCAGCAAAAAGAAAGTGAGTAAACTAAATAGACTTCCAAAAGTTATCGGCTATCTTTTCATATTAATGAAGTTTATTGTAGCTTTCCAAGTGCGACAAAAAGAAAGACAGCAAACTAAATATCCTGTATGCCTCATTTCAGTTTGAATATTAGTTTCTGTTTTTCTCTCTTTTAGCGGTATTTAGTTTATAGGTTCAAGTGGCTAGTTTTAATGCAATTTTATAGATTGTGTGGTAAATTCATACGGGTGTTCAGTTTTCATGAAATTTCATGCTATAAATGAAACATACATATTGACCTTTGACAAACACCAATGTCTTAGAAACCGATGAACAAAAGGATGGTAATTCAAGTAGCTGGTCCATGTAACAAGGACTGCTTCACAAAAACAGATATGCGCTCCCACAGAAAAGTGGAAAACCAAGTTGGTTTTGACAATTTTTCGAATTACATTTTGTAAAAATTTGCGGATCAGGGTTAAATGTCAAAAGTATGAGGGTGTTTGGGATTGCATTTTTAATCGCTTAAGCTGTGGACTACCTAACTTTGAAAGATAAAATGGCATTACCTTCAAAAAGTAATGATTGTTAGAAACTCAAACTAATTGTTGGTGATTTTGTATTACCAATGTGATTTAAGTGTAATGGATTGACTTAGTTGACCAATGTGTAATCGTGATAAACGTTCATCAAGTCGGGGTTGTGCGGAGTGCACACTTGTATGACATTATTACGGTTATCATACGGGGGCGAAGCCCCCGTCCGACGGGGGTCCGGGGGCAGCGCCCCTGGGCAGGGTCCAAGGGGCGGCAGCCCCTGGCAGGGTCCAAGGGGCGGCAGCCCCTGGCAGGGTCCAAGGGGCAGCACCCCTGGCTGGGGTCGAGCTATTTCTACCCGGGTATTCGGACGTATTTCTACCCGTTATTAAACCTGCGGTTTTTTGGTTACAATAACTGTTTTTGGCAGTTGTAACCATAAGGACAGGAACAGTTTGATCATATAACGTTTGTTATCTTGGTTCTGACATCATAACATCAAAAACATATTTTCTGTTCATCTTCTGAGTTTTATCCGATTGAAGATTTCGATAGAACCATCGAAATACTTTGATCTGAAAGTGTTTGACACGACTCTCACATACTGTGATCCACCAAAATTCTAACACTAATTACTTATAACGGGCTAGCTGCTAGGATCACTACAAGAAACCGGAACGAGCGAAGAGGGTTATAGCGAGAACAATTGTGTCCTCGCCAAAACGCACTAAACGGAAAAAAACGAGGTTTCAATCTTTGACCGTGGCCAAATTGCGTTGAAAATTTGGTCCAAAACAATGGCGAAGGCATGTCATCTCCAATGCTGTGGTCATACTTTGATTTTTCCCCGCTTCTTAGATAATGATTTTAGTTCCCCTTCATGTATCATCTCGTGGTAAATGAAACAGAAAGAATAAGGAACTCTAAACACCCTCTATACATGAAATGTGATCAAATGTTCATATAATACCATCATCTATTATGAGGAAGGGTTATTGAACATGGAAGTTGCATCACGAGTTCGATATTTTTAAATAACGGGTCAAAATGGTTCAAAATGGCGCATAGATCTTTCACTAAAAGAATGTGGGTTGCATTTGGTTATTTTGATCATTGTTGTTATTGTTAATTTCTAATGAATAGATATGTTTCTTTTCTATTCATTAGTGCATCAGTAAGTATCAGTGTATGAAATCAGAAATAATTTAGTGGCAAATTATGGTAGCAACAACTGTTCACATGTCATATAAATTTGCATGGCAAATTATACTAGCAACAATAGAAACAAACGAATAAGTTATTCAAAAATATAGAGACGACGATGCTAGTTATAATTAAGTAGCTTTAAGTTAGTAACAGTTGAAATGGTGGCGAGTAAAAAAAACAAATGAATAAGTTATGCAATCATTACAGCAATACAAGAAAAGGAGCTGTGCACAACTTGTGCAAGTATCCGTTGGTGATGTCATATGTGTGAACATTTGATGAAGAAATGGGGGCGGGGCTTGTTTGGTTCTAACCAAAAGTCCTCAACTCCTTATGGGTTGGGGCGGAGCTAGGATTTATAATTATAGGGGTTCATTTATATATGTTAACTATATAATCAGAAGAAGTAGTATAAGTGAATAACCATATAATGAATGGTTTCTAACTTTTATAGGATTTGAGTGTATCGTGTGCATATTGTTTCTTTCTTTTGTCGATTGTCTTGTGATCTTGTGGGTATTTACTTTTCTTCTAAACTCTTTGATACATTATGCGCTAAGATTTAGGTTTTTTAGAGGTTTTATCCAACAAAAACAACAAACTAATTACATCGATAGAAGCACATTGATCAATCTATTCACTGGAAGGTAACAAGAGTTCTTACAACATTCATTTTGAACAATCCGACGCTTACTGCAAATTAAACTACATGATACAAGACATAAATTTAGTAAAGTATGTTACAAAAAGAAATTAAGCGTGAAGGCTCTACTCTCAAGCATGAGATACCAAATCAATTATCATCTTAGTCTTATTCATGTTGCTTACTGTCCTAAACATTAACTCTTCCTGGTATATGATCTATGTTTGCAGCTTCAATTCAAGCCTTTATTCTAGTACATGATGACATAATGGATGGCTCGCACACACGCAGAGGTCAAACCTGTTGGTTCAGACTACGTACCGGAGGTGTGATGTTCATGACACCTTGGGTAGTCTGAACCAACTAGGTTTGACCTCTGTGTGTGTGTATCCATCCATTATCTCATCAAGTACAAGAATAAAGGCTTGAAAACTACAAACACAGATCGTTTTTAGGAAAAGTAACATGACTAAAACTAGGATGATGGTTGATTTGGTATCTCATGCTTGAGAAGTAGAGCCTTGGGTGGTCCCTCAAGGTATGGTCTGAGACATTAATCTATCACGACATATGTTCTGAGCATTTTATTTGTAAATCGCTCATCAACCATCATCCCGATGCTGTCACAAGTGCTTGCTAGGAGATCATGCATTATATATGCAATATGTTTATAACAATAAGAGTAACTAGTACCTACTAGAGCATGGCATTTGGCAACATATTCTTGGTCTCGAGAATGTAAGTGTGTGTGAAAGCATGAGGTAAAGGTGAGTCGATGTCAGGGTGCGAGAAGGAGGTATTTATAGCCAGATGCTGCTGGCTGGTTAACACAGAAAAAGCATATGCTCAATATGGTTTGGTTGTTTTACAAATGGCAAAAAGCAGAAATTTGTCAAAATATGTGTTAAAAGTAGTAATGAAAATCTAGCTTTCAAAGATAACCAATAATACAGATAGGGGACACCCTAAAAAGGAACAATAACTAGAAAAAGGCTCGTTAATTAGTCAAAACATGTGTACATAACTTGAAATGAAACTAAACTAGAAAGACAATGAAGGCTACCTAAATGCAATAAAGTTGTAAGCTCTAATCGGGGAAGCCAAAAATTTTAGTTAAGGGGTTGGCGATACTTAAGGCAAAACGACTTGCAATATAAAGAAATAATGAATGGAGTAGGTTGATTAGGGGTGACTCCACATCCACTAATCCTCCTACTAGCTCTGCGCCTCTAATAATGTCCATCAACAACATATAAACATATACTGACAATATAATACAGATTACAGTATATAATTTCCTATATTGCATGCATGTATGTGACGAACTGAATTGCAGATAAGCATAAGAAACATAAGATCAAACATAAATATATATATCATGTCAACATATACTGACAATATATATACGTTAGATCAAACATAAATTAATATACGAGTAATTAATTACCTTTGACAAGCATCTTCTAAGGAAGAAAAAGGTTGTTTAAAATCAGGATGGCAAACACGCCAAGCGTCCTCATGACATGCCATTTGCGCTTGTGTCGAATGATGATGATGATCGGGTGGTCGTAAAATGGCCGAGGAATTGTTGCTAGGAAACGTACTAAATGATTGTTGTTGTTGTTGTTGGATTTGTTGTAACAAACGGAATTGATGATTTTGAAGAGGCAATGCCTTTGCTTTCTCCATTATATTTTTGCCGATTCTTCAGATCACATTTCCAATCAATTCGCTTTACTTATTTTCCTCATCTCCTTTCTTAAGAAACTTGATTAAAGTTTATCACAAAATAAATATAAAAATAAAGAGAAGGTTATATGGGATATAAGGGATCAATATTAATCTTTATTTTTTAATTAAAAAGAACCGAGAGGCAATTTTGTCATTTCATCCCTCCCACCAAACACCTCCCGCCCCAGATCAAAAACACCACATACGTCTTTTTTCTTCTCTCTAAAAACACGCTAGTTGCGGGACAGGACACGGTCTCATCTCCATATTCATCGATCGATCATAAATCATCAGAGAGATGATCAAATCGATCATCAATCATCAATCATCAAATTGATGATCAATCAAGACTAAACTGATCATCTCCTTATTTAATAGACAATCTCCTTCATATTTAGATCATGTACAATTATCACATCTTTTCTAATTTTATCTCTCAGCTTATAAATTAACGAATCATGTGAATTTATAAGCTTATAGTTAAACTTAATTGATGACTTATGTGAATTTATTAGAAAAAAAGCTTCATCTCTTTATTCAGGTTATCTAAATTTATTGTGCTAAACAATAAGCTAACATATTTAAGTGATTAATGTGAATAAGCTTATTAGGTGAGGTGTGTGAATAAGCTTATTGTGCTGAAACTGTAAGCTACAATGAATATATGTATCAAATATGATACCTACAAACATCATACATGATAATTTTATAATGTGCTTGAAAACAAATACAAGCAAGTCTGTGATATCCTGGTTGGTAATTAAAAGTTAGTTGTGTGACGTGTGTATATTATCATATTTGATAGTTTGGTTGAAATGCAGACTCTGTAATATATCATATTTGATAATCCGGTTGAAATTTAGCTTCTTTAAGATATCATATTTGATAATCTGTTTGAAACTAAGACCAAGTCTTTTTATTTGGGTATAGAAAGTTGTTTTCAAAGAATTTTAAAGAACTCAATCATCTCAAGGCCAAACAAGTGGAAAAAAATAGAAAAATCCGTGAGGCCAAAGTGAACTACAAAAAGACAATGTCAAGAAGTGGAACATGAAATTTCCGGCTGAAAGAACAAATAACGCCATGTGTATGAGATGAAAAAAGACGAGTGTCAAGTTTGCAACCAAAGTGTTGATGCATGGAATCAAGATCCATTGTTTTAGTCATTTGACTTGTTTGTATTTTAGTAATTTGTGTATGATGTTGTATTGCTTTAACTTTGTAATGCTACTAAATCATTGAGCTTTTTGTTGAATATGAAAATGACGAAACATCAGCGGATTTAACTTTTGGATAATATGTCTATTTCGTTGATGTTTTTATCATTTGAAACATAAATTTTTTTTTGCCTTTATATTAGTATCATATATGATAGTGAAATATCACATATGAAAATCCATGTAGCTCTTAAATTCTGCCATATATGATAGTACATTATCATATATGATAATGCGTTATCATATATGATACTAAAAAAGAAAGGTTCATAGATTATCATTTATGAAACGTCATATATGATGTGTACAACATATCAAATATGATACATCGCGTAAAAAATGTAAACTACAAGTATCATATATGATAAATCAATGAAATATTATGTCATAAATAACTAAAACATGTGTCATATATATATGTAGCAAGTACATGATACATCATATTTGATGTGTACACCATATCAAATATGATACATTAAGTAAAAAATATTAACTACAAATATCATTTATGCTAAATCACTAAAACATACATGATTTCTAAAAAAACATAAATTACATAAATTCTTTAATAAAAACAATCAATCGCTCATCCCTACATGTTGTTAACCACACCTCCACACATACGGGTGCACGTCCTCTTGCTTTTGCTTCAACCCGTACAATTGCAGCCTCCCTTCGTTGTATTGTTAGCAAAGTCTGTATTCATAAAGAAAGGAGAGAACATATTAGGCACCATGTTATCAACAACTGAATCATATATGATATAACACAACTTTGAAGAGCTTAAAGAGATTTAATGCAAAATTAGTTACAAAGTCTAATTTTTCTGTGATTTGTTAGATACATCATATATCATATATGATAAACCTATCATGTATCACATATCATATAACTACATACATGATAAATGAGGTATCATATATGATACATCAAACTTACAGTTTACATCAACAACTTAATTTAAATGTCTAATAATTCACACTAACATAAGCTTATTCATACCTCTCATACTTATAAAACATAATAGTTTACCAAAATAAGTTAATAAGCTAGCTTATTTATAACTCTTCTATAATTTCTAAGCTTATTCACATAACTCTCATCTAATTCATACGCTTATTCACATAACTCTCCTTTAATTTATACACTTATTCACATAGCTCTCATACCATCTAATCATAAGCTTATACTTGAAGTATCTTTCTTATTAACAATAACCTAATTGTAAATAATCTAACCTTCTATCGTATTCATATATCCCAGCTGCACTGCGTAGGTGCAGCGAAGATATCCAAGTTTGAAATCAACTGTCGCATTCTTGCCATAGAACCAACAGTAAATCTCTTCCGCCTTTCTATAACCCCTTATGGGCAAATGGGTGGGTGTCTTTCTCGAAGCGCTCAAGGCGCTTACAGTGTTATGAAGATAAACTTGACTCGCTAAAAAACTGGAATAACAAATTCTTTTGGATAGATGATGTCATTTTTCCTTTTGATTATGACTTCGTGACCTAAGAAGTTATGATGAGGGAAGAGCGACCCGACCCTGGTACCTACAACACGGCTGATGTCGTAGTCATTACACCAATCGCCTCCTCATTCGGGCGTACCTAGAAGCGTTTTTGTATTTGATTGGACTAAGTCATAACCCAATAGTGCGCGAAGATGAGGTTCCGTAGTTTTATGACAACTGATGAATCCTAAGATTCCTATATCTTTTAGCTGCTAGGAACATGTATTACTCACTTAATTGAATCAAGGCGGAATAGAATAAAACATGTTGAACAAGGTGTTTAGGAACAAGAACACAAGAACAAATTTTCCCAACGATTGCTTATTATATTAATAACAACAACTACTAGGCGTGTATACATTTAATCTCACGCCTAGTACGAAACACACTTTAGGTTTACATTGTATATGAATGAATAAACCTAATATCCTTGGTTCCTTTTATAGTGGAAGGATCAGGGTTTACAAGAGATAAGACCAAATAAACATAAAATATTCTATTTAGAAAACTATATACTGAATGTATGATAAACAATATACTCAATATATTCTCTAAATAGAATTCCATCAGCGTTTGAACATTCGTCAGCGGCTAGAACAAATGTCCTATGTTTTCTTTGTTTTGAGTGTCTGCCACATCAACTTTTAGACCCAACAATCTTCCCCTAGTTGATGTCGGCAAAACTCTTTGTGTATCTCTTGTAAGTGGTACATCATCTTCAAATTGTTTCCCCTCAAGTTAAGCATTGATATCTTCCCCTTTTCGCGACATCAAATTTAGGGAAGGAAACAATGTATGCAATCGAAGATTCTCCAAATGTAGGCTCTGTGTAATGACCTCGAAGAAAAACAAATACAATATTTTTGATGTAGAAGTAGAATAACCCAAACCTGTGTTCCATTATCTTGTACTAAACATGTGACTCCAAAACTCACGGCTATAATGAGTAGACTATAAAACTCACGGCTATAATGAGTAGTCTCTTAACAAAAAGAATTCTCTAGCAAATATGATCATAGAGCGTCTTAAGAAAAATCTCTTAATTTGCTACCTCTTTATCAAGTCCATTGTCACACATTAAAAGGACTTACAAGTTATCTTCAAACCAATGGCTGTAATCCACGATTTAAAGATATGATAAAACACATACTCGTGAAAATCTACTTCGAGCATCAAATTTACCATAAGAATTCTTCCCCTTAGTCATATACGTCTTCTAATAAAATATCTGAGCCATAAATATCAAAATGATATTCTATATAAACCAAAGATCCCATGTACCTTTGTGTGTAACCTCCTCGTTTTATGTGCCAAAACCGATCTAGGATTTGTCAATCAAACTCTCATCAAATAAACCAAACAGCAGTGAATCCTTTATTACCCGAGATCCTTCACTGTCCAATAACCCTACGGTATCTGTTGCCCAATATCGGACAACACTTGTCAGCGGCTGAAAATTAATATCTCGGACGACACTACGGCTGTCAGCAGATGAATTATACTTTGTCAGCGGATAGGGTAACCGCTGACACCTATATGTGGCTACGAACTTTTGACAATTGCACTTTGATCCATCGTGATACAGGACACTATTTACCATCTCAATCTTTTCAGCCCATTAAATTCGTATATTAACTACACCATCTATGTTTCCAAATAATCATAATAAAAAAAAAATAAGAGTCAAAGATTTCCTAGAGTTTAGGAAAATCACGTCAACCTTATTCTCATACCCCATGAAATCAGGAATCATCTCAGTTAATATATCAAATAATATACTATCCCAAAATAAAACCAATACTCCAACGTGTACCTCTGTTTGTACACAGTTTGCTATGAACCATGACATGATTCACTGTGTCATTCTGGGACCATATATCTTATGTCGTCCACATGATCTAGGGTTTAAGAAACCCTAATATTTTCTAACTGCTAATTTATGTGAGAAAAGACTCCAATATTCAAACATAGCAGCCCACGTTCTGTCATATCAAAACAACATCATGTGAACCACTTTGACAGCTTTACTGAATATATCCATAAGCACAAGTCCATGTCATTAACAGCAGCTTAGACTTTATACATCGAGACAACCAAATCATGTCTTCTTTTACTTTTGCTGTTTATGAACGATTCACAAGAAATCAATACAAACCTGACGTGATCTGCCATCACACATATTTGTCAGTTGTAGCTTCCCTCACACACGTCTTTTATCCCATCATGATTTTCTTTAATCATGAACACTCTGAATCTTTATATTCATTTATGAACAGGCAGCTGCTACAATGTCATGGATCTAGGGTTTGTATAAAACCCTTCATACGATAATTACCACAGCCACAAGTATGAACCAAACCATTAAATAGAATATCGCGTGTTTTGTATTAATATCTCTATAGGGGTTCATCATTAATCCTTAGATTAATTCACCAAAGCATCTAGAGAACACAATCATTCTTTACAAATTAGGGTGTCCTAGAAAAACCCTTCTTTGCAGTCAACTTTGGCACCTTATAACTTTTACTTAGAGACTGATCACGACAATCCCTTCGGTGAACATCTAGCCATATATGTGTAGAATGCACATACCAAATTTCGTGGCGATTCAACAGTTCACAAAAAAGTTATGCCCTTCTTACTGCTGTTGCGCACACAAAACTGCCAGAAAAACCCTACACGGTTTTTTCTTCTTTCTCACCAACACGAACACCTTGTTGATCCTAACATCGAGAGCCACGAGGCTCTGATACCAATTGATGAATCCTAAGATTCCTAGATCTTTTAGTTGCTAGGTGTGAGACCCCCAGAATCAGGCAAAGAAACAACTAGGCAGCAAGGGGGTTCCACGTCATGGTACAAGAAACAATGAATTTTTGTTGACACAAAGTTGACGTAATAAAAACATATACATTACATCATAAAGGATCAGAGTTTTAAACATATGTCCTAGAGTTTTATATGCGGAAAATTTATTATTTCATCATGATTTATACCATTTAATTACCAAAAGACAGAATAACTTATGACAACTTTTAGATAAAACCAAAGTTTAAAATATACACAGAAATCTCCAAGCTGCGATAATATCCTGCGGGCTCCCATCCAAGCAATGTTAAGTAATAATACCCGAGATTAAACATGTAAAATCGTCAACATAAAGTTGAGTGATATTCATAGGTTTAGCAGTAAAGGTGTGGAACACAAGCATTCATTTGTAAACAAGAAATAAGGAAAATGGTTATGATCATTAACCATAGTCCGAAGCATTATTATTGCTGTTTAGTTCATGAACCGAAGCTTAACTCAGTGTATGTTCCTCTAGTGAGTATTCGGCCTAAATACTCAAGTAACAAATCAAATGTTAAACGCGTCAAGGTAATTGGGACGGGGATTGTCAATCTCGATGGATCCACCCACAACATTCGCGCTTAGCAACACAAGTAAATTAACGGTTCATGATCAAGAGAGGCAACTTAAGGCTATAACTAAAAGCAATAATATCAATGAAAACTGTTTGAAAAGCATACAAGTCTGGATAGCACACAAGTTCTGGATAGCATACAGTTTTTAAATGGATGTGTTCCACCATGTAAAATCTCACCCCGCGTTTAGAAACAATGTGCAAGTAAGAGGGGCTATGAACTCACCTTAGCCACGAGGTAAGTGAATCATTATACTCAAAAGTCGAGCAGAAAAAGTAGTAGCATGACGATCACTGATGATATGGATGTCCGGTAAACACGAAAACCGCAACCTATCAAAATAAGGTGCGCGTTAAGACTCGAACTCAAATATCGATATATACCAAGATTTGAGACAAAGTTCACACTTTAAAACCCATCAGCTCGACACTTTACTCGACTCTAAAATTTGGGATAGAATGTATACTCGTTTTATAAAATCGTTTATACCACTTTAAAATTACTATCATGACATTTCGCCTTTTAAACCCACTACTAGACTCATTATATTAAGTTTATAAACTTTGAAAACCAATAGTATAAATTATCTAACCACGCCTAAAGTCCCCGAGAGTCGACCCAAAATCAGCCACAATTTCAGATTGTGCCGATTTACTTCTTCCGGTACACGAATACTAAAACTAGCATAACTTTTGATCCGTAATGAGTTAGAAGCTCTATCTTATATCAAAACGAGCGTATCGAAAAACTCTGCTACAAAATAAAATAATCTCAGCCTATTTCCAATTTTAACTCACAAAATACAGCCCTTAACCCATTGATGTAATATACACTTCTAGAAATCATATCAAATCAATATTTTGATCCATTTTAATCATGATCCATACCTCTAAAATCACCCTACTATCATACCCATTAACCAAACAAACTCCTAAACACTTGCATGTCAAATTTTAACAAAATCAAAGATCAAAAATAAAACCTTTTATGATCAAAACATGATGATCTTACTAAGATCATTACATGCATAATGATCAAAACATTTTCCAACCATAAAATCAGAAAATCTTAAAAACCTTGATGCATGTGTGTAAAATCTATGCCAAAAGAATCGCCTTTCAATTATAGGAATGGGTCTTTGATTGATTTAACAAAATTCATAATGAAAACTAAATTTTGGGGGTGTTTTTGGCTTGAGGAGGTGGCGGCATTAATAAGAAAGAAAGGGAGGGAGAGAATTTTTCCCATGTGTGTGTTTTGTTATAAAGGAATGAGAGGAAGTTAGGTGAATTTCACCTTTTATATGGTGGAAAAGGGCTAGTTTTGCCAATTGTGTAATCTTTTGGACTTAAAATCAATTTAATATTTTAAAGGGTAGAAAATGACTATTCGTAAATTTTGAAAATATTTACGGGGCTCGGGTTTCGTAAAAATAATTTCCAAAAGTTAAAATGCATCATAAGTATGATATTATGGTTTTTCGACACGACTTAACACGTAATTAAAACGAAATCGTCAAAAATAATAATTATCGAAACAATCGATAATAAAATGTAAAATATCGGGCATCCGTCGGTATCACGATCATTAGAAGTTCTCGTTGTTCATTGATTTTGAGTAAACTCATTGTAAAATATACGCGAGTGATTTTAAATCAAAACTTTGATTTAAATAAATATGAAAAAATAAAATAAGAAATTTTATAATTCTAGATAAAGTATTATCAATGATCATAAAATACTTAAAAAGTATAATTTATTAAAATTATCATGATCTCAGGATTTACATATAAGAATACAAGAAAATGTAATACGTTAGAAAATTCAAGCAACACGAATAAAAGAATAAAATAATACCGGAAAAAATACGAGTTCTTACAGTCTACCCCCTAAAGGAACTCTGGTCCCTCAGAATTCTACTGGAGACAGAAGATGATGCAACCAAAAGGGGATACATATTCTAGAACTGATTCATTGCTTCCCAGGTAATTTCTGCATCACGGCGTATCTTAACAATTAGAATTCACTATGCTTCAGTTTCTTAACTCCTCTTCGAATAAATTTTCAAACTTGGATTAGAATAACGACCTTTCAGTGCTAGAAAATATTAAGGGTAAAATGAACACAATGATGGCTTGCCTGGACAAGGTGCGCTAGAACGAGTTAAGACTGATAATTGACAAAGATTCGCAAATCGCGTAAGCTGTAAAACATGAAAATCTTGAAACGTAACAATCTAATCACAAGAGAAATAGAAGGGAAACATGAATTACATATGAACATTTAAAATACAAGTTGTCACAACTATCTATTAGTGGATAGATATCAGCCCAAGCCCGTATGTGGGTTATGGTCCATTAGGGTTTTTATATTGTTTGTCATGTATACTCTATAAGTAGTGAATTATCAATAAAGTTTAACCGACGGGGTTTTAATCATTTTACATGGTATCATGAGCACAGGTGAATCTAGTCAGCCACCATGAGCCGCTTTCTCGTTGTCTCTCTACCGCCCCGTCAAAACTCTTTATCTCCCTCATCCTACCTGTTGGCCAACATGAGCCGTCATCTTTAATGTCGGCCGCCATGAGCCGCTTCTCAAAACCAAATCTCATCACCTCTATCATCTTTCTCAAAACCTAATCGTCGGCCGTCATGAGCCGCTGAATCAAATCTCTAGATCTTCATTCTCAAAACCTAATCGTCGGCCGCCATGAGCCGCTCCTCTCTTTTCAAAGAAAAACGATAATCACATCTCTCTCTTTCAAAATTGTGATTTTATTTTAAAGATATATGCCAGTGCCATCGTTATTGTTTGTTTAATATCAAACGTCTGCATGTTTTGTTTTATTTTGTTTTGCTCAAACAACATGCAGATCTATCTCTATGTTTCTTTTGACTTCGTGGTTTTAATTTTTTAATCAAAAGGAAGATTTAAAAAAAACGTTTGTTTGCTTTCTTTCACAAATCATGCTCCGTTTAAATTCTTATTTATTTATCTTTTTTTTCTTTTTATCATGTTATTAACGAAAGGTTGTTAACATGAATCATTCTCAAGCAAGTAGAACACAACAATCATATCAAGGTTTCAAAGGATTTGTTGCCGATTCAAGAATAAGTAATAAGTAGATCAGATTTCTGGGAAGCTTATAGCCTCAGTACCAAGTCTTTGAAGATCTTTATCTGCGTAAAAATAGTATTTGCATTAAATGTTATCATTTTGTTTCAGTTTCGAGCTTTCACGATACTCCGCTCGAACTGCCGGGAAATATTAGTCGATAGATACCGGCCCAAGCCCGTGTGTGGGTTATGGTCCATTAGGGTTTTAATATTGTTTGTCATGTGTACTCTATAAGTAGCGAATTATCAATAAATTTTAACCGACGGGGTTTTAATCATTTTATACTATCTGTCTAGGATTTGGTATTACTTTCAAATTTGGCTTAAGTATTTTCTTGATTAAAAGAAAATTTTACAAGGTTTAGTGATTTGATATCAAACTATATATATTCAATGATTAAGCAGTCGATAAATCTTTTTCTTGGTCAGGATTTTCAAAGCAAAAAGTAGAACAGTTCAAAATAGCTATCCTGATCGGCTTAAGAACTTTTGGATGACTGCATGAAATTTCTGTTAGAAGCTCAGGTTTATCGTTACCATTAGAGGAAATAAGATTTTCCAAGTTATTTAGAATCATTGTTAGAAATTATAAATTAATTTAATAATTTCATTATATTGAAAGTAAAGTATGATAAAATAAAATACTTTAAAAGGTAAAGCTTGACATCCTTTTAAACATGAGTTATAAATTTACCAAAGAGGATGTATAGATCCGACATTAACTTGAAACAGGTATTTTGGTAATTTAACCACTTGATACATTGTGTAAAACGTTTCTTAAAAATTTAAATAATTTTTTTAGAAATCCAAGAAGGTGATTAATGTCTCAAATGGTAAACATGTGACATATCCGATTTTTCAAAATATGACAAGATAGCAAACGAGTATGAATCAAATAAGAATCAACAATTAGTATACAAGTAATAGTACGAGGGGATAAAACGTAATTTGTTCCAATTTCTTAACGTACATGATAGGATAGATGCATCGATGATAGGGACAATAAGAAACAAACGATTCAACAAGATTAATTCACGAGTGTGGTTGGTGTCACCAACAATGGATTATTAAGTTCTCAGTTGTCGATATACGATCGAAAGAGATAAGCCACACAACGAATTTTCGAATCAAAGAAAATTCTTAAGAAGTCACTTGAGTGTAATTCCAGTAAGATGAACAACATTAGCAATGAGAGGTGAATTCAATACGTGGTTCACACGAATGAATTTCAAGACGATAGAGTCTAACACATATTATGACAATTACACGAAATTATCATTCACGTCCAGTCATAAATCACTATTCGCGTCCGGAGATGTTTCGAAGGTCTACCAAAATAGATAGAGAAGGTCGATCGATGTAGAAGCATAACACCGTTGAAACTTTCAAGTCTGGGATTAATGGTAAGAAATTAGACGAGTGGTAACGAGTATTGTATCATGAGGATGATGAGGTAACAAGTAAAACAAAGATCATTGAGTAAGGAAAGATGTGCTTAAGGCATGTACTTTGTTCAAGAAAAGATAAGGGTTCATATGTGTATGTCGGGAACTGTTGTTACTCGCATAAGATGTAAAAGTTTTCAAAATTTTCATTTATCTAACTTTTTCTTAAGGAACATAAGTAAAAAAAGCTTGGTTCTTGGCCAAATATTTAAGGTGACTACTATTCGGCCTTGCATGACTCCTTCTAAATTACGCATAGGTGATCAGGCCATGCATAATTTAGGACTAGTAATGCGATGCTCAGCTTCGTCAAACCAGTATTACATATCATATTATTTAAAATATGCGTATAATGCCATTTGTAAAAACGGAATCAAAATAATTTATGAAACTTTTCGCCAGTAACTAATGATGTTTAAATCAACAATTTTATTGTTACAAGAATTCTTTACAAGACCAAATGTTGAATAATTTGTGAAAATACATTGTAAAATTAATATAAATTAATTTTATAAGATAACATTCAAGGATTTAATTAGGCCCAAGTGGAACATTTTATAAAATGATTCGCAAACAATACCAATTTGAGTTTATAGAGTAACTTATAAAATAGCGAGTGGATTACATGAGAGTAATAAAGAGTAGTTCATCAGACAATCGATGAAATAGTTACAAGTTGATAAAGTTTCAAAGGGTTTAGCCGGAATCGTCATGAGCCACGTGTCAAAATGATAACGAAATATGTGAAAACAAGAACTTCAAATGTCGACCTAAATCAGTGGTACGTTAAAAGTAAAGAAAGACAATGTAGAATGACAAATAAGTCATATATAAAAGAAAGGATAAAGGAATCCGTATGTGTGTACCTCGTAATTTACTTGACATAAATATACTTTTAAGAAAGTATAGCATCAGTTCCCAAATAGTACAGCTACTCCGAAAATTTTCCATTTTAGGAAAGTTTAGGAAATTAACACGTAAATAGTAACGCATAAAAATGTACACATTTTTTGAAACATATAATTCATCATCGGTTTATCAAATCACTTGATTCCAAAAGTTCAATATATATGTATGTATGGCTGAACTCAAAGTTACTATTTTAACGTTTTCAAACGCAATCAATGTTTCATGGTTGTAAAATATCATTAGTTAAAGTTGTACGAGCTCACACGGACTCAGAAACGCTTCAAACATATTTTTAAAGTTTATCCGCTTTAACTTTTAAGTTTGACTTTTGGGTTTGACCAGACCAAATGACTCACTAAATGACATTCTTAAGACTTGAAGTCTAAAGAAATTGGGTGTAAAACGAGGTTTTGAACAACTTTCTAGTTTTACTCGAAACTTGAAATGGATAAAAAAAATGGACGAAAATGCCCTTGTATTAAATCTATCAACAAAATGATATTTTTGAAATATGCAGAATTAAGTTCTTAAATTTTATAATTTCAAATGAGCGTAACTTGCTCGTTTTTTAAGATTTTCGGGTCGAGTTTTTATTTCGTAAACGGGCGTCTCGACAAGTAGAAATATATTTTTATGTCTAAAGTTTATAAAAATATTTCCTCGACATCTTTAAATTACTTGTAAATCTTGTGCACAAAGTATATTTTTCGACACACCTTAAAATTAAATCCAATTTCATAATAACCCAGAATTAATGTACACACAAGACTTATGGATTCCATAAAGACGAAAGAGAATAAATTGTATAATTATGCATGTAAAGAATGCATAGTATAAAATGGTTCAACAACGCCAATAATAAACTAAGAAATAAAAAAAAACGGCGCATGACATACATGTCTTCGATTTCAAGATGCAAAGCAGGAAGGTCTCTTGAGTGTGATTTTCCAAAATCACAAGACATATCAAGAAAGAAACGGAACATTAACAAGTCACACTCCTGGAGCGAGGAGGTTTAATGGAAAAGGGAGGATACAGGTTTATAGAAGTAGAATTGTATTTCAGACAATCACTACATAATAGAGGATGAATTACAAGATGACGATGATGTTTTTAAGGTACAACGCACGTTGTAATTCGAAGTCGAAAGGTAGAATTCTCAATGAAGTAATATTTAATCGATGTACAAGTGTCGCGTAAAACGGTGACGTAGAGGTCAATCAAGTTATGAAAACTCACGATATTATTCAACATGGATTGAAGGGATGCTTCGAGATGTGTGACTCACACGATGTCCTTTAGTCTTTTCCGGACACACATTGAGCTACACAATGGTATATAGACTATTTTTCAAGACATCCAATCACAAATGATCGGAAAGTAATTTGGATATCCAAATAGATATCTTAAAAGTGTTAAACAATGAAGGTAAAGCGCACGGTAGTAAAATGAAAATCGGAAGTTTCATTGAAAGCAGCACTTTTTTAATCCCAAACAATGGTATCACGAGAATACACACAACATGTAACAGTGAGTCAAGAAAAATAGGCGGTTCAAAACGAACGAGTATATAAGTTCAGTCGTATCACGCATAAACAAGATAGAATAGTACTCAGAAAAGTGAGTATGAAAAGTCGGCAGCATACACGCTCCGAATACAAGTATGAATGTCATAAGAAATTAAAATCATGGTAACATGATCAAGTTTACATGAACAAGAATTCAAGAATACAGTAAGAGCATATGTAATCAAGTAATATCCAATGATAATTCATGAAGCACAAGGCTTTGAAAAGACATAGTAATTATCGTCATTAGGTTAGTGTAATATTTCAAAATGTAATCAAGAGATGAAATATTACAACGATAAATAAAAGTAAATAAAAGGATTAGAGAGTTACCCGCGAAGATATCGAACAACAATGGCAGATTCTGTATTTGACACTTAGAAACATGAAATATTTGAACTTTCGGTTATAGACTAAGTTTTTAAAAACGACTCAGTTCCCTATAACCATCGCTCTGATACCAATCTGTGAGACCCCCCAGAATCAGGCAAGGAAACAACTAGACAGGAAGGGGGTTCCACGTCATGGTACAAGAAACAATGAATCTGTTGACACAAAGTTGACGTAATAAAAACATATACATTACATCATAAAAGATTAGAGTTTTAAACATAGGTCCCAGAGTTTTATATGCGGAAAATTTATTATTTCATCATGATTTATAACATTTAGTTACCAAAAGACAAAATAACTTCTGACAGCTTTTAGATAAAACCAAAGTTTAAAATAAACACAAAAATCTTCAAGCTGCGATAATATCCTGCGGGCTCCCATCCAAGCAAAGCTAAGTAATAATACCGAAGATTAAACATGTAAAATCGTCAACATAAAGTTGAGTGATATTCATAGGTTTAGCAGTAAAGGTGTGGAGCACAAGCATTCATTTATAAACAAGAAATAAGGAAAATGGTTATGATCATTAACCATAGTCCGAAACATTATTATTGTTGTTTAGTTCATGAACCGAAGCTTAACTCAGTGTAAGTTCCTCTAGTGAGTATTCAGCTCAAATACTCAAGTAACAAATCAAATGTTAAATGCGTCAAGGTAATCGGGACGGGGATTGTCAATCCTGATGGATCCACCCACAACATTCGCGCTTAGCAACACAAGTAAATTAACGGTTCATGATCAAGAGAGGCAACTTAAGGCTATAACTAAAAGCAATAATATCAATGAAAACTGTTTGAAAAAGCATACAATTCTGGATAGCATACAAGTTCTGGATAGCATACAGTTTTTAAATGGATGTGTTCCACCATGTAAAATCTCATCCCGCGTTTAGAAACAATGTGCAAGTAATAGGGGCTATGAACTCACCTTAGCCACGAGGTAAGTGAATCATTGTACTCAGAAGTCGAGTAGAAAAAGTAGTAGCATGACGATCACCGACGATATGGATGCCCGGTAAACACGAAAACCGCAACCTATCAAAATATGGCGCGCGTTAAGACTCGAACTCAAATATCGATATATACCAAGTATAATATGACTTAAATATTTTCAAAGTAGTCATACTTCAAAACCAGTGACATGAACCAAGTGAATCCATACTATCCTATTAATCCAACACTACTCGTTTAAACACTTGCATTCTTGAATTTGACCCATCATAAGACGCCAAGTCAACGCAAGTCAAACTATCCCTTTACTTCGCTCGTACCAGTAACTAAATCATTTTATAATGACTAAACACTTGAGTAAGTCACCATGTCCAATAGTGAATACTCAAACTCACGCCACACGAGCATTGAACTATGTGTCCAATATACAAATCAGCATGTACACTTTAAATGTACACACCAATCTATCCTATCTAGACTTGTCTGATTTCGATGAAACTTGGTGTTAAGGTCACTTATAACCTGTATAAGACCCCACCAAAATTTGAGCCAAAGTTCACACTTTAAAACCCATCAGCTCGACACTTTACTCGACTCTAAAATTTGGGACAGAATGTATACTCGTTTTATAAAACCGTTTATACCACTTTAAAATTACTATCATGATATTTCGCCTTTTAAACCCACTACTAGACTCATCATATTAAGTATATAAACTTTGAAAACCAGTAGTATAAATTATCTACCCACGCCTAAAGTCCCCGAGAGTCGACCCATGTAAGAACCCGTACTTTCCCAGTATTATTTTATTCTTTTATTCGCGCTTCTTGAATTTTTAACATATTACATTTTCTTGTATTCTTATATGTAAATCCTGAGATCATGATAATTATAATAAATTATAATTTTTAAAGTATTTACTGATCATTGATAATACTTTATCTAGAGTTATAAAATTCTTATTTTATTTTTCCCATATTTATTTAAATCAAAGTTTTTGATTTAAAAACACCCGCGTGCATTTTACAATGAGTTTACTCGAATAAATGAATAACGAGGATTACTAACGATCACGATACTGACGGATGCTCAAAATTTTACATTTTATTATCGATTGTTTCGATAATTAATATTTTCGATGATTTCGTTTTAATTACGTATTAAGTCATGTCGGGAAACCATATTATTAAATTATGATGCATTTTAACTTTTGAAAAGTATTTTTACGAAACTCGAGCCCCGTAAATATTTTCAAAATTGACTAATAGTCATTTTTTACCCTTTAAACTATTAAATTGCTTTTTAGTCAAAAGGTTTCAAAACTGGCAAGAATTACCCCTACACCTAACACCATATAAATACCACTTTTCTTAACCAAAACACATAGTAACAATTTTATAAAAATCAAACACAAACTTTCTCCTCCCCTCCTCCCTCTTGTCGTGACATTCAACCCAAAAACACCCCTTAATCATCAACTTTTAACTTGAATCCCCCTTAAAACTAATTAAAGACCACTTCCTAAAACCTTCTTGTGATTCTTATGGTACCAAAATCTCCCACATACATCAAGGTTTTCAAGATTTTATGATTTTGTTGTTGGAAAATGTTTTGATCATTATGCATGTAATGATCTTGGCAAGATCATAATGTTTTGATCATAAAATGTTTATTTTTTATCTTTGATTTTGCTAAAATTTGACATGTTAATGTTTTAGGAGTTGTTTGGTTGTTGGGTATGATAGTAGTCCAATTTTAGAGGTATAGTAATGATTAGATTTGGTTGAAAATTTGATTTGATATGATTTTTAAAGAGGGTATTTTAGACAGCAGGTTAGAGCATATTTTTCGTGGGTCAAGTTTGATAAAAGCTTGATATTATAGGATAGTATTTTAGTGGTTGTCGATACGCTCGTTTTGATATAAGATAGAGCTTCTAACTCATTACGTATCAAATATTATGCTAGTTTTGGTATTCGTGTACCGGGAGACGCAAATCGGCACAATCCGAAATTGGGGCTGATTTTGGGGTCGACTCTCGAGGACTTTAGGCATGGTTATATAAATTATAATACTGGTTTTCAAAGTTTATAAACTTAATATGATGAGTCTAGTAGTGGGTTTAAAAGGCGAAATGTCATGATACTAATTTTAAAGTGGTATAAACGGTTTTACAAAACGAGTGCACATTCTGCCCCAAATTTTAGAGCCGAGTAAAGTGTCGAGCTGATGGGTTTTACAGTGTGAACTTTAACTCAAATATTGGTGGGATCTTATACAGGTTATATGTGACCTTGACATCAAATTTCATCGAAATCGGATAAGTCTAGATAGGGTAGATCGGTGTGTACATTTGAAGTGTACATGCTGATTGGTATTTTGGACACATAGTTCAATGCTCGTGTGGCGTGAGTTTGAGTATTCACTATTGGACATGGTGACTTCCTCAAGTTTTTAGTCATTATATAAATGACTTAGTTACTTGTCCGAGTGAAGTAAAGGGGTAGTTTTACTTGCGTTGACTTGGCGTCTTATGACGGGTCAATTTCGAGAGTGCAAGTGTTTAAACAAGTAGTGTTGGATAAAGGGGATAATATGAATTCATTTGGTTCGTGTCGTTAGTCATGAAGTATGAATACTTTGAAAATACTTAAAGTCATATTATACTTGGTATATATCGATATTTGAGCTCGAGTCTTAACGCGCGCCTTATTTTGATAGGTTGCGGTTTTCGTGTTTACCGAGAATCCATATCGTCGGTGGTCGTCATGCTACTACTTTTTCTACTCAACTTCTGAGTACAATGATTCACTTACCTCGTGGCTAAGTTAAGTTCATAGCCCCTTTTTACATGTACATGGTTTCTAATCGCGGGGTGAGATTTTACATGGTGGGACACAATCTTATAAAAATTGTATGCTATCCAGAAATTGTATGCTTTCCAGACATTCATTATTATTATTTCTTTTATTCTATAGCCTTAAGATTCCTCTCTCGATCATGAACCGTTAATTTACTTGTGTTTCTAAGCGCGAATGTTGTGGTTGGACCCATCAGGATTGACTATCCCCGTCCCGAGTACCTTGACGCACTAATATTTGTTTATACTTGAGTATTTAGGTTGAATACCCACTAGAGGAACTTACATGAGTTAAGCTTCGGTTCATGAACTGAACAGCAATAATAATGGTTTCAGACTATGGCTGACGTATAATAAGTGTGAAAACACTTATCCTTTACCACTTATTTCCAATAATAACAAGACCAAAACGTGTATTTTATGTCGAAATTATGCGTGGTTTGTGTTTTTATTGTGTTTTAGGACCAAAAGATGAAAAAGGAAGAAAACATGGGCTATCACGGGCTTTTATCGAAGAAAACGAGAAAAGACGAAGTCAAAAGATCAAGAGTGCAAAAAGAACGGAAGTCCAAGGCCTATTCTGAAGATTTATCGAAGAAAAAGTCTAAAGACGGAAGTTTAATGAAGTCGAAAAACTCAAGTCTAATTATAGAAGAAAATTAGAAGACGATTTCAATTTACATCGACAAATACCGAGACGACGTCGAGAAAGACAAAGAATTAAAATCGAGTCGAGAAGAAAGAAAGAAAGAAGGAAGCACATGCACCTCCCCATCTCCTATAAATACCCTCCTAATGACACATTAGGAGGGTGTTAGCTAGTTTATTTTTCTTTCTTAAGTTTTCATTTTAGAGAGAGAAAGTGTTTAACTTTCTCTCACTAAAACTTCATCTTTTCTTTCTTTCATGTTTAAGATTTAATTCACTTTTGTAATTTTGAATTTTTAATCTACAAGTTCAAGTTTAATCTTTTAATCTTAATCTTCTTCTACCTTTCTTTGTTTTTACGTTATTTTTGATCCGTTATAATCTTTGATTTTGCTTAAATTTGATGTTTATGTGATTAAAGAGTTTATCTTTTTAGTCCTATATAAGTTTTTATACGATTAAGCTTAAGGCTTGTTATGCTTTTTGGCTTATTTAGTATTTAGCTTATTTACCTTTTTTAAGTTTTCTTAAAAGTTTAGTGTTTTTAAAAATTCATCTTATAAAGTTTGCTTATTTGGTGATTTGATAAGCTTTCCATTCGCAGCTTATTGAGTCTCCTTATTATTGGTCTTGTTGAGTTTTTGATAAGTGCTTAATAGAAGTGCTTATTAGAAGTGCTTATTAGGAACTTTAGCTTATCTCCATTTTTGGGTTACTTGTGCTCCATCGCAAAGTTAGGAATATCACATTCCGACGGCCACATTCAGACGGTTTCAGTTTGATCGCAATAACCTTTAAGGTTCTACTTTGCGATCACGTGTATTTTCCCCCTTATTCCGATCGTGATTGCGATCGCTCATTGCGATCGCACATTGCGACGGGTCTTAAGGTTACTTTAAGACGAAACACTGCCAATTTTTTGCTAGCAACATTCCGATAGAAGTTACATTATTGTGATGCTTTGAATATTCCGACATAACTGCATTCCGATAGAGTTAATTCACTTTGATATTTCGATGGTTATTCAGACAGCATTATTCCGACAGCTTTCATTTTCTATTATTCCGATGGTATTGTTTTTTCAACATTCTGACAGAATTGACTTGTTACATTCCGATGGTTTAAGTTTTTAGTTTTATTAGTTTTATTAGTTTTATTAAGTTTTAGTTTTATTGACTTGTTACTAGTAATTTTTTAGTTTACTTTTTTAAAGCTTTACTTTTACTCAATGACATTTTCATATTTGCTTTTAGTTTAAAATAGATAATCAACCAAACCATTTTGTTTTCCACCAAGAACGACTGAGTCGCACTAATTAACGGTAATCAATTCGAGAAGATCGGACGATAACTTTTATAATTGGTAAAACCTTGTATCAAATGGCGCCGCTGCCGGCTCTTTTCGTTAAGATTAACGGTTTTTAGTGAGAGACGTGTTGGATTTTGGGATCCGTTCATTCGTGAACGTTATTTTCCTTGCTTAAAAATTTTCAAAAAATCATAAAAATTTAAAAATTTCAAAAATACAAAAACATCAAAAAAATGTATAAAAAGCATTTCTTTTTCAAAGTTTTGCACCAAAAAGATTTTATTTTTTAATAACTATATATATATATTCTATATTTCTTTGTTATATTTTTCTCTTTCTTTTGCAGGTGTATGCGTACTAGATCTTCAACTTATCCAGAGCCCGAGACTCGTGAAGATTTAGATATGGCTGGTGTGCACAACAACAATAACAACCCACCTCTACCCAATTTAAATAATAATAACAACAACAACAATGTTCCCCACCCGACTTACGAACAATGGAGGAGCTTTGTCAGCCAACAATGAATGGACGCGGAGGACCGATTGCGCCGATGCAAATTACGGCTCCTGAATTTTCGTTGAAGCATCACATGATCCAGCAAGTTCAAAACGCTTGTCCTTATCGCGGATTACCCGATGATGATGCCAACAAACACCTCGACAAATTCATTACCGTCACCGAAAGCATGAAACTTCCCGGTGTTACTATGGATTTCCTTCGCCTACATCTCTTTCCACACACTTTATCCCACCATGCCGAAAAATGGTTTGATCGTCTTCCCAAAAACTCAATTCATACATGGAATGACATGACTCAACGATTTTTGTCGCGCTACTTCTCACCATCCATGGTCACTAGTCTTCGCAACCAAATCAGTGGATTTACTCAAGAACCTGATGAGTCGCTTTTCGATGCTTGGGAACGTTATAATGTCTTGATCGACCGTTGTCTGAACCATAACATGCTCCCCGTTACTTTGATTGATACCTTCTACAATGGTTTAACTTTTTGTGATCGTGATACGATTAATGCTGCCACCGGTGGTATATTCATGAAGAGAAGACCTGAGGAATGTAGAGAGCTTATAGAGAACATGACCATTCACCACAAAAATTGGGATTCGTCTGCATCCTCAAGATCAAACCCGAGAGTCAATGTTTCTTCTACTTCAGCAACCCCAGATATGACCGAATTCACTCGCATGATGGCCGAAATGAACAAAAGTATTCTACTCGTAGCTACGAATCAAAAACAACAAGCTAAAGCTGTAGCAACTTCTTGTGAGATTTTCGGGGATTCTCATTCATACACCGATTGTCCTTACACTCATGAAAATCCAGAAAATGTGTATGCCGCCAACGGTAACTTTTCTATGGGGGGCTATCAAGCACGTCCTCAAGGTGGCCGCAATTTTCTTAGTTATCGTTCGAATAACTTTCTTTCACCACCCGGTTTTCAATCCCATAATAGACCACCACCACCTCAATTGAACAACACACAATACCCACCAAGGAACCAAGGCCAAAGAAGTAACTACCAAGGGAATTCTTCTAATAATCAAAGGTATTATAACTCAAATCAAGGGAATTTTAATAGTCAAAATCAAGGGGCTTTTAATGAGCAAAACCAAGGGTTTCAAAATAACAACTTTAACCAAGGTTTTGATAATAACAATGCTTATCAACAACAATATCCAAACCAAGGTTTTCAAAATCAAGGGCAAAACACGAATTCCCCTTCAATGGACTTGGTTCTTCAAAAGTTGACTGATAAGTTGAGTGAACATGAGAAATTCATGTCTGCTATGCAAGAATCGAGTGATAAGAAATTTAAGCTAATGTTTCAAGCCATTAATCCCCAAGGCCCACCCCAAGGAACTCTCCCTTCTAACACCGTGACCAATCCTAGGGCCAACGTTAATGCCATCACTACTAGGAGCGGTAACATCATCGTTGAACCTTCTTCTTCACCAACTAACCAAGAACTCGAGATTCCTTCTACTTGTGATATACCACCCGTTATGCCTTCGTCTGCACCTTATGTCCCACCGATACCTCAAGTTTATACCACACCTTCGGTTCCAAAACCGGTCCCTCCACCTTCCACTTCTAACCTTCCACCACCCAAGGATGTGAGTGAGAATTCCATTCCAAAGCCTTCATCTCAACCCAATATACATTATCCCTCAAGGTTGAGGAAAGAGAAGTTGAAAAACAAGGATGATATTCAGGTTTCTAACTTTCTTAAAATGTTTAAACAACTGAATTTCAACATCTCCTTTGCTGAGGCTCTCACTCACATGCCTAAATATGCTAAGATGTTTAAGGATCTTCTAAGTGATAAGGAAAAATTGCTCGACATCGCCAATACCCAATTAAATGAGAATTTTTCTGCCGTTCTGTTGAGAAAACTTCAAGTTAAGTTAGGAGATCCCGGTCGTTTCTTGATTCCTTGCAACTTCCCCGGGGTAGAGAATTGTATGGCCCTAGCCGATCTAGGAGCTAGTATAAACTTAATGCCATTAAGTGTTTGGAAACAATTATCTCTACCCGAGCTAGTCCCCACACGAATGACATTGGAATTAGCTAACTGTACGGTTGCTTATCCAGTGGGGATAGCCGAAGACGTCTTCGTCGGTGTCGACAAATTCACCTTTCCGGCAGATTTTTTTGTCGTTGACTACGAGATGGACCCCCGTGTTCCATTAATCGTTGGACGTCCATTCTTGAGGACCGGTCGCACTCTCATTGATGTAGCCGCGGGCGAATTAATCATGAGAGTTGGTGACGATAAAATCGTCTTCAACATGGGAAAACTTTCTAAGCAACCTTCTGAAAAAGAGAGTGTTAATTTCATTGACGTTCTTGATGAGGCTTGTGAAGAACATTTCAAAGACGCTTGTAAAAGTGGTTCTTCTTCTCTTCCCATTGTTAACCGTTGCCTCTATTGCTCCATCACTAACTCCATTTGGAGAAAGTGATTTCATTTTGAAAGAATTTGAAGCAACTTTGGGAGATGTGGACTTACAATATGACGATTCTCCCTCCAATTAGGATGAAGACATTCGTACCATTGATAAACTTCTCAATGAGGACCATATTTCTCCACCATCTCCTAAGGATATCTCTATCGATGATTCGACTTTGACTACGCCTTCCATCGAAAATCCTCCGGATTTAGAGCTTAAGGATCTGCCGTCTCAACTCGAGTACGTTTTCCTTGAAGACAACAAGAAGTTACCCATCATCATCGCAAAGGACTTGAAAGAAGAAGAAAAATCTCGCCTTATCGCCGTGCTGAAAAATCATAAGAAAGCGGGGAAATCTCCGATATTCGTGGAATTGATCCTCACTTTTGCACACATAAAATTCTCATGGAGGACGATTTTAAACCCACTATTCAAAACCAAAGAAGGGTGAATCCTAAGATCCATGAAGTTATCAAAAAAGAGGTTATCAAACTTCTTGATGCGGGAATTATCTACCCTATCTCGGATTCACCATGGCTTAGTCCGGTCCATTATGTGCCTAAGAAAGGCGGAATCACCGTGGTGCCCAATGAAAACAACGAGTTAATTCCTACTCGTCTCGTTACAGGGTGGAGAGTTTGTATAGACTATAGCAAACTCAATGATGCTACAAGAAAGGATCATTTTCCCCTTCCTTTTATGGACCAAATGCTTGAACGTCTAGCAGGTAATGATTATTACTGCTTTTTAGACGGCTTCTCCTGGTATTTTCAAATTCCCATCGATCCTAAAGACCAAGAGAAAACCACATTCACTTGTCCTTATGGAACATTTGCTTATAAAAGAATGCCTTTCGGCTTATGCAATGCTCCTGGGACTTTCCAAAGGTGTATGATGGCTATCTTCCATGACATGGTTGAAGAAACTATAGAAGTCTTCATGGATGATTTCTCGGTCTATGGTGACTCCTTCTCTTCTTTCCTTGCCAATTTGGAACACATGCTTAAGCGGTGTGAAGACACTCGCCTTGTTCTAAATTGGGAAAATGCCATTTCATGGTAAAAGAAGGCATTGTGCTTGGACATAAAATCTCAAAAGCCGGTCTTGAAGTGGACCGTGCTAAAGTGTATGTCATAGCCAAGTTACCTCCACCTTCAACCGTGAAGGGTGTGAGAAGTTTCCTTGGTCATGCGGGCTTCTATCGTCGATTCATTCAAGATTTTTCTAAAATCGCTCGCCCGATGACCCACCTCTTGGAAAAAGATACTCCTTTTATCTTTTCTAAAGAGTGTCTTGAATCCTTCAATCTTCTTAAGGACAAGCTAACTAAGGCACCGGTCTTGGTTACCCCTAATTGGGAGCTACCTTTTGAATTGATGTGCGATGTTAACGACTTTGCTATTGGAGTGGTTTTGGGACAAAGAGTGAACAAACACTTCCAACCAATTCATTATGCTAGCAAGACAATGACGGGGGCACAATTGCATTATACCACTACCGAAAAAGAGCTTTTAGCTGTAGTGTATGCTTTTGAGAAATTCCGCCCCTATCTTGTTCTTTCCACCACAATCGTTTACACCGATCATTCCGCGTTGAAGTACTTGTTGACTAAGCAAAATTCTAAGCCAAGACTTCTTCGTTGGGTTTTGCTCCTTCAAGAATTTAAAATTGAAATTCGTGACAAAAAGGGAGCCGAAAACCTAGTCGTGGATCATCTAAGTAGACTTGAGGATCCTTATCAAGGGGATCATCCGAATCAAGAGATCAATGACTCTTTTCCCCTTGAGGCCCTAATGTCTATCAACTCCAATCTTGATGACACCCCGTGGTTTGCGGACATTGCAAACTACTTAGCGGGTGGTATTCTTATCGAAGGGTTAACATCCCAACAAAAGAAGAAGTTATTTAAAGATGTTAAGACTTACTTTTGGGATGACCCTTATCTCTTCAAACAATGTGCTGATCTGATTATTCGTCGGTGTGTTGATGGACCCGCAGCTTTAGACATTCTCGAAGCTTGCCATAAAGGACCCACCGGTGGTCACTTTGGTCCCAACTACACCGCGAAGAAAGTGTTTGACTCGGGATTCTATTGGCCTACCATTTATCGTGACGCTCACGAAATGGTTAAAAATTGTGATGCTTGCCAACGCCAAGGCAAGATCACACATAAAGATGAGATGCCTCAAAATTTCATACAAGAATGTGAAATCTTTGATGTATGGGGCATCGACTTTATGGGGCCATTTCCAACATCTAAATGGAACAAATACATCCTCGTAGTCGTTGACTACGTTTCTAAATGGGTTGAAGCAAAGGATCTCCCTACGAACGATGCGAGGGTGGTTGTTAACTTTTTTAAGCAGCTTTTTGCTCGATTCGGTGTTCCTCGTGCTATCATCAGTGACCGCGGGACTCATTTTTGCAATGATCAATTTGCACGAGTCATGGCTAAGTATGGTGTCAATCACCGTCTTTCCACCGCTTATCATCCTCAAACAAATGATCAAGCCGAGATATCTAACCGTGGATTGAAACGAATTCTTGAGCGTACTGTGAGAGAGCATCGTGCCTCGTGGGCCGATAAGTTAGATGATGCTTTGTGGGCTTTCCGTACCGCTTATAAGACCCCGATTGGTTGTACACCTTATCGTCTTGTGTACGGGAAAGCATGCCACCTCCCTATTGAGCTGGAACATAAAGCGTACTGGGCCTTGAAGTGGGCTAACTTCGACATCAATAAAGCCGGAGATCTTCGGAAGATTCAACTCAATGAGCTCAATGAACTGAGGAATGACGCTTACGAGAAATCATTGATCTACAAGGAGAAGACCAAGATCATTCATGATGCAAGAATTAAGAACCGAGAGTTCCACGTTGGTGATCAAGTCTTACTCTTTAACTCTCGGTTGAAGATCTTCTCGGGCAAGCTGAAAAGCCGTTGGTCTGGTCCATTCACCGTCGCCAAAATCTTTCTCTATGGCACCATTGAGCTTTCTCAGCCAAATGGGCCCAATTTCAAAGTGAATGGCCAGCGCGTGAAGCTGTACTTTGGTGAGGACATCTCTCATGAGATGATTCCATCCCTCACCACGTTTCCCTTGAATTACTTCTGGGTCGAGTCAGGCTCGTGACTCGGTTAACAAAAACAAGCGCTTCTCGGGAGGAAACCCGTTGATCTAACCTTTACCGTTTTCATAATAAGTGTAGGGGGAGCCCCGTATGTGTTTGTTGTCTTGTTTCTTTTGATGTGCAGGGATTAAAAGCTTCAAAGATCCATTCTCGATGACTTTTGTAGAACCGTGATCCCGTGTGCCCGTCTTCATGGTTCTATCCTAAACTGTCGTGATTCAATATTTCATATATTATATGTTCACATAGGAATCACTTTAGTTGTCTCTTCCTTAGCAAGATTTAAACAACGTGCACAATGTCCTAAGTGTAGGGGAGTTTACACCCACATGCTTAAACATTGAGGACAATGTTTATATTAAGTGTAGGGGTGACTTCTATCGAAGTTAAGTGGTCTTTTCCATGAATTTGCCCTCATTTTAACCGGAAAATTTGATTTTTCGACATTTTTCAAAATTATTAATCTATTTTGGCCTCGTAGTTTTTCCTTTGTTATCGTTATTTACTTTCTTTGCTAAAATAAAGTTTAATAAAGTGGTTTTAAATTTTTCAACGTCATGAATCTTTTGACTCAACTCGAGTTTACTTATCCAAGTTTACTCTAGCTAGTATCCTTAACGTGTTTATGTCAAGTTTTGCTAGGCTTTTATATAGGGAACTTTAAAACGCGAAAGTCTTAACTCTCACGGGTTAAGAACAAGAACTTTTCGCAAGTTCCTATAATTGATCCTAGAGAGTTGTTTATCAAGGGAACTTTGAAATGCGATTTCTAAACTTGAAAAAGTCTAAGAATTTGCAAGATCCTATAGATAACTCGAAAACCCGAAACTTTGATTTAACTGGCTAAGTATCCACGAGTCTCATTCCTTGAGATTTTAAATTGTGGAGAACGAGAGATGATAAAGTCAATTATAAGTTTGGTATTCTTTCATGAATTTATGTGAGTTGATTATAAGCTTCTTCTCCCATCGCTTGTTAATAAATTTATCTGCAATAAGTAAGGTTGTACGATTTGAAAAGTTACTCAGCTTCTTGCACAAGATCGTTTAAAAGTTGCTCGGTATTAATTAGAGTTCATAGCCAAGGCATAACTTGTTGAAGCGGGATGCGAAGATTGGCGAGTCCGAAAAGGTCCTAACAAGACATGAGGGCTACATTTTGTTGCTAAAGATCCAAAAGTGATGTGAAGAATTATTTATCGAAAATCAATATGAAGGATCGAGACACACGACGAAAAGCAAATACTCCCCTAAAGATCATGGAGAAGTCTATCCGAAAAGGCCCTAGCAAGGTATGAGGATAAATAGATCCAAGTCATAAAAGGAGGCGGATCGTTATATATCAAAGTCCAAAATAAAGATTGGAGAAAAATGAAGAAGTCGTGGTCCAAATATGAAGAATCTCTCAAAAACTTCAAGTGAAGAAATTCCTATTATGAAGAGAAGACCATAATTTCAAGAACGTCTCTCAAAGATTCGAAGTATGAAGTCGTTGCCAAATATCGGTCCGAGAAAGGTCTCAAATCGTGAAGCGAGTTATGCCAAGATATGAACTTTAAGAGGTCCCGAGAAGCATTTTTAAAAGATTTTGTCCTTTAGCTAACTATTGATTAAATCGTCCCGCATTATTTTGGCATAAATAAACTATCAAAATAAGTCAAACAATGTATCCTCGTGATCATTCAAGACAAAATTAAAATATAAGAGATACACCTAGGAATAAGGGAGTCTAAGTGAATAATTGGCCCACATGAGTTTGTGTTAGTTTGCTGACTTATAATAACAATGATCTCGTTTATAAGCTTGGTTTGGGTAACGTGAAACTTGAGGATGATGAACATTCATGACGGCCAAAACCCCAATGTAAGTCTTTGATTTCTTTACTTGTTTTGTACATATTTCTATCTTTTTAGTTTCCTTAAAGTTTAGTATTTAAATAAAGGCCAAGATGGGTTATTTATGATGAGAAATGTAAACTGTGCTTTGAAATTAATGTATTGCATGAGGGCATTGCAATGGTCAAGTGTAGGGGATTTAATAAGTGTGAAAACACTTATCCTTTTACCACTTATTTCCAATAATAACAAGACCAAAACGTGTATTTTATGTCGTAAAAGTCGGAATTATGTGTGGTTTGTGTTTTTATTGTGTTTTAGGACCAAAAGATGAAAAAGGAAGAAAACGTGGGCTATCACGGGCTTTTATCAAAGAAAACGAGAAAAGACGAAGTCAAAAGATCAAGAGTGCAAAAAGAACGGAAGTCCAAGGCCTATTCTAAAGATTTATCGAGGAAAAAGTCTAAAGACGGAAGTTTAATGAAGTCGAAGAACTCAAGTCTAATTATAGAAGAAAATTAGAAGACGAGTTCAATTTACATCGACAAATCCCGAGACGACGTCGAGAAAGACAAAGAATTAAAATCGAGTTGAGAAGAAAGAAAGAAAGAAGGAGGCACATGCACCTCCCCATCTCCTATAAATGCCCTCCTAATGACACATTAGGAGGGTGTTAGCTAGTTTATTTTTCTTTCTTAAGTTTTCATTTTAGAGAGAGAAAGTGTTTAACTTTCTCTCACTAAAACTTCATCTTTTCTTTCTTTCATGTTTAAGTTTTAATTCACTTTTGTAATTTTGAATTTTTAATCTACAAGTTCAAGTTTAATCTTTTAATCTTAATCTTCTTCTACCTTTCTTTGTTTTAAGTTGTTTTCTGTTATAATATTTGATTTTTCTTAAATTTGATGTTTATGTGATTAAAGAGTTTATCTTTTTAATCCTATATAAGTTTTTATACGATTAAGTTTAAGGCTTGTTATGCTTTTTGGCTTATTTAGTATTTAGCTTATTTACCTTTTTTAAGTTTTCTTAAAAGTTTAGTGTTTTTAAAAATTCATCTTATAAAGTTTGCTTATTTGGTGATTTGATAAGCTTTCCATTCGTAGCTTATTGAGTCTCCTTATTATTGGTCTTGTTGAGTTTTTGATAAGTGCTTATTAGAAGTGCTTATTAGGATTTTTAGCTTATCTCCATTTTCGGATTACTTGTGCTCCATCGCAAAGTTAGGAATATCACATTCCGACGGCCACATTCAGACGGTTTCAGTTTGATCGCAATAACCTTTAAGGTTCTACTTTGCGATCACGTGTATTTTCCCCCTTATTCCGATCGTGATTGCGATCGCTCATTGCGATCGCACATTGTGACCGGTCTTAAGGTTACTTTAAGACGAAACTCTGCCAATTTTTTGCTAGCAACATTCAGATAGAAGTTACATTATTCCGATGCTTTGAACATTCCGACAGAACTGCATTCCGATAGAGTTAATTCACTTTGATATTCCGATGGTTATTCAGACATTATTATTCCGACAGCTTTCATTTTCTATTATTCCGATGGTATTGTTTTTGCAACACTCTGACAGAATTGACTTGTTACATTCCGATGGTTTAAGTTTTTAGTTTTATTAGTTTTATTTGTTTTATTAGTTTTATTAAGTTTTAGTTTTATTGACTTGTTACTAGTAATTTTTTTTAGTTTAATTTTTTAAAGCTTTACTTTTACTCAATGACATTTTCATATTTGCTTTTAGTTTAAAATAGATAATCAACCAAACCATTTTGTTTTCCACCAAGAACGACTGAGTCGCACTAATTAACGGTAATCAATTCGAGAAGATCGGACGATAACTTTTATAATTGGTAAAACCTTGTATCAACGTATATAACCATTTTCCATATTACTTGTTTTACAAATGAATGCTTGTGTTCCACGCCTTTACTGCTAAACCTATGAATATCACTCAACTTTATGTTGACGATTTTACATGTTTAATCTCATGTATTATTACTTAGCTTTGCTTGGATGGGAGCCCGCATGATATTATCGCAGCTTGGAGATTTCTGTGGGTATATTTAAACTTTGGTTTTTACCTAAAAGCTGTCAGAAGTTTATTCTGTCTTTGGTAAATATATCTTATAAATCATGATAAAATAATAGATTTTTCCGCTTATAAAACTCTGGGACCTTTGTATAAAAACTCTGATATTTTATGATGTAATGTATATGTTTTTATTACGTCAGCTTTGTGTCAACAATATTTCATTGTTTCTCGTACCATGACGTGAAACCCCCTTGTTGCCTAGTTGTTTCCTTGCCTGATTCTGGGGGTCTCACAACCCAAAATCAGCCACAATTTTGGATTGTGCCGATTTACTTCTCCCGGTACATGAATACTAAAACTAGCATAACTTTTGATCCATAATGAGTTAGAAGCTCTATCTTATATCAAAACGAGCGTATCGAAAAACTATACTACAAAATCAAATAATCTCAACCTATATCTAATCTTTAACCCACAACATACAGCCCTTAACCCACTGATGTAATATACACTTCTAGAAATCATATCAAATCAATATTTTGACCTATTTTAATCATGATCCATACCTCTAAAATCACCCTACTATCATACCCATCAACCAAACAAACTCCTAAACACTTGCATGTCAAATTTAAAAAAAATCAAAGATAAAAAATAAAACCTTTATGATCAAAACATGATGATCTTACTGATAGGTGTGAAAACACCCATCTTTTCTACCACATAATTACATTAAAACTGGACCTAAACGTATATTTTATGTCGTAAATGGCGGAATTATGCGTGGTTTGTGTTTTTATTGTGTTTCAGGGTCAAAATGTGAAAAGGAAAGAAAATACGGTCTTTCACGGGCGTTTATTGAAGAAAAAGACAAAAGACGAAGTCAAAAGATCAAGAATGCAAAAAGAACGGAAGTCCAAGGCTTATTCTGAAGATTTATCGAAGAAAATGTCCAAAGACGAAAGTTTAATAAATCCGAAGAACTCGAGTCTAATTTATGAAGAAATTACAAGACGAGTTAAAAGAAATCCCGAGACGAAGTCTTAAAAGTCGAAGAATTTAAGAAGACTGAAAGACTGAAGACCAAGAAAGAAAGAAAGAGGAAACCACCAACCACTCCCTTCTCCTATAAATACCACCCTCACAACATGTGAGAGGGTTGGTTAGTTTTGAGTTAGTTTTTAGGATTAGATTAGGAGTAGGTAGTTTCTCTCTCTAAACTTATGCTTTCTCTCTCTAGATTAATTTGTGTTTTAAGCTTTTGTTATTGAATCTTTACTTTTTAATTAAGCTTTTAATTCATCTTCTTCTTCCTTTCTAGTTTGATTTGTTCTTATTCATCATTGTTCATATTCTTGAGTTTTTATGATTTTGATCAAGTGGGTTTTGATTAATTTGGTTATGTTTGTTAGTTTTGATGATTTGTTTTAATTGATTATTGGTAGTTGATGCTTATTGGTTGTTTCGTTTTATAATTTTGTTTGAATCTGATTAATTTAAGGATTTATTCGTGTTACTGTACATCCCCTGTTCTTCGGGTTCATTGTTACTGTATCTTATCATTTCCAGAAGTTCCGGATCAATGATCCTTCATTCGGAACATTGAAGTTCCGTGTCAACATTCCTTCATTCGGAAGTCTAAAAACTTCCGGATCAAGTGCTTCGTTCGGAAGTCTAAAAACTTCCGGGTCAAGTGCTTCGTTCGGAACTTTGAAAGTTCCGGATCAAGGGATGCTCATTCGGAAGTTTGAAGTTCCGGATCAAGGGGTGCTTATTCGGAAGTCTAAAAACTTCCGGATCAAAGGTGCTTCATTCGGAACTTTGAGAGTTCCGGATCAAGGACTCTTCATTCGGAAGTTTAAAACTTCCGAATGAAGGTTTTTGTCAAATTTGTTTTTGTTTATTTTTCCTTTTAAGTTCTTGTCTTTTCTTTTAAGATTATTTTTCCCGTCTTTTTTTTATTTATGCGCACTTTTATTTGCTTTCCTTTTATTCAAGTTTAATTTCGTGTCATTTACTTTATTTACCTTTCATTTACTTTTTATTAAGTTTTAATTCTACATCCTTTCATTTCTCGTCATTTAATTTTAGAGTTTTAAATATCGCACCGTTTACATTTTAACTTGTCTTAATTTCTTGTCATTTATTATTAAGTCTTGCTCATTTATTTTCCAAAACCAAAAATATTTGTTTCATCAAGAACAACTAATCTCACACAATTAACCGGAAATCAATTCGAAGAGACACCGAGAAACGAACTTTCAACGAGTAAAAATCTTGTTATTAAAATGGCGCCGCTGCCGGCTCTTTTCGTGAAGATCGAAGGTTTTTTGTGAGTGACGCGTTGGATTTTGGGATCCGTTCACTTGTGAACGTTATTTTTCGTATTCAAAAATTTTCAAAAATCCAAAAACATTTGAAAAATCATAAAAAGCATTTCTTTTTCAAAGTTTTGCACCAAAAATATTCTTCTTGATTATCTATCTTTCTTTTTGGATTTTTATGTCCATTGCGTCCGGTGTGGGAAACAATTATCTGGGAACAACTCTTGTCAATGGTGTACATGTGAGCGGTGCGGAAACGATATCGACTACACACAATTCGGATTTTGTCCCTTGTGCAACTCGACTAATTCACTCTTTTTGAACGCACCTCCTGTTCCCCCGTGCATCTATTGTGGAAGCGATTCTCATTGGCATGTTTCGTGCCCGGTTCGATACCCGTATTGTCACGGGCAAGAACCGGGGTACAATTATGACAATGATAATAGCTATCCACAAGACGCACCTGATTTTTCTCCACACCCGGTTTGCAACAACTGTGGGGGTCCTCACGATACCTATTATTGTCAACCAATGAATTGTTATGAGCCAAATCCGTGTCCTCAGTTTTCTTCACCTATGGATTATTATGAACCAACCCCGGTTTCTAATTATTCTCCACCGATGAACAACTATGAGCCACAACCGTGCTATAATTTCGGTTTTCAAAATCTTGAGCCCCCACCGCACTCACTCGATCATCAGCCTCGTCACGGGATGAGTTACCAAGAACCAATTGTCGATCTTGCTACAGCTTTTCAAGCGCAATCAAAAGAGCTTTTACACACGCTGCGAACTTGTATGGACTCATTTTTACAGCAGCAAGATCAGACGAGTACCCATATCCCTGAGCATATTATTTGCCCTATAAAGAATGAGGAGAGTGATGACGATATTGAGGTTATTTTCGACGAGGAGGAATTTCTAAAGCAAAATACTTCACTCCTTAGTGATGATGGTTTTCACATTCCTGAGATCGATGAGTTTCTTGCTATTGATACACCCGTGGAATACACATCCGGGTATTCTGATATGGAAGGAGATATACTTTTTCTAGAAGATTTATTACACGATGACACTACACCTTCTATCCCAGAGGTGGAAAGATGTGAATCTACTGAAAAAGGGACGCAGGTGGAAGGTAATTGTTCTCATACTTCTCATATTATATTACCACCTCATCCTCCCACGTGCACACCCAAGCGGGTGATGTATCACTTTTACTCTACTCGTTTTATACCGGGAAATGAGGATGAGTGCTTTGACCCGGGAGGTGACATTGATTATGCTATGATTGATACCATCACGGCTTTGCCGTTTGCTCAGCTTCCATTGTCTTTGGGGGAGGACAATGTGCTCACTATACCCAACCCACCTCCCGTGGATCTTGATTTCACATACTATACGTATGTAGGACCTTTATCCCTTTCACGACTTATTCCCCCGCCTCTCCTTTATTAATGTCCTCCGGGAACGAGGACAAGGTCTTTGATCCCGGTATTACATTCGAGGCTTCCCCATGGACCATTTAATTCGGGGACGAGTCAGGCTCGTGACTCGGTCAACAAAAACAAGCGCTTTTTGGGAGGCAACCTAATTATCTATCTATTTTCATCATAAGTGTAGGGGGAGCCCCGTTGGTATTTCTTGTTCTCTTTCTTCTCATATGCAGGGATTAGAGCTTCAAAGTCACACTCTTGATGACTTTTGACGAACCGTGATTCCGTGTTCCCTTCTTCCCGGTTCTATCCTAAACTCTTTTCGATTCACTATTTTATATTTCTCAATATTAAAATAGGAATCTCTTTAGTTGTCTCTCCCTTAACGAGATTTAAACAAAGTGCACAATGTCCTAAGTGTAGGGGAGTTTACTCCCACATGCTTAAACATTGAGGACAATGTTTATATTAAGTGTAGGGGAGACTTCTATCGAAGTTAAGTGGCCTTTTCCTTGTATTTGTCCTCATTTTAACCGGAAAATCAATTTTTCGACATTTTTCAAAATTTTTAATCTATTTTGGCCTAGTTGTAGTCTCCTTTATTTTTGTTACTTTCTAGCATTTTAATAAAATGGTTTTAGCAAGTTTAGATATCTTAGATATATTAGGCCCGTGGTGAATATTTTGACTCAACCTGAGTTTACTTATCCAAGTTCACTCTAGCTAGTATCCTTAACCATGTAGACCTTAATTGGTTTATTAGGCTAAGCATCCACGAGTCTCATTCCTTGAGATTTTAAATTGTGGAGGACGAGAAATGATAGAGTTGGTTACAAGTTTGGTATTCTCTCATTAACTTATGTGAGTTAATTATGATCTTTTTCTCCCATCACTTGCTAATAAATTATCTGCAATAAGTAAGGTCGTACGATTTGAAAAGTTACTTAGCTTCTAGCCCAAGATCGTTTAAAAGTTGCTCGGTAATGATAAGAGTTCATAGCCAAGGCATAACTTATGAAGCGGGGCGCGAAGATTGGCGAGTCCGAAAAGGCCCTAACAAGGCATGAGGATTCCATTTTATTGCTAAAGATCCAAGGTGATGTGAAAAGCATTATTCCCAAAGTCAATATGAAGGATCAAGACTCACGACGAAAAGCAATCAACTCCCGTAAAGATCATGGAGAAGTCTATCCGAAAAGACCCTAACAAGGTATGAGGATAAATAGATCCAAGTCCGAAAAGGAGGCGGATCGTTGTATCTCAAAATCCCAATTAGAGATTGAAGAATAATCATGAAGTCGTGGTCAACAAAGTTGGAGAACCCCTCAAAAGTCTCCAAGTAAAGAAACTCTATTAACGATGAGAAGACCATTATCTCAAGCACGTCTCTCAAGATATGAAGTGTGAAGTACATGCCAAATATCGGCCCGAGAAAGGTCTCAAATCGTGAACCGAGTTATGCCAAGATATGAACTTTTTGATATCCCGAGAAGCAGTTTTAAGAGATTTTGTCCTTTAGCTAACTATTGATCAAATCGTCCTACTTTGCTTTCAGCTTAAATAAACTATCGAAATAAGTCCAACAATGCATCTTCATGATCATTCTAAGACAAAAATAAATTAAAAGAGATACCCATAGGAATAAGGGAGTTTAAGTGATTAATTGAACCGCATGAGTAAATGTTTGTTATGCTAACTGGTACTAACAATGATCTTGTTTTTAAGCTTGGCATGGGGAACGTGAAACTTGAGGGTGATAAACATTCATGACATACAAGCCCTAATGTAAGTCTTAGATTTCTTTACAAGTTTCTTCCTTGTTGCATCTTGTTATTTTCTATCTTTTTTATTTTCCTTAGTTGTTTAATAAAGGCCAAGGTAGGTTGATTATGATGGAAAGTGTAAACCTTGCTTTATCACTAAGCATTGCATGAGGGCATTGCAATGGTTAAGTGTAGGGGATTTGATAGGTGTGAAAACACCCATCTTTTCTACCACTTAATTACATTAAAATTGGACCTAGACGTATATTTTATGTCGTAAATGGCAAAATTATGCGTGGTTTGTGTTTTTATTGTGTTTCAGGGTCAAAATGTGAAAAGGAAAGAAAATACGGTCTTTCACGGGCGTTTATTGAAGAAAAAGACAAAAGACGAAGTCAAAAGATCAAGAATGCAAAAAGAACGGAAGTCCAAGGCTTATTCTGAAGATTTATCGAAGAAAATGTCCAAAGACGAAAGTTTAATAAAGTCGAAGAACTCGAGTCTAATTTATGAAGAAATTACAAGACGAGTTAAAAGAAATCCCGAGACGAAGTCTTAAAAGTCGAAGAATTTAAGAAGACTGAAAGACTGAAGACCAAGAAAGAAAGAAAGAGGAAACCACCAACCACTCCCTTCTCCTATAAATACCACCCTCACAACATGTGAGAGGGTTGGTTAGTTTTGAGTTAGTTTTTAGGATTAGATTAGGAGTAGGTAGTTTCTCTCTCTAAACTTATGCTTTCTCTCTCTAGATTAATTTGTGTTTTAAGCTTTTGTTATTGAATCTTTACTTTTTAATTAAGCTTTTAATTCATCTTCTTCTTCCTTTCTAGTTTGATTTGTTCTTATTCATCATTGTTCATATTCTTGAGTTTTTATGATTTTGATCAAGTGGGTTTTGATTAATTTGGTTATGTTTGTTAGTTTTGATGATTTATTTTGATTGATTATTGGTAGTTGATGCTTATTGGTTGTTTCGTTTTATAATTTTGTTTGAATCTGATTAATTTAAGGATTTATTCGTGTTACTGTACATCCCCTGTTCTTCGGGTTCATTGTTACTGTATCTTATCATTTCCAGAAGTTCCGGATCAATGATCCTTCATTCGGAACATTGAAGTTCCGTGTCAACATTCCTTCATTCGGAAGTCTAAAAACTTCTGGATCAAGTGCTTCGTTCGGAAGTCTAAAAACTTCCGGGTCAAGTGCTTCGTTCGGAACTTTGCAAGTTCCGGATCAAGGGATGCTCATTCGGAAGTTTGAAGTTCCGGATCAAGGGGTGCTTATTCGGAAGTCTAAAAACTTCCGGATCAAAGGTGCTTCATTCGGAACTTTGAGAGTTCCGGATCAAGGACTCTTCATTCGGAAGTTTAAAACTTCCGAATGAAGGTTTTTGTCAAATTTGTTTTTGTTTATTTTTCCTTTTAAGTTCTTGTCTTTTCTTTTAAGATTATTTTTCCCGTCTTTTTTTTATTTATGCGCACTTTTATTTGCTTTCCTTTTATTCAAGTTTAATTTCGTGTTATTTACTTTATTTACCTTTCATTTACTTTTTATTAAGTTTTAATTCTACATCCTTTCATTTCTCGTCATTTAATTTTAAAGTTTTAAATATCGCACCGTTTACATTTTAACTTGTCTTAATTTCTTGTCATTTATTATTAAGTCTTGCTCATTTATTTTCCAAAACCAAAAATATTTGTTTCATCAAGAACAACTAATCTCACACAATTAACTAGAAATCAATTCGAAGAGACACCGTGAAACGAACTTTCAACGAGTAAAAATCTTGTTATTAAAATGGCGCCGCTGCCGGCTCTTTTCGTGAAGATCGAAGGTTTTTTGTGAGTGACGCGTTGGATTTTGGGATCCGTTCACTCGTGAACGTTATTTTTCGTATTCAAAAATTTTCAAAAATCCAAAAACATTTGAAAAATCATAAAAAGCATTTCTTTTTCAAAGTTTTGCACCAAAAATATTCTTCTTGCTTATCTATCTTTCTTTATGGATTTTTATGTCCATTGCGTCCGGTGTGGGAAACAATTATCTGGGAACAACTCTTGTCAATGGTGTACATGTGAGCGGTGCGGAAACGATATCGACTACACACAATTCGGATTTTGTCCCTTGTGCAACTCGACTAATTCACTCTTTTTGAACCCACCTCCTGTTCCCCCGTGCATCTATTGTGGAAGCGATTCTCATTGGCATGTTTCGTGCCCGGTTCGATACCCGTATTGTCACGGGCAAGAACCGGGGTACAATTATGACAATGATAATAGCTATCCACAAGACGCACCTGATTTTTCTCCACACCCGGTTTGCAACAACTGTGGGGGTCCTCACGATACCTATTATTGTCAACCAATGAATTGTTATGAGCCAAATCCGTGTCCTCAGTTTTCTTCACCTATGGATTATTATGAACCAACCCTGTTTTCTAATTATTCTCCACCGATGAACAACTATGAGCCACAACCGTGCTATAATTCCGGTTTTCAAAATCTTGAGCCCCCACCGCACTCACTCGATCATCAGCCTCGTCACGGGATGAGTTACCAAGAACCAATTGTCGATCTTGCTACAGCTTTTCAAGCGCAATCAAAAGAGCTTTTACACACGCTGCGAACTTGTATGGAGTCATTTTTACAGCAGCAAGATCAGAGGAGTACCCATATCCCTGAGCATATTATTGGCCCTATAAAGAATGAGGAGAGTGATGACGATATTGAGGTTATTTTCGACGAGGAGGAATTTCTAAAGCAAAATACTTCACTCCTTAGTGATGATGGTTTTCACATTCCTGAGATCGATGAGTTTCTTGCTATTGATACACCCGTGGAATACACATCCGGGTATTCGGATATGGAAGGAGATATACTTTTTCTAGAAGATTTATTACACGATGACACTACACCTTCTATCCCAGAGGTGGAAAGATGTGAATCTACTGAAAAAGGGACGCAGGTGGAAGGTAATTGTTCTCATACTTCTCATATTATATTACCACCTCATCCTCCCACGTGCACACCCAAGCGGGTGATGTATCACTTTTACTCTACTCGTTTTATACCGGGAAATGAGGATGAGTGCTTTGACCTGGGAGGTGACATTGATTATGCTATGATTGATACCATCACGGCTTTGCTGTTTGCTCAGCTTCCATTGTCTTTGGGGGAGGACAATGTGCTCACTATACCCAACCCACCTCCCGTGGATCTTGATTTCACATACTATACGTATGTAGGACCTTTCTCCCTTTCACGACTTATTCCCCCGCCTCTCCTTTATTAATGTCCTCCGGGAACGAGGACAAGGTCTTGGATCCCGGTATTATATTCGAGGCTTCCCCATGGACCATTTAATTCGGGGGCGAGTCAGGCTCGTGACTCGGTCAACAAAAACAAGCACTTTTTGGGAGGCAACCTAATTATCTATCTATTTTCATCATAAGTGTAGGGGGAGCCCCGTTGGTGTTTCTTGTTCTCTTTCTTCTCATATGCAGGGATTAGAGCTTCAAAGTCACACTCTTGATGGCTTTTGACGAACCGTGATTCCGTGTTCCCTTCTTCCCGGTTCTATCCTAAACTCTTTTCGATTCACTATTTTATATTTCTCAATATTAAAATAGGAATCTCTTTAGTTGTCTCTCCCTTAACGAGATTTAAACAAAGTGCACAATGTCCTAAGTGTAGGGGAGTTTACTCCCACATGCTTAAACATTGAGGACAATGTTTATATTAAGTGTAGGGGAGACTTCTATCGAAGTTAAGTGGCCTTTTCCTTGTATTTGTCCTCATTTTAACCGGAAAATCAATTTTTCGACATTTTTCAGAATTTTTAATCTATTTTGGCCTAGTTGTAGTCTCCTTTATTTTTGTTACTTTCTAGCATTTTAATAAAATGGTTTTAGCAAGTTTAGATATCTTAGATATATTAGGCCCGTGGTGAATATTTTGACTCAACCCGAGTTTACTTATCCAAGTTCACTCTAGCTAGTATCCTTAACCATGTAGACCTTAATTGGTTTATTAGGCTAAGCATCCACGAGTCTCATTCCTTGAGATTTTAAATTGTGGAGGACGAGAAATGATAGAGTTGGTTACAAGTTTGGTATTCTCTCATTAACTTATGTGAGTTAATTATGATCTTTTTCTCCCATCACTTGCTAATAAATTATCTGCAATAAGTAAGGTCGTACGATTTGAAAAGTTACTTAGCTTCTAGCCCAAGATCGTTTAAAAGTTGCTCGATAATGATAAGAGTTCATAGCCAAGGCATAACTTATGAAGCGGGGCGCGAAGATTGGCGAGTCCGAAAAGGCCCTAACAAGGCATGAGGATTCCATTTTATTGCTAAAGATCCAAGGTGATGTGAAAAGCATTATTCCCAAAGTCAATATGAAGGATCAAGACTCACGACGAAAAGCAATCAACTCCCGTAAAGATCATGGAGAAGTCTATCCGAAAAGACCCTAACAAGGTATGAGGATAAATAGATCCAAGTCCGAAAAGGAGGCGGATCGTTGTATCTCAAAATCCCAATTAGAGATTGAAGAATAATCATGAAGTCGTGGTCAACAAAGTTGGAGAACCCCTCAAAAGTCTCCAAGTAAAGAAACTCTATTAACGATGAGAAGGCCATTATCTCAAGCACGTCTCTCAAGATATGAAGTGTGAAGTACATGCCAAATATCGGCCCGAGAAAGGTCTCAAATCGTGAACCGAGTTATGCCAAGATATGAACTTTTTGATATCCCGAGAAGTAATTTTAAGAGATTTTGTCCTTTAGCTAACTATTGATCAAATCGTCCTACTTTGCTTTCAGCTTAAATAAACTATCGAAATAAGTCCAACAATGCATCTTCATGATCATTCTAAGACAAAAATAAATTAAAAGAGATACCCATAGGAATAAGGGAGTTTAAGTGATTAATTGAACCGCATGAGTAAATGTTTGTTATGCTAACTGGTACTAACAATGATCTTGTTTTTAAGCTTGGCATGGGGAACGTGAAACTTGAGGGTGATAAACATTCATGACATACAAGCCCTAATGTAAGTCTTAGATTTCTTTACAAGTTTCTTCCTTGTTGCATCTTGTTATTTTCTATCTTTTTGATTTTCCTTAGTTGTTTAATAAAGGCCAAGGTAGGTTGATTATGATGGAAAGTGTAAACCTTGCTTTATCACTAAGCATTGCATGAGGGCATTGCAATGGTTAAGTGTAGGGGATTTGATAGGTGTGAAAACACCCATCTTTTCTACCACTTAATTACATTAAAACTGGACCTAAACGTATATTTTATATCGTAAATGGCGGAATTATGCGTGGTTTGTGTTTTTATTGTGTTTCAGGGTCAAAATGTGAAAAGGAAAGAAAATACGGTCTTTCACGGGCGTTTATTGAAGAAAAAGACAAAAGACGAAGTCAAAAGATCAAGAATGCAAAAAGAACGGAAGTCCAAGGCTTATTCTGAAGATTTATCGAAGAAAATGTCCAAAGACGAAAGTTTAATAAAGCCGAAGAACTCGAGTCTAATTTATGAAGAAATTACAAGACGAATTAAAAGAAATCCCGAGACGAAGTCTTAAAAGTCGAAGAATTTAAGAAGACTGAAAGACTGAAGACCAAGAAAGAAAGAAAGAGGAAACCACCAACCACTCCCTTCTCCTATAAATACCACCCTCACAACATGTGATAGGGTTGGTTAGTTTTGAGTTAGTTTTTAGGATTAGATTAGGAGTAGGTAGTTTCTCTCTCTAAACTTATGCTTTCTCTCTCTAGATTAATTTGTGTTTTAAGCTTTTGTTATTGAATCTTTACTTTTTAATTAAGCTTTTAATTCATCTTCTTCTTCCTTTCTAGTTTGATTTGTTCTTATTCATCATTGTTCATATTCTTGAGTTTTTATGATTTTGATCAAGTGGGTTTTGATTAATTTGGTTATGTTTGTTAGTTTTGATGATTTGTTTTGATTGATTATTGGTAGTTGATGCTTATTGGTTGTTTCGTTTTATAATTTTGTTTGAATCTGATTAATTTAAGGATTTATTCGTGTTACTGTACATCCCCTGTTCTTCGGGTTCATTGTTACTGTATCTTATCATTTCCAGAAGTTCCGGATCAATGATCCTTCATTCGGAACATTGAAGTTCCGTGTCAACATTCCTTCATTCGGAAGTCTAAAAACTTCCGGATCAAGTGCTTCGTTCGGAAGTCTAAAAACTTCCGGGTCAAGTGCTTCGTTCGGAACTTTAAAAGTTCCGGATCAAGGGATGCTCATTCGGAAGTTTGAAGTTCCGGATCAAGGGGTGCTTATTCGGAAGTCTAAAAACTTCCGGATCAAAGGTGCTTCATTCGGAACTTTGAGAGTTCCGGATCAAGGACTCTTCATTCGGAAGTTTAAAACTTCCGAATGAAGGTTTTTGTCAAATTTGTTTTTGTTTATTTTTCCTTTTAAGTTCTTGTCTTTTCTTTTAAGATTATATTTCCCGTCTTTTTTTTTTATTTATGCGCACTTTTATTTGCTTTCCTTTTATTCAAGTTTAATTTCGTGTCATTTACTTTATTTACCTTTCATTTACTTTTTATTAAGTTTTAATTCTACATCCTTTCATTTCTCGTCATTTAATTTTAAAGTTTTAAATATCGCACCGTTTACATTTTAACTTGTCTTAATTTCTTGTCATTTATTATTAAGTCTTGCTCATTTATTTTCCAAAACCAAAAATATTTGTTTCATCAAGAACAACTAATCTCACACAATTAACCGGAAATCAATTCGAAGAGACACCGAGAAACGAACTTTCAACGAGTAAAAATCTTGTTATTACTTACCAAGATTATTACATGCATTATGATCAAAACATTTTCCAACCCTAAAATCATAAAATCTTGAAAACATTGATGCATGTGTGTAAAATCTATGCCAAAAGAATCACCTTTCAATTATAGGAATGGGTCTTTGATTGATTTAACAAGATTCATAATCAAAACTAATTTTTGGGGGTGTTTTTGGCTTGAGGAGGTGGCGGTATTAATAAGAAAGAAAGGGAGGGAGAGAGAGAATTTTTCCCATGTCTGTGTTTTGTTATGAAGGAATGAGAGGAAGTTAGGTGAATTTCACCTTTTATATGGTGGAAAAGGGGCTAGTTTTGCCAATTGTGTAATCTTTTGGACTTAAAAGCAATTTAATACTTTAAAGGGTAGAAAATGACTATTAGTCAGTTTTGAAAATATTTACGGGGCTCGGTTTCATAAAAAATACTTTTCAAAAGTTAAAATGCATCATAAGTATGATATTATGGTTTCCCGACACGACTTAACACGTAATTAAAACGAAATCGTTAAAAATATTAATTATCGAAACAATCGATAATACAATGTATAATATCGGGCATCCGTCGGTATCGCGATCATTAGAAGTTATCGTTGTTCATTGATTTTGAGTAAACTCATTGTAAAATGTACACGGGTGATTTTAAATCAAAACTTTGATTTAAATAACTATGAAAAAATAAAATAAGAAATTTTATAATTCCAGATAAAGTATTATAAATGATCAGAAAATACTTAAAAAGTATAATTTATTATAATTATCATGATCTCAGGATTTACATATAAGAATACAAGAAATGTAATACGTTGGAAAATTCAAGCAACACAAATAAAAGAATAAAATAATACCGGGAAAAATACGAGTTCTTACACTAGGAACATGTATTACTCACTTGATTGAATCAAGGCGGAATAGAATAAAACATGTTGAACAAGGTGTTTAAGAACAAGAACACAAGAACAAATTTTCCCAACGATTGCTTATTATATTAATAACAAACAACCACTAGGCGTGTATACATTTAAACCAACGCCTAGTACGACACACACTTTAGGTTTACATTGTATATGAATGAATAAACCTAATACCCTTAGTTCCTTTTATAGTGGAAGGACCAGGGTTTACAATAGATAAGACCAAATAAACATAAAATATTCTATTTAGATAAACTATATACTGAATATATGATAAACAATATACTCAATATATTCTCTAAATAGAATTCCATCAGCGTGTGAACATCCGTCAACGGCGAGACATGCCGTGTCAGCGGCTAGAACAAACGTCCTATGTTTTCTTTGTTTTGAGTTTCTGCCACATCAACTTTTAGGCCCAACAACAACGATGGCCAGGGTCAGTGATCATCCTTCTTTGTTTCCTTTTGAATTGTAAGTGTATACATTCCCTCATTCTAACTTAATTCGTACTATGTTCTATTTGCAGAAATGGACATTTTCCAACTAGTGAGAGATCGCCAACCAAGGACCGTGGTCATGAAACCACGACCTCTGGCAGAAGGTGAACAACCAGTTAACGTGGTCGTAGCAGGTCTTACCATGGATATGGAAGTGCATGAGTCCAATTCTTCCCAAGCCCAACAAATCTGAAGCCATGCTCTTCTTCTCAGCGTACAAGGAGAAGAACAATCACAACCCCAAGAAGAAGAGGGTAGTGTGAACCTGGATTATTTGAACATATATGAGGTTGCGGATGGTGCCATTGGAGAACACGAAGATCAGGAGGAAGCCAGCTCACGTTTGTCACAAAAAAGACGTAGAGACACCCTAAAAACTTCAAGAAAATTCGTGTGGATAGAAACTGGTGAACCATCGACTGCTACTCCTGCTTTAGAAGAGAAAGAACCCTCACCTCCGTTCATGACGGACCAGTACCTTGAGATAATCTCTTCGGACTCTCCACCCAAGACTCCACTAGAGACCATCAACTTATCTTTCATGATGGATCGACTTATCTATGATACAACTTGTTAGATGATTCAAACGAACAAAACAAACTAAGCGGAAGCTTTTATTCAAATATCAAAGTTACAATCCAAAAGTTACAAAGAAAAGTAATGTCATTGGCCTGTATTTATAGAGAACCAATTACCTAAACATACCAAAGACATACTAAAAATAACAAAAATTATTAGAGAAGCCAAACAAATTACCTAAAATAAGTTTACTAAGCAAACCCTAAAGTTTAACTCACTTTCCAACAATCTCCACCGTGAGTTCAACTTTATACGAAACTTCAAAACAAACGAATCTTGGTCTTCAAATTCAAATATCCGAATACCAAATTCCAAACGCCCCTTGAAAGTTTAAGTCACTTTTCTAAGAATCTTCACCGTGACTTCAACTCCGTTCGAAGCTTCAAACCAAACCAACATTCCGTCTTAATTCGGAATTCCAAACGAACGAACGGATAAATCTTAATATGTTATTCAACAAACGAACGAATAACTCTTAATATGTTATTCAACAAACGAACGAATAACTCTTAATATGTTATTGAATAAACGAACGATTTTATTATTCGTATCAAACAAATTCAAACTAATAAATAATTTGACGAACGGGCACAAATTCAAATGCCCCAAACTGATCCGGATAATACGAACTACCCACTTATGCAATAAGATTTACGGTCCAAACAATCAAACGAACGATCGAATAAACGATCTCAAACAAACAAACAAATTAGCGAACCTGAAAACGATCCAAACAAACAAAAAAATGATCGAACCTAAGAACGATATAAACAAACAAACAAATGACCGAACCTGAAAACGATCCAAACAAACAGACGAACGAACCTGAAAATGATCACCAAAACAAACAAATTTCGATGGCTTCAAACGTCAAATCGATCTTTAAATTCTAAATTATTACTCCACCGTAATCAATAATTGTGAATCCAAAATCACCAAATTATTCGAAACAACTATATCAAAACCTTAATTCGTCGAACCAAAAAATATTGAACCAATTTCCATTAGATACCTATTTCCATTAGCACATCTAATGCAACATTGAACAGTTGACTTATTTAAAACACAATTCAAAGTTTCCGATTTAAATATACCCAAACCCACTACTAAACTTACGAATTCTTTAACCAACCAATCAAATTTATCCAAGAAACGATTGACTAAACTTCAATCATATCCTAACTATTTTTGTTCTCTTTTGTTTTTTCCAAACCGATCGACAAAAATCAATCTTATCCGAAAATTTCAAAAGAAAACGGTCGAACTTCAATTCAGAGTAACCCCACAAACTCTTTTTTTTCTTCATGACGAATCGATCTATCTCTAATACCACTTGTTGAAAAATTCACACGAACGAAACAAACAACCAGATACAAACAAACGAAGCAGAATCTTTTATTCAAATAACAAAGTTACAATTCGAAAGTTATAAGAAAAATAATGTCATTGGCCTCTATTTATAGGAAACCAATGACCCAAAACATACAAAATAAAGACATACTAAAAATAACAAAACTTGTTAGACAAGCCAAACATATTACCTAAAATAAATTTACTAAACAAACCCTAAAGTTTAACTCACTTTCCAACACAAACAAATTACCTAAAACAAATTTACTAAACAAACCTTAAATTTCAACTCACTTTCCAACAACAAGTACCCCAAGACGACCCTAGCCTGGTCGAAACTTGCCATTGTCCTTTTTATACTATTAGTTCAACTTATAATCTGCTACGAGTATTTATCCATCTACTTTCTCCAAAAAAAAATCCTTTGCTTGATAACGTCTTCTGGAAGACCTTAGTACTGCAACCATTCACCTGCGTAATCAGACGCTCTCACTCCATGGCACAAACCTAGTACTACGCTTTTCATTTTCCAGAACGGGAACACTCACAGCAAACCCAAACTAACGAGGTACGTGCTGAGTACATCAATGAGTATGACTCGTAATCTTGAGGCTGTAAATTTACCAACATGTACACCATCTCTGACTCGGTCGTACTCACTTCTTGAGTTTCCATCCGGTTTAGACTCTTGTACAAGGACCAGCACTGAAGGCCCTTCAACAGCGTTTTGACAGCAACCATGTTTGGTTGCAGCTTACATGCGACTTTAAGATGCACCTGACGTTGGCACGCCATCTTCCTTTTCCCAGTCTTACCAAACATCCAGTTCCGATGTGACATGTTGTTCAAAGCTCCCCCCCCCCCCCCCCCAGAAAATTAGCCATTCATAATTGTACGATGACTATTACGGCCTAATTGTCTGAATGCCATGGAAATTAAGGAGGAGAATTCACAAAATGGGATATATACATGTTATGCTTTATCGTCTTTCTTATAAACTTACAATATGGTCTACTCTTGTATACCAGTTCACTTTTATATAATATTAAACGATTATTTGAACCATGTAAACTTTCAAAAGGCAGTTACAATGGTTCTGCATAAGGGCGGACCCAGAACAGTAACTTATTAGGTGCGTATAATTTTTATACAAGTGCCGAGAGTTTTGACTATGGGCAAAGATGAGGTGGTTTCAATCAGTTTTTGTATAGAACAAAAGTTCGGCTATAAGTTTCTTAAAACCAAATCTCGAACCAAAAGTTTTGCTTAATTTTTCTGGTTCTTGGTTTTTTGATGTTACGTTTTCTGCTTTTCATTGAATGTCATGTTTGAAATCTTTTTCACAAATCGTGTAAATTTAGACGAATATTATAAGAGTATTCTCACGAGTGTTTGTGGACTAAAATGTAAATATGGAATTGGAAATTTTCGACGATAATTTTTTTGTTATAAATTTAAATCATTTAAGGGACTTGTCACTAGCAAGATATATCATGAATTCGCTATGACAGATATCTGAAATTTCGAATAAACTTTTTATATTTATGAGTACTCAAAATTTCAGATTAAGAAATATTTACGTAACACAAAATTTAGGACCGGGTTCATTTGGAAAAAAATCTTAGTTAAGTTTATGTTATACCCATTATTTTAGCTAACTTTTTACATTTTAGATATCTGAAACTTATATTACGAAACAAACATCCACCGGGTTCTCGTGAACCGGAGAACCCCCTTACGTCCACCCCTGGTTCTGCAGAAGCTTGAGGTTTCATTAGAAATGAGATATTGTCTTTTTGAAATTTATTTTTCTCGTGTTTTTGTCGATTAACTTGTGATTCATGATTTGTGTATGTTCAATTGTTTAGACCAGCAGCAAATTGGAAATTTTAGAAGCTACGATTATAAGTAGTTATAGTGTTTGGTTGATAAGCAGTCAAATTTAAGATTGCTTGCTGCTCTATGCCTATAATATTGGTGTAGCGCCACTTATTGATTTAGTGCAACCACGGATAAACTTTGTTTAGTTTTTGAAAGCATTTATTTTAGGAGGTTATGCTTTGATGTTTCTCTTCCCGTTTACTTGTATACTATTTGCTTGTTGGTTGTCAATGATTTACTTGTATGAAATAAAGGTTGCAATTTTGATTCAGGTTGTAATGTCATTCAGAGTGTATGAAAAGACATTTAATGGGTTGGATGTCATCCAAATATATACAACTGTGACTGTCTACAATCTTGTAGGATCATAGCTTCACTCAATTAGAATTTTGTTGTTTTGTTTTTTTATATACATATATTATTCAACCAGCTGCTTTCATATGAAGACATGCATGCAACATGAATCTCATCCATTACTATCTTTAAATTCTTATTCAAATGACAATAAGTGATTAAGGCACTATATTCAAACAAAAAGTATATTTACTATTTCCTTTTGATCAGTATTCTTCCTTTAAATAGATGGTTTGGTTTTGCTTAGGTTTCGAACTAATTTACATTTTCAACAAGTGCTTATTTCGTCTTAGTTGCTTATTGGTTGAGCTTATTGCTCATTTTTTTCCCTCAATTGTCCTTCTAATTATGTTTCCAACTTATTTGCAAAGTTTTAGCTTAATTGGTTGGGTTTTGAACAAACCCGACTAATTTGTCTTTTTTCTAAAATCTTAATTTTCTTATTTATGCTTATTCTCTTAAGCTTTTTCAAAACTTGATGTAGTTTTCTTATTCAATTTTAGTAAGGTTTGAAAAAAACTAGATTTTCTATTTAAGTTTTAAATTTTTGTATTTTTCGTCATTTTTTTATTCGCGTGGTTCACATTTTACGTCTTTATTTTTAAGTAGGATTTTAGTCAACGACAAATCTTTTTTATTTAAGCATAACATCGATAAACTTAAAATGAGGTTTGCAATCAAGGCTACTTTGGGAACAACGAATTCGGAAAATCAGTTACGTAAAGATAGTTTTTTACCAATATTAATGTTTCACTTTGACTCATGTATGAGTCACTGTGAATCATATATGAGTCGTGATTCATATATGTTTCACTTTGACTCATGTATGAGTCATCATGATTCTGATAGAAAAGAACATATATGAACGAGATTTACACCTGCATTACGAACGAGATGTGATCTGTGTTACGAACGAGATTTACATCTGCATTACGAACGAGATTTACACATGCATCTGTGTCTTCAATAACATCGACATCGGCATCTGCATATTCAATAACATCGGCATCGGTATCGTCTTCATCTATAACATTAGTATCCATTTGTACGGTTTGATCGGAGTTCTCCAGAAGATGGTGGGTTGTTGTGGAGGTCGCGGCAAAGATGGTGGGTTGTTGTAGAGGTCGTCGGAAGATGGTGGGTTGTTGTAATGTTGTGGAGGTCGTCGGAATATGGTGGGTTGTTGATGAAGTTGTCGAAGTATAGTGGATTGTTGTGTAGGTCGTCGGAATATGGTGGGTCGTTGTGGAGGTCGCCGAAATATGAAGGATTGTTGTGGAGGTCGTCGGAATATGGTGGTTTTGTTGTGGAGGTTGCCGGAAAAGTGGGTTTGTTATAGAGGTCGCCGGAAAAATGAGTTTGTTGCGGTGGTCGTCGGAATAGTGGGGTTGTTGTGGAACCCGGTCCATTTTTTATTGTGTGAAAAATATAACTATTTATATGTTTGGCTATTTTGATGTTGTGAATATATGAGATGGATTTTTATTCATAGCTATTGGATCAAAATAAGATCAATGGTTGTGAGTGGTTCATTAAGTATTACTAGTATAATATGTCAAAAAAGTAACACGCTCCTCTTATTCTCATCATTTGTTATATAGAAGCATAATAAGCAACCTTGTATCATTTATGCTTGAATCTTAACTCGATATTAATTATTAGAAATTAGTAGTTCTTATATTACTTACACTCTGTTTCCGAGTTTAATGAGGAATGAAGGGGAAGTATATGAGAAGATGGGGAGTGAATTGAAGAGGAAATGATTAAATATTTTGTGTTTTTGAGTGGGAAAGAAGTGTGAAAGATGACATTGTTGGGTCAAAAGTTGATGTGACAAAACAGTGGCAACGAAATGAACAAGGAGAACTTCAGTTGACTATATGAAATTTTGCATATGGATGAGAATTCAGAAGATATGTTTAAAAGATAAAAGATTTACTTGTTTTATTGTTAGTTATCCTTTGTAAACCCGGCATAGAGTTTAGTGTGCGTGTACCCACGTTCTACAACGTAGACGGGTAGATAAGTGTCTGTTGCTAGACGTTTGGAGCTATGAAGCAAGACGTCTAGGTATGAGTCTTAAGATCATTAGTTTGATCCTTGTCGTAGGTTAGATGGTATTTCCTATCATTGATCTGGTAAGATTAGAACTATGTAATCATCATTGTACATAGGATGATAACGAAACCTTGTTAGTCAATAATAAAGACGGTCTTAACGTTTATTATGGTGGGCATCTTACTGTCTTTATTATTGCTCATCCTAGATGAGTTAAACGATCTAAGAAATCACAAGTTTTTTAGATTCCACCTACATAACTTTTTTGTGTTCCTAAGTTGAAAAGAAGTATGAAAAACAAACAATTATAACTAATTAAGTAAAGAAAAACACCATTTTTCTCACTTACATTTTAAATTATCCCAAACTAAAAAGTAAATTAGAAGTAAAATCATAAAATAATGGGAAAATTACCAAAAAGGTCCGTTGCCCATTATTTTTTCTCAAAAAACACCAAAAATTTTCTCTTTCTAGAAATTGTCTATTTTTTGGCAATAGGGCAACTGGGTGCAGAATGCGCCACGTGTCCTCTGTTGCCCTATATCTTGGGGCAATCTGTCAGAATTGCCCTATTTCTTTGGACACTTGTCAAAATCTGAATGGTTGTTGCCCTATATTATTTGTTGCCCTGGACCGTATCAGGAAAAACATGTTTTTTTAGACTCAATCATGAATTGCTCAAAATTGAAGGACTCTTTTGATAATTATCCCTAAAATAATTTATTCTCGTTTATTTTCATCTTCTTTCCTAAAAAAATCTTAAAACACATTTTTTTATTGACACATTCCCAAAACTCTCTCTATCAGTCTAAAATTAAACTCGAAAATAAAATATTAATGTCTATCATTATAGAATACCAAGTTCAGAAATTTTCTCAAATTAAAACTGATCAAATATGTCCTTTAGATTGTTGTTTGAGTTTCATAAATTTATCTCACGTATCATAAACATGACATTGACTTCAACTCACAATCATTTATTTGGGAAGCATTCTCACACGACATACATGAGATACCATTGTGTTTTCACAGCGAAGCATAAGTTACAATTATTCCTTGTTCACCAACAATTCATCAGTTTATTGATAGTCCGCTAGCTTAAATTCCTAATAGATTCAAAGAGCCGACGATAACTTGAAAGTTTGTTGGTATTTAGCCCTCCCCTCAAAAATCAGCAAGACTAACCGGTCCAAACAGTCATTCGCAAAATGTTTCTTACAGCGGCCCGTTAGAGCTTCGTGCTAATTGCTGATTATGGGTCCAAATTCATCTTTTCATCGATAATTACTTATCTAATATGGTTTTCGTCAAGTTACAGATATTTTATATAGTAAATACAGTACAACAGCTTAGGGATGTACATTTTATTAGTACTTCAGTACATGTGATATGCGAGGCATAAAAATCCTTCAACTAATACATTATACACCCAAAAGGAATTATACTCATTATAGTGATTTAGCACCGGTTGTTCTAGAGACTCAGACTAGTCATTCTGGTGGCTTATAGCTTATTGCTGACTATCATTTTCAATTTCATACTACTAAATCGTTTTGCATAAATCTTTTTGGGTCAAACATCTTAATAGGACCATTTGGTCGTTTCAAAAATCGTTAGGTACTCGCCGTCGAATTGCGCGGATACCATGTTAGTCAATTTAAATAGACCAAGAGTGATGGAGCTTCCGCAAAACAACCACAAAATGATCCAATCCAGGTTAAGGACATAAACTAGATGAGGTTTGACACAAAGGGGTGGTGGCGCAGTTGGCTAGCGCGTAGGTCTCATAGCTAATGTTGAGTAATCCTGAGGTCGAGAGTTCGAGCCTCTCTCACCCCATCTTTTGCTTTTTTATCAAAAACGATTGCATTGCTGCTAGTGGTGGTGTAAATTACAAATGTATATACGACGCCTCATGAGATGTAATTGGCCTATTAGCTCAGTTGGTTAGAGCGTCGTGCTAATAACGCGAAGGTCGCAGGTTCAAAAAACTAAAAAAAATATACCAACGGGCTTCATGCGACATCATTCATGAAAACTTCACAACCGGTTCAACGGGCAACGCTAATCCAAAGTCCATTATCGGCTTCATGCGACACTTTTTCGAAGACCGCATTTCATGTAATGTTAAGTTGTTTCATATGAACTGAGAAAAATGAGATCTAACCGATACTATTTCACAAGATCCCTCCCTTTCTTGGCGTTACAGGACGCTTAGGTTAAGAGAATAGAAACGTGAGTATTGTCGCAAAGTTGTTGGTTGTCAAACTAAAAATTCTCAAATCATACCGCCAATCTATACCTCTAAAATTTGTTTTGCTGCACACGGAGAATACGTCAAAATTACAATAAATAATTTTAAGACGAGAAGAATGAGAAGAAATCAAAACCACACATTTAAGTTAAAAACACACTGCCTGGTGGCCGTGAGTTCATACGTAGGACATGTGAGATTAATTTGTGGTAATATTCTGAGTTAGTTAAAATTGTCGTTCTAAAAAAGACCAGAAAATACATTAAAACAATCAAAAAAGAAAACACAGTACCAATCATACATAAGCATCTGAATTTGTAAGAGAGCTGCAATGTAGAGTGGTGGAACTAGGCGATACAGTGATGGACTTTAACATTACACTAATCACTCCAACTAAATAATACAGCTTGAACTCATTTATATATTTCTTGACCGGTCTAGGATTGGATATGTGCATTCGTAACCATTACTAATGCACAGCATATGATTCCCTCAATATGCTTGCCATTGTACGGCGCAGATAGTTGGTCTATGATGATTTTCTATAATGTTTATGCATCATGCTGTTGCTGTCGAAGATTTCTGCAATAGGGTACAGAAAGAAGTTAGAGACAGTTTTAGACAACCAACAAATCCTTATTTAAGCCAGGAAATTGCCAGTTACAACATACTTGATTGTCAAAGACTTAAAGAGTTATGTCCCTTAATCGGTACGAGGAAACATTAAACTTACGTCAATACTAATTACGGAGTAATATTTTAGCTTAATAGGAAGCAATATTTTTATAGGACAGAACCAACTAAATTTTTAATAGACAAGCTTTAGGCAAATGGGGTCTTTTGGGTAACCTTGACCCAGCTTGTTTCAGCATGTACAAAAACTATCCAGTTTGACACAAAACCCCTTTAACCCATTAACCAGCCAGCCGAAGCTGCCAAGAGGACCTCTATTTAGCTCATAAAAATTGTCAAATTTCCATAGAGCAACTAAGTTACCTTTTCATTCAAGATCTTTTGGCTGTCACTGAAGTATTGATTTGGATGATTGATTCCAGCATCACAAGATGTGCCATGAAGAGCTTCAAAGGTCAAGGTGCATGCCAACTGCACGTTAATTTTTCACAAAATATTTATCAGAACCTATAACTAAATTATGGTGCACAAACAAGTGTATTACAGTACTTAATAAGAAAGAATAAGTTAAGACCTGATAATGTCTACTTTTTGCTTTGTTTATCACGTCATCTGATGCATGACTGCTTACTCCCATTTTACCAAGAGCAGCTCTCAAGTTTTCTTCACTGTAAAGTATATTGAGAGCATGATAATTAATTACAATTCAGTAAAACTAGACGTCTGAAATACTTGCAACCTGTAGTTCATATTGTTACGATGTCCACAACAAACGTGAACAAACATGGAAAGTAATGGATAACAATGTGAAAACTTTTCTTGCAAAGATATTAAGTTTTCCGGTTCTGGTGACTTTCAAATTTAGTGAAAGGAATTTACCTAAAATGACGGTAAGGACAACCATGATGGTCTCCAACTCCTGGAGTTGACATGATAATCTTTTGACAAGAATAAGGTGTATAATCCTGAAATTTTCAAAAAACGAAAATATACGTTCAACGAGTACAACAGACCATGTTAACACAAAACAGATCAATTTACAATCTTGTTTAGACATTACAAGCCAATCGTATATGTTCAATAAGCTGACCATATAGAGAGCATATATAGTATTATGGTTCAGAGTTGATACTTACCGTTCTCTTCCCTTCTTTACCATAATTGTGCCGTATGCCGTATGCATATTCTTTGTCAAATCTTTCAGTACCAACCTGCAATTAAAATTCACTTAGTATTAGACGAAAATCATGTGATAATAGATTATAAGACCTAATTACAAACATAAGCTACAGCTAAGATAGCTCTAAGCATTAAACACAGTGAATTTCGATGCTCCCAGTTGAGTTCTTATCTTCTTTATATAATCAATGGGGTTGGGGCTGATTACTAAGAAAGCCACAGCGTACAAACTGTAAGTATGATGCTTGGGTGAAAACAAGAGTAAACCATCCATTTGCAGTGAAGAGATCAATTAACAGAAACTCTGAAATATAAGTAGCACTTTCGACCCATCTAGTTATGAGTGGATCCATTTCGGGCTATTTGTTTATAGCTTATTTAGCACAATTGAAAGTGGATCATATGGGTTAAAAATTCACTCAAAGTGTATTTCTAATGTGTGCAGCAATCTAAACTCGCTTTATTCTAAATAAAATAGATTATTAGATTGTGTAAACACATCTAACACACACTATTGATAAATGTTTTAAGAATCATGCACAAAAATATTAGGGTCAACCCAGCGCTAACAAGGAGCATGCCTTCTAACCCGAATACATCCCCACTAATTACCCCAGCCCATTAACAAGCTACGCTGCCCTGGTAGATTGATAGTACAAGTGGTGTAGCATTCAACTTGAAAGTGTGCCAATGTATTACGAAGATAACCAGTATGATGTAATAACTGTAAGATACCAACTCAGTATGCATCTAGCTTACCTTCTGGGAAAACTCTGCCTTCCAAAACGCTAGAGCATCATCCAATGTCAACCCAACACCCTATATATGAAAAGGTTAAAATTAAAAACAACTTCACACAAAACACAGATATATGCCCAACTATGTTGTGCGAGGTCCGAGGTGGACTTGAAAACAATAGCATAAGATGTAGATATCAGATTACTAAATCAGTCTTGAATAAAAAAGAGAGCGAATACCTTGAGAAACAAGCCAAGCTGCATCCTCCCTCCATGCTTCAAATGATGATCCTCTCTTAACTGATCATATTTATTAAAACATGTGAAACATAAGCAAGGTTTGTAAAAATTAGCATGAAGCTTGAACAACCTGTTTAATCAAATCGCTTACCGTGTTGAAAAGGTGCTGCATACACAAAGGAAAGGAAGCTCTTGCTACTTGATCGATGTCCTTCAAGGATATTTCACCTTGTGCTTTGTCCTATCAAGATAGTAATATTAAAAACAACCGTCAAGTAAAACCTTCCACGATTATAAAGCAACATACAATATAAACAGGCAACATACCTGGCCATAATCAGGACCCAGATAGCTTGTAGATAGTGCTTCAACTATCTATTAATACATATTAATAATTAGCCACAATCTATGAAAGACTACAAACTTGCTTAGAAAACAGTTTTTTTTATGCACAAATCTTTGCCCAATTGACCCCAAACACTTATGGTCAAATTTGCTCTTATACAAATATAGTGTCAAATATGATTACAAAATGTAGAATAAAACCAGTCTTTTTAATATAATGGTTAGAAAGGTCTTATGCGAATATAAAGGATTTGGATGACTTCCGGCCCATTTGACCCGTCTCCTTGTTAGCTAATATTTCGAAAGTACCTATTTGACCCATCTAGCATAAATAAATTTAGGACTCACAGGTGTTAGCCGGTCCTTCTCTTGTTCCCTAATCATGGATGTCCATTTTCTGGGAGGCACACGAGGAGAAGTCAGTAAAGTTTATAAATACACACATACAGTTGAACGCATAAAAAGCATCCTCTTTAGACAAGTTTCAAACTAACCTGTTTGTGATAACGAGGGCTTTTGAAAGTTCACTACGGAAGTGTGGAACAACAAACGAGACCACCTATTTATACAATGTTACAAACATCAATCAAATAACTATCCCTTGTGTTACATTAGTGTAACAAAATAATGATTAGGAACCCTTAATTTACCTGGTTCAGAGCAACATATGCATATCCTTTCTGGATGAGCACTCTGCGGGTTGCTACAAGTTCTGGAACTTCTTCAAATGGGACCTGCATTGATTGCAATGAAACGAACATGGAAAATCAGGCTAACAAATACTTGCTGTATCCTACGAGATGAAGGGAAGGGGTGAAGGAGGATGGTGAAGCAACGCACCTTGTAATATGATCCATTAGCTGCAGTAAAGAAAAAAACACAGAAAATAATACAGTCAGAACAACCAGACTAATTAACCAAACAACTTAGTTAGATGAAGGTAATGCACTTAGACATACATGTCGGTTTAGGTTGGTTAGCCGAGCGAGCAACTAAATCCAATTTATCCTTCAAACTCTGCAATAAAATAACTTCTCTGGTTCATCAAAAAAGATAACAAGTGGTCGAATGTTTGGGGCTTGGCAAGCATGAAGCCGATATTGAAGGTTTTGAGCAAGTGTCAATATGTGTCAAGGAAATGACATATGAAAAAATACCATAAATTCGTCATTGGAGACACCTTTGTAAGGTATGCCAAGCTGGGTCATCAACGCTTTCTGTAGGTCAAATTTCAATCATAAATAATCAGAAAATGTAAACGAGCACGAAAGTCATATTTGAATGTGCATCAACAGAAAGTATGTAACTAATCATACATGCACGTTTGAGCCTTCTAGCCTAAATCGGTAGCGAAAAAGGGTACTTTCCATCGAAAGAAACCATTTCCTCAATTCCTCCCTACAATGTCAAAGTTATGAATAGGATTATTACAATATTCACGTATGACATGAAAGCAAAAAGAAATGAAATACTTACGTTCGACAATACACTAGACGCAAAACAAAATGAGATATGATATCCTTATTGATAGCCTCTGATGCCTGTGGATGTCTCATATTGGTCTTCCATAGATCACTCACCTACTTGGTCCAATAAAAACCGATCAAACACCTCATACCAAAGAGATTCCGTATTCAAAATATTAGTAATAAAGAATCGCCACTAACCAATTTCTCCATTTCATCAGGTTTCTTTCCTCTAGCCAATGCATCAGAAATCCCTCTCAAAACTGCATACAGCAAATGTGAACAACACATTTCAGTTAAGCTAATACTAAAAAGCTTAACTGCAACTTTTTTTTCTTTTAAATAGCTTCTATTCGCCTTTCGCGAAACGGGTCAACCTAGTCCTTACCAAAAGGGGCGGCCCACGTTCATTCCGGAAAAATCAAGATTTTTGACAAAAGTTTACACTATGGGGCAAAAATCCAAGGCGTTCCCGCGAACCGCTTTGACTCAACTAATCAGTTACTAGTGTTTGTTTCAGCTTATATACCGGGCTTATGGCTAATTTGGTTTTGGCCTTATGTTTCATGAGCTCATTTTTCCTGGCTTATTTTGAAAATTTTTGGCTTATATGAGTTTATCATGTCATAATGAGCTTATTAAGGTGTTTGGTTTGGCTTATATAACCTAATCCCATTTCGGCTTATATAACATAAGCCTCAATTTGGTGGCTTATTTGGAGACTTATGGGCTTATATAAGTTTATTATATCATGATAAACTTATATAAGCCCCTAAATTTTAAAATAAGTCACAAAATTGGGGCTTATGTTATAAAAGCAAAAAATAAGCCATATTTCGGCTTATATTACATAAGCCCCAATTTTGTTGCTTATTTGGAGACTTATGGGCTTATATACGTTTATTATATCATAATAAACGTATATAAGCCCATAAGTCTCCAAATAAGCAACAAAATTAATGCTTATATAAGCCAAAATGGGCTTACCTTATATAAGCTAAAACAAACAGCCCCTATATAAGCCGAAAAGTTTCAAAATAAGCCACAAAAAGTGAGCTTATGAAACATCAGACAAAACTAAATAAGAAATAAGCCGAAACAAACACCCCCTATATAATAAACATATCACATTGCATCGAATTATATAAAGCAAAAAAAGAAAAAGGAGCAAACCCAGAAGGCGATCGACAGCGAACCGCTCGAAATCATCGAGCCTGACTTCCAGAGTGGGTGGGGTGCGATAAAGGGGTATTGTCGAAACATTGTCCGACGATGCGGCGTACGATAGAGGTTGTTTCTGGGATCTAACTACTTCCATTGTGATTAATTTCTGGTTGTTTGTTTGTTTGATTGTTTGGATCTTGTTAAGGATATGCCTATGTGTGAGTTTTAGGTTGTTTTTTATATGGAAACGGCGGGAAATGTGTGTTCTTGTTCCCGCTAAAATTTGATGATTATTGATTGCGGGGGAGCTTATTGTGAGACTAGACGAATACCCGCGCATAGCGGCGGGTATCTAATTTTGACAAGTTTCATTGGCGAATGATTGGTTTTCTCGCAAACTATGTTTATGGTGGCAGAAAATAATTTTTTGTGATAACATAGTTACGTTGAATTTCAATAACGTCAATATGTGTGATTGTCTATTCTAATACTACTATTATTAACATTGCACTAATAAAAATTGTAACTAAAATTTGCGTATTCGTGTCTAGCGACCCAATATGTACCTCGTAAGAAAATTTGGTTACATCAACAAATTCGTTTTCCCACATTTAACATGCTACAAACTTCATTTATCCTAAAATAACCACTTTAATTTATATTTGTTTTTAATAAAAGTCAAATTTACCTTTTAAGTATCATATCTAAAATTAAGTTTGTAGTTCAAATTCGTTCAAAAAAAAGTTTGTAGTTCAAATCTTTACTATATTAATAGCATTAAATTTTTTTTTCATTTAAAATTTATATTCTTTTCTTTTTAAATTTTCTCAACAATATATTTGTAATCAGTTTTGATTCTTATAGAGAGTAAGAATTTATTTTATTTTTTAAAAAAACAACAATATAATTTTATAAGTTACGATTACATTATATTACCAACCACATCTTCCATTTTAGTGATACACTTCGATATTTTTAATTATTAAAAAATTTCAACCATACACATTGTAAAAGTTAGTTGTACACCATGTTTTTCATGTTAGAGAAGACAATACATTCCATTCGTACATATGTACTAACGAGTTGTACACTTTCCAGTATCCACACCATGTTTTTCAATGTTATATGTCCTATTATTCATTTCTCAACCACTTCCCAAAATCTATATATCTATACTTGAGGAATTGCTAGTTTAACTTCTTCATTATTCATTTTCAAATCTTTTTCTTCACCTTCAAGTCTGCAAACATGACTAATAACTAAAAAACACCTAAATTGGCATAAGAACATACATATAAGAAACACCCACTATATGAAATGAACAAACATCACACCTTCGAATGTTTAAGCTAACCGAATCACTCGGCCAGTATGAGATAAAAAATAACACACATCTAAGGGCCGGTGACATTGGTTCCAAAACCAAGAGAACCAGAACTTAAAAACTGCATGGCCAAGGAACCGAGAACCGGAGTGAGAATCATGTGTCAGTTCCGAATTGGTTCTTTTAATTTTAGGTGTTTCCGGGCTAACCAATTGAAATTGTGGATATTGCGTTGGGTCAACATACGTAACATGAAAATGGTTGATAAGAAACAAAGGTTAGAGCCATTTCCCTGTTTATATATGTGCCCACCAGGTCTTGCGACACCTCCGCCGCCATCTTAACTCCCTGGTATTACACGTAGAAAATTTTATATGTAAATGTTAAACAAGGTTTGTTATATATAATCAGCTTACAAGTTTGTCGTGCAAGTTTTTCGCTCATCCATCCAAACAAAGTCGATGCGTACTTAGTGTCTTAGTCGACATTGTGCCACGCATGTGGGTAAAGAATCTATCGTAAAGTATGGATCCCATATCTACACAAAAATAGACGCGTAGTGATGTTAACTGGAATCAATATGTTTGTGGTACTCCTGAAGGATTGTGTTATCAAAGGAGTCCAAATGACTCCTGAAGGATTGTGTTATCAAAGGAGTCCAAATGACATTGATGTTTGTCTTTATTTAATGTGTTTTACCATGTATTTTTGTGGTGAATTCTATGGATTACGATGTGGAGGAGAATCAGGCTGGAAAAAAAATACAATGCAAGCAGTTAACATCGAAGGTGATGAAGCTGATATGAATTCAATATATGCAGAAAACTATATACACTATGTGAAGGAGGGATATCAAGTGCAAAAAAACAAACCTTAATAATATCATCAACATTCCTTTCATTCATGATTGACATTTTTGATATTGATAATCAAAGTTTATCAGATCTTGAAGCAATCTTATACGATGTGCGGTTGAAGGATCAATGTGTGGTTTATATAAAAGTTTGAGATTCAAACTAAAAAAAATTTCACGCCTCTTTGTTTTTTATATGCATAAACCAGTGGTATAGTTTCCTTGGTTAATCAAACGTTTTGACAAAAGACATTAAAGTTGATAGAATACAGTTCAAGGTTTCCATTTACATGAAACATTGCCCGAAATACATATTTGATAACTTTAATCACTGGCGTTTTTTGTTTCAAGGTTTCCATTTACATGCAACATTGCCCGAAATATATATTTGATTACTTTAACCAGTGACGTTTTTTGTGAGTTACCTTATATGGTTGTTTTTTCAAGTTTCAACAATTCAACATTTGGGATACACCCTTTATAGGGTATATAGAAGATGTGAAGAGGCCCAAGTTTAGTTTATTGGGCTTTTATAGTAACTTTATTTACGGATTTATGATGCAAATTAATTAAATTGACTAGTTTTAACCAAAGAAAAAAAATTAATATAATCAAGTTGAGCATGAGCACGATATGTCGATATCTATCGAAAAATGTTTGAAACAAGATTTGCGTTATTTACGGTTATTTAATACTAGCTTTAGTCAATACTTGACGAACTAGATAACAATACGTTAAAACGCATTTTTAAAAAAACTAGACGATACATGCGCATAACTGCGGAATTACCTAGCGGCAGATAATTACCGATATGATATTTAGAGGTAAGGCTAAAATGCAATGGAAAGTCTTGTAACATACGATAATCCAAGTTTAAATAAAATCTCAAGTAACCATGTATATCTACCAATATAAAAATAATAAAACTTGAAGTGAAACATTACACCAATTCTTAGTTATGATATAAAAATCTAACAACGGGTGTTAGTACACGATTTTGAGGTGTAGACTCCTTCACCAAACTCTTTCACATAAAACCTTGGTAGTTGAACGATATGTGATTCTATGATAAGTGTATCTTGTAACGTTCAAAATATAACATGAAATCGTTTTCCCCTAATAATCCACACTTCTAGCTTATCCTTTAATTAATTTTGTCAAAAGTTTCATAAACATGTTTACTATGAACCAAAAATTCCACGTAACCATTAATAACAGGATCCCATTTAGGCCACGGTGTTGCTTGAGCTTCTTTTTCGCCTTCTTTGGATTGATCTTTAGTGTGCATTTTCATTGCAACAACCCTTATGTCATGAACACTTGAAGACTGCTAGTCGTGTCTATGTTTTGTTAGCAATGACAAAGTGCCACAAAATTGTTTATATTTCATTTCATATGGCTTGTATCAATAGTCCAAAACAAAATTTTCATATAAGCAGCTATCAAGGGGTGTTAGGACCGCCTTTTAAAATTGTTTTAACCAATTGAAATACTCGGATTAGTAGCTTAATATAAGCAATTCTCAACCCTTATTCATTATGTATATTCAAATAAGTTGGGCGGGGAGGTATTTGAAGCTTATAAATTTAAGTTTAATCCAGTTTCTTTCTGTATTGTGAGCGACCCGAAACACCATTGTCAGATCCACATATTTCATGTATGTGTGGCACAATTTGTTTTTCCCCAAAATTATAACTTACACAAAATTAAAAGGTAATTAACATATAAATTAAACCATATATTTCAGCTACATAATAGCAGGCTAATAAACAAGCAAATTAAGTGGGTGTGATTCATTAATAGGCTATTAAACTCTCCTTTCTAATTTAGAAAGGCAACATTCATTAAACTATAAAAAAACATATGAAAACTTCCAAGACAATAGAGCCAATATTAAACATGAATGACAAAGAAACAACTCTATATCCATACATGAAAACTACAACACATTAAATAACCGAAAACAACACACATATGAGGTGCCAAAAAAGAACCAATATCTAGTTTTTTTATGCAAACTAAAATCAGTCATGAACACTTGTAGGCGCACAGTGTACCCATTTAAAGACTAACATCTAAATTACATAAAGTTAAACTACTTCTCCTGGCCAACCTATATGTGGCACGTGTCACATGTAGCTAGGCTATAGCTCCGCCCCTACTAAACAACCTTCACGTGAAAAGAGTGTAACCAACCAAGAATACAATTTTGTTTTACTTTATCTAGACTTAACAAAGTTGCATAAAGTCGGATGAAACATATTACTACTAATCTCTGATCTTCATAGCATGTAAAGATCTTTATGTGGCCGACCTTCCAACAAGTTGAGAATATGTACGGGACATTTACTATATAATATGTAACCGTCTTCTCCGGGTAGTTGAGATTATCAACAGTAGAAATAGTTGTCAGCATCTGTAGTGTGGATACATAAATGCTCATTAGTCGGTTTAACTTCATATATTCTATTTTATAAACAAAACATCACAAATTAGGCCATCGATGTGAAGTTTTGGCTTATCTATCGATAATTGTAACTTAAGCAATACTTAAGGAGTTGAGGTACCATCTCAGAATATTGTCTTATTTAAACTATTATAATTAAATACTAAGTTAATATCTGCTTACCTAATACATACATGTAGTTAGATAGTGTATTCAACCACTAAAACAATGCCGAAGCCAAGTATTTCATATATCAGTTATAAATAACAGCTTGCATCCTAAATACGGATATGTAATCTGAATATGCTATCAGGGTACTAAGATTCTAGCTTATTTCCTAACAAAATAAACAAAAATAGACAGTGGAAAGTTATCCCCCTTCACTCATACTAAAAAGGACTCCAAATTTATTTTCTTCTTCCTTAAAAAGACACTTTGCAGATTTTCATTACAGTTGCAATTGGTGAACTATCAAAATCGGATCTCAAAACAAAGAACCATACATGTCTTAAGCAGTAGTCGGAGTCAGAGCAATAAACGGACTTGTTGGGAAAATAAACAAAGTTGGAGGATCAGTGAGAATGCAAGCTGTGATTGTGTTGATCGGAATCGTAGTAATGAGATGGACTGATATAAAGAGAGGCAAATTATAAATATAATGACAGTGTGGTATATAGTGGTTTAAATTTGTCAAATATGAACAACTTAGTCAAACTAAATGTACATAAAAACTGCTAAGGAGGAGCCTGACAAAGTGATTTAGTAATCGACAAAAAGGAGGTCAGGGTCAGAATTGATATGCATATGGGTTGATCAGGCCCCTAATATTTATTTCCTAAACAGGTAGTAGAATTTAGAAACTCTACTAAAATGGCAACACGCCTAACATATTGGTAGTCACCGACAGTGTTTTCAACTGTTAAAACCATTATAGTCTGTTCCTATATTATAACTTCAGTAATTAATGTAGAGAAATAACGACCCATTTAGACCGGTTCCCTTATTCGTAAATCACACATTTTGACCGCGTACCAATCATGGTCCTCTCTTTATGAGAATGGAAGGACAATCCCCACAAGAATACACAAAAAATAAGAAAAAAGTTAATAGTGAAAATGACTAACCATTCACCACGAGCATCTGTAACAGTCTGTATAAAATTTGTACTTGTTAACACATATTCGTTATAAATACCCATTCCATCTTGTGATCCAAACAATTCGATGGGTGCAAATGAACCACCTGCAAATCAAAAATCCATATAAGCTTTAGCAACGAATTGATTGTGTTTCACAATCAAATAGTGTCCACTGCGCTCCAAATGAGCAACTTGCATAAAGTACACAACTTTTCTGACGTTGATATTGTAGCAACGACCTAGTTTCGTAAAATAATAGTCATGAACTTATATGAAAGTAAGTTAACAAACTAATAAAAGATTAAAAATGACCTTAAAAGCTTGTTAGAGTTTCTATACGACCATAGGTCGCCTAAACTAAAACAAACTAAGAAGAAGAAAGAGCAAGTGTGTGAGGAGCCAAGTGAAGTTCAAGATCACAACAAAGAAATACGATCCAGTCAAACTTCTTCCTACAGAAGCAGAAGATGTGCCACCAAGATTGGTTATGGCACAAGAGACGTTTACAGGTACACAAGTGATGTTTACAGGTGCATAAGCGGGAGCTTTAAAGAATCCTTAAGACTCGGCCAAATAATTAACAGAGCGTACTTTATATGCATAAACGTTTTCAGGTTCAGATCTTATAAGCTTAAAAGGTTAAAACTTTATGGGAAGTGAGTGATTGTTGTGAGTTTTTGTGAGTGCGTGTATTTGGTATTAGTTAGATCTGGATGGGGTGGTTTGTGTAGGCGTTTGTTTCATTGGGTCTGAAACACATACCTGCAATCATGTTATTTTTCTATTTATGTACAACAATAGAGATCCATATAGCCTAAAAAATCCAAGAACACTAAATTAAAAACACATAAAATTAAACACAATTAAACCACCATCAGTTACATTCAAATACCCAGATTTAAGCTTAACCCAAAATAAAAAAATAAAAATCAATCTTTTGATAAAATTGAATTACTTTGAGTTACTTTGATATGGTGATGTTATTCTCGATCATCATTAGATTACTTTGAGTTACTTTGATATGGTGATGTTATTCTCGAATATATTTCTGGTATCTAAAGGTTGCCATCAATGGATCGTCCTTATATTCTTATTACTTTGATATGGTGATGTTATTCTCGAATATATTTCTGGTATCTAAAGGTTGCCATCAATGGATCGTCCTTATATTCTTATCAAAACAAAAAAATCACTCAAATATACAAATAATTTAATCGTCAAGTAACTAAAAGGTAGAAGTAACTTATCATACTCACCTCCATGAAACCTTGTAGCTATGTATTGTAATTAACTTACAGTTATATGACCAAAATGCTAAAAAGGCCTCTACATAATTTTGAGAATTGCAACTGAATTTCATAAACATTCCTAGTGAAGGTTCTCCGCCAAGCCACACGGTAAATGAGTAATATAATGAAGTAATGATCATATGTGGTTACGTTAACTAAAGGAGGATTTACAACAAGTAAGAAGGTCCTAATGTATTGTTATACTTATACATTAGTGAAAACTGAAAAGAGCATATCAGACCTTAGAAGTAATTTACATCCTTTTCCTTTTCGAACATATGAGTCAAATGAACTGTCACGACGAAAAGGAGATCTAACATATTTGCATTGCAATTGATCTGCCACTTCTGAAGTTTTTGTTCACAACAGAAAAGCCTATGCCCAATTCAGTAATTTACGTACAAGGATAACCCAAAGTTTATCGAAACCACAAAAACTACATGTTCAACAAAATTTACATAAGCAAGGATACCATGCTAATAATAAAGATTGACAAGAATTAAAAGAACACTTACTTGAAATTAAATGTATTTAAGGTGCAAGACAAGGTATTTAAATGGACAAGGTAATTAAATGGACATGAATTTAAATGGCAAGGTAAATAAAATGGAAGAAATAGTGTGTCAAACTATCCAACAAAATGAAATGATTAATCCTAAATCCTAATGACTATTTATAGGGGATGATTAAAGAGTGCTTAGGAAGCTTCCTCCCCTCCTTCATTTTTCCTTAATTGCACCATTAGGTCCTTAAGCCTTTTAATCTTCTTAATCTTGGACTTTAATGACTTTGTCTCGGGATTTCTTCAAACTCGTCTTGTAATTCTTCAATAAATTAGACTTGAGTTTTTCGGCTTTTGATAAACTTCCGTCTTTTGACTTTTTCTTCGATAAATCTTCAGAATTGGTCTTGGACTTCCGTTCTTTTTGCACTCTTGACTTCTTGACTTCGTCTTTCGTCTTTTTCTTCGATAAAAGACCGTGAATGCCCGTGTTTTCTCCCATTTTCACCTTTTCGTCCTAAATCACAACAAAAACACAAACCACGCATAATTTCGAAATAAATGACATAAAATACACATTTTAGCTCGGGTATTATTGTAATTAAGTGGTAAAAAGGATGGGTGTTTACACACCTATCACATGCCACTTCTGACTTTTTAATAGCAGTATATGTGTTTAAAAACACTTAAAACAACCCATTCGCTATAAACTGCAATAAGCAGATAACCATTGGCACTCTTAATAAAAATATATTATACACCTTTAAAAAAAATGATGGGGCTTGCTAATGGTGGTCGGAGTGAAGGCCACAGTGGAAGATTTGCCCAAAATTCCAACCCACTTACTTGTTTGTCGGAGTTACGTTTAGCAGTGGTGGTGAAACTCTCACGATTTTTGTAGCCATCTTGTTTTATATCAGTCTCACCTTAAATCAGCTTCCACCTAATTACAAAAAACAAATTCATATTGCATCATAAAATCATCTTAACTGCATATACAACCAAAAAAATGGAAAGAAAAAATCCCATTTTTTTTCATACATAGTTGTTGAATCAGGGCACTTCCCAGCAGATATAGGGTGCACCCCATTTGTCACACCCCACCATGGCGGAATATGGGGCGCGACGTATGGATATCATCACAACAATAGCGTGTCTATAGAGATAACTAAATGATATAATAAATGTCATAAAATGGTGACACAAATGTCATGACAATATCTCAACAATGCAGGAGTCTAGGTAAATAGGTAACAGTCCTACCTCTTACCCAAGACAAACAAATAACACAAACAAACAAACATATAGGTGCCAACAGTATCACTAGATAAATGAACAAACAAAGCTAAGAAGGAACGGGGATCTCCTTCTATATGCAATCCTAAGGCATCCACGTCTAGCCACTTCTATCCTCAAGCTTAACCACATTCTCACCTGAAAGAGACACTAAAACACGTCAACATAAAGTTGGTGAGAGTCATAGGTTTAGACTCCAATGCTAAAATCAGTTACAAGTTGTGAATAACAATCATCAACAAAAGAACATATGGACAATGTGTTACAAATATGCATTAACAACTATCAGTCAAGATTAATCATACCAAACTAATCCAAGGCTCCTACCTTGCCAAACAACATCATGGTACCATAGATGATCACACTATGTACCTATCCCAAGGCCACTACCTTGGCAAACCACAAGGCCACTACCTTGTCAAACCACAAGGCCACTACCTTGTCAAACCTCAAGGCCACTACCTTGTCAAACCACAATAACTGAGACGGCACGTGTCCCCCGATCCAAATCATACACAATCAAAAATCACATAGCAGTTAATCACATAATGTACACACAAGTCCATCACAAACCTTAAAAAAACATTCACAACATCAATTTAGAAAATAACTCAACACAGTGTCTCCTCCATCCCATCTGGAAGTCAAAATCAATATTAAACATGAGACTATGAAACTCACCTGATTGAGCTTCCCCAGACATCCGCGCACTAGCAAAAAGCTAACAACCAAAAACACATAATCAAAACATGAATCAAACACTAAAATGGCTCATCAACCTATGATGGACATCTAACCTTCTCCCATATATATACCTCATATATATGCTCTAAGAATCTCATTACACCCCTCTATAAAGCCCTTAACTCGTTTTACTTCATAACACATCCCGTTAACATTTTATAAAAAACAGTCCCAGTTTTAGGTCTCCAAACTATAAGCCAAACACCCACCTAAACACACCCATGATCTCTGTAAAGGGAATATTTATGCCCTTACATATGTTAGCTAACAGCTACCACTTGCCCTAACCTTAAAGCTACTGTTAAGGCCCCGATATATATATATATACTTTTGTTACTCCAGATTTACTGATTTTAAACTTACAAAAAGTTTGTTAGGATTAGGGGGTGTTACCCTAAACCACAACCTTAGCCCAAGTGCAGATAATTACTATAATATATAAACCATCTCTCATGTTCGTTAGAAGATCCCAATGCAACCCTAAGTACCCCAAACAACCCAAAACTTAAAAAGAAAACAGGCTGACTTCAAAACTGTTTTGACCTCCGACTGTTGTAACCTGTTTTTGACCCACTTCCCGACCTCCAATTTCGTTCTCGTTTCTTGCATTGGAAAGCCACTTCAATTACCTTTTCAGGGATACTTGGATCGCAAAATAAGAGTTTGTAGAACTCCCAATACGATCAAAACAATTGACTCAAAATTCTGCCCAGTTTTTAAAAACGGGTTTAATCAAATTAAACTAATTAATTAACCCTAACCCCACTAATTACAAACCCTAACTTATTTAATCATTATAACCTCATTATTTAACATTAATTTACTGTTTTTAAATTAAACCCTAACCTAATTCCATCATAAGATGATTAAACAAAACATAAAAACAATTAAATTAAAAAGGAATTTGAATATTTACCTTTGATTTATGAAACCCCCAAAATTTTATGAAGAACCCTAATATTATCCATTAAATTCGACCTAAGCTTGATCTCCAGGGGATTATGATGTGTTTTTAGTTAATAAAAGTCTTTATATAATTACCATACTAATCCTAGCCCAATACAATGTTTCTTTTTTCTCCTTTTTTCCTTTTTTCCTTTTTTTTTCTTTTCCAACCGTCTATACCCTTTCCATATCCATTAAATTTCGTTTTTTTTCTTTTTATTGTTTAATATTATGTTATTAACAATACCTTAATTTACCTTAATTTATTTCAGCTCCTAAAATGTCCAAAACCTCAAAACCGTAAAACTAGTCAATTTTTACGCGTTTTACCGTAAAAGTCGTAAAATATACACTTTTAAAAAAAATCTCAAATTTTGAAATAAACTTTATAACTAAGTCCTAAATGACTTAAAACCATCCCGAAAAATATTCCCGTGACTAAATACCTCTTCCGAGACCTCAAAATGCTAAACCGTAAATCGTAAAAATACGATTTTCTATAATACATATACGTATACGTAAAACCACTAAATAACACCATTTCACTTCATAGTCACTACCATGTGAGCTCATGAACATGAAATCATCACACATCGTTTCACTCACAAGGTACCCCGTACCGGAAACGATATCCAAACCACAATCTATACACACCAATAAGCACATAAACACGTAAAGACACGTAACTAGCACAAAATAAAATTAAGTGACGAACCTCAAAACCACGGTTGTCACATCACTCCCTCATAATAGAAATCTCGTCCCGAGATTTACTCCTTAGGATCAAACACACAAACAACAAATCACATGAGGATACTTGTTCTAAACGAACTCCCCTCATTTCCACGTGAACTTTAGTTCGAGTTTCAAAATACCACATATACAAACCAAAAATAATTAAACTCATTGCCAAACTCTTGACCTCACAGTCAATAAATCTCACAGATGACTCTTTGATAAAACAAAGACTCTTATTAATACAAGTCCCGAATAACCGTACATGCAAAATGCATTCTCAAACAACCTTTACCAATCTCAATACATGAAATGTATCATGTATACAACTCACTTTCCCCAGGTAATTCTATACTCATAAGCTAATGGTCCGATCTTTCCAAAGATCATAAATGGACCTGCAAAACTCTACATCAACTCTTCCATTTTACCAAAACATACCACCCGTTACTATGGGTGAAACTCCCTACATAACTTTGTCACTAAATCTAGTGGTTTCCTCCTTTTCTACATAGCATCCCTTGTTGCTCTCATTCTGTCCACAAACACCATTACCACATTAATAGCCTCTTTTACCAATTCTCGTCCACATTAGGGACAACTCACCCTATCCTTTCATATAGTGCCTCAAATGACATTTATCGACTTATAGTACGATAACTATCATTATATGAAAACTCAGCCATCGCTAACGAGTTTCCGAACTACCTCTAAATCAATCACCCATGCCCTCAGGGTAACACCTAAGGTTGTATAAATATCTCACTTACCTGTCCTTTTCCAGTTAGCTGGATATACTCATATCCAATCATGTTCATCAACTCCCTTTAGTCCATATGGTTGTCAAAGCCACGCAACATACATGTTGACGCGTTCTCTGCTTTAGACAACTCAACTCGTGCAACCTACATCCTTCATCCAAACCACCCTAATACGTCATCCATATAGTTCAAGTTCGTCTCAGCTTCACTTCATTCTTCTTATTCCATGTCTCATCAACCATGCTTGCCTTTCCCAGATGGTACTTGGCCTTGCATATTTTTCTTTCATCACTTAACTCCACCCCTCACCTTTGCCAAATGTTCAATCAAGATGATTGAATATGTGTTGGAGACGTTCATGATCCGTATAGATCATTCTCCACGTCTCGTACACCAAATGCCTCTAGCATTCTAGGCAGATATAACAGTCCAGCTCCACTAACTAAGTCTATCCAGTTCTTCCAAATCTTCAGTTTCTGCAACGTATAAGCGATCGCCTTTCTTTATCGTCCTCGTACGCGTCCAAGTCCTTGCTCCATGTATCGTCATGCTTCGCGAATTCATCCAGTCCTTCCGATAATGCCAAGATCGGCTCACTATCCAATCCACCTCTTCAGCCTCCAAAATGCTTCCTCATCCTTCTTCACTTCGCCCCTTGCTGGTTCCATGATATGCCATCATCTCTAACTACTCATCATGGTAGACTTAATACTAAAACTCACACTTGAAAATCTCACGTATAATTCCACTCCAAAACCAACACATACTTCGCCTCACTCTCCTTCTTAGACTTTGAGTAGATCAAGATGTCGTCGATGCTCCCGATGACAACTCGTTTATACACGTTCATGCACAATCGGTTCATTGACTCCATGAAAACCGCTAGTGCTTTGGCGAAACCAAATGCATAACCGTAAACCCAAAGCGTTCATACAACATCCTTAGCAGTTTCAACTATGTCCTCCTTGCACCCTCTCTTAGCGGCAATACAAATAAATTCCTACCTCGTTCTACTTGCAAAATTCTACACGCATTTTTAAGATCGGTACTTCCTCTCATCGGACCACTCAACCTCTTTCCTCATCCAATCTACTACTAAGCAACTCAACTTCTATCCGGCATTCCTTGCAATTTCTAACAGCTCTTGTTTTTAAATCATTCCATCAACGATTTGCCTTGGAAAGACATTAACTACAACTCCTCTCACTTCTCCTACTTGCTCTATTTATGGTTCTACCTCACGGTAATAGGCAAACCTACTAAATTTCAGGAAATTTTTGGAAGACTTACATGCCCTACGAACAATCATAAATACCTTTGAGGTATTATATCCCCTTCCAACACTCTCTATGGCGCGTTACTTGTGCTAGTATCCCACAAATCTCTATTCATCTCCTTGGTACTCCTAAGAGACCTCATGACCACATTAGTTTGTCTACGAACTTCTTTCCTCCCCACTAAGGGTATTCCGACCGTTCTCTCATGGTCACCTACTTAAGCGTGTAGGCGCGACTAAGTCTTTCATATGACTACCTCAACGCTCCCGAACAATACGAAACCAAAACTACATCCTGAATCCATCAGATACGATCAACAAATCAAACCAACGGATAACTAACGACATTTCACGTGCACCAGTTAAAACAAGTCAAAACCATGAGACTCGAAAGAAAGCTCAAACCCAAAACGTGTATCAATTCAAAATGACCCATGACAACGAAAAATAATCCAAGAAACACCCAATGGCAACCAAACATATTACGCCCCGCGATTAAACCGTGCAAAAGATCGACTTTTCCAAAAGAATATATATCTTTTTTTTATTATTATTACCTCCCACATCTATGTGACTCAAACAATATACCAACAACCTTCTAGGCGATCTCAAAACTCAACCCAAAGACTAGATATCCCGTGCACCCCAAATAAAAATAAACTACTATTCAAAACTCAACCTTGAACCCGACACTTGTACAACAATTCCGACCAGTCCACTGACCTCCCATGACTATACTTTCTGAATATTTGAAAAGTACGTTCCGAGTACATAATTTTTTGCTTTTGAATCACTCAAAAAGCTCTAAAAACGAACAAGTTATGACCAAAACAGTTTTATACTAGTTGTTTTAAAAAAAACTAAAGAATAAACTTAGTGATTAATGTAATCCTTTTAAATGACATATATAATTGTACGTGAAATCTTCATAAACTCAATTTAACCTTGTATAAATAATTATAAATGACATAAATCGGTCGAACTCAATTATATAAACTATGTAGGTAGAAAGAAATTTTTATTTCGCTTTATTTCAAAGAAAGTCTTTTAGAATTTGAAATATATAAGTGTTGATTAAAATGAAATCTTATTTTACATCTTGTTTGCAACATGACTTCAACATCTTACCCTTATTTTACCGAATACAACCAACTATCTAACCCTATAATAGATTTCCAAGTCCCCCTTTTTCTCAACATATACCGACCAAAAGAAATGTTAGACCCAACACAAAAGATTTCACTATCTCAAAAGGAATCCCAAGTTATTTCAATAGACTTAAAACCATGAACACCATTTTAAAACGTACACGTGAAATACGAAACTCAAAGAATACGCTACCAGACACACTTCAAAAGATTCAAAACGTCGTTGGAACTCCATTAAACTCCAACACCATAAAACACGAGCAAACACAAGGTACGTTCAAGTTATAATAACTAGTGAACGACCATATACCATAACTTAACACATAGTAGTATATATACATCCGCATATATATACCTATTAAATCACCCAAAACATACTCGTTACTATACATATCAGATCAACCAATCACGTCATACACTCGTTTTTCCATACGAGTAATCCCCATCTCACCATCTCACCATGCCACAACAAGGCACAAAACCCATTACCAAAACCAACCCATATCGTGTGACCTCATAATCACATAACACGACTATAACTCAAAACATATAACACACTAAAAAAATAGCTATATCGTAGGCAGCCGTTACATATACCCATATATTATAAATATACCCAAAATCCACATCTCATCATATACAAGCATGTACTAACCCTCTTTCATGCAATCATACTTGAGAACCCATTGAAGTTGTGGTACTTGTATAACTATGTTGGCCACCATACTTATACAATTACCATTTCCCCAATGCACTCCCTCCTATGATGACACTTATAAGAATCAATACAACATATAACACATAAATCCATCTACTCACATAAGCACATAACCACATAACCAAATAGGTCCAAAACCCCATCTATTAAAATAACATAGTAAAACTCTTGGAATACCGAAATCCATAGTCTAGCTAAACAACATAGACTAAATCCAAAACGAAAACATAATCAGATATAAGTCATGTCGCCCATAAGAGTGGAAACAGCTTAAAATCCTTCCTACCCATGTACTCCTAGTAACTCGAACCACCACACGATTCTTAGGGAACATGACTTAAACATCAAAAGAAAAATAACATACCTCAGGTATGTAAAATCTCGACAAAAGATAGAAACTACCATGTGCCAAATTATGTACAATAATGTACAATTTAAGCAAAATATGACAATGACTAGCGTGGACGATTATGGTTCAACCCGCACTAGTCACAACCCGAACATAAAATAATATGTGGCTAAGTATGAACTTACTATGGTTTAATTCATACTAGTCAAAACATCGCAATAAATAACATCCCAACACATCAATTTATGTAAAATGCACACATACTCCTATGACGCCTATATGCAGGGACCCTTAAGCTATAGACTAGGCTACGCGACTAGGCAACCTAATTCTCTATAACCATTGTCTCTGATACCATTCTGTCACACCCCACCATGGCGGAATATGGGGCGCGACGTATGGATATCATCACAACAATAGCGTGTCTATAGAGATAACTAAATGATATAATAAATGTCATAAAATGGTGACACAAATGTCATGACAATATCTCAACAATGCAGGAGTCTAGGTAAATAGGTAACAGTCCTACCTCTTACCCAAGACAAACAAATAACACAAACAAACAAACATATAGGTGCCAACAGTATCACTAGATAAATGAACAAACAAAGCTAAGAAGGAACGGGGATCTCCTTCTATATGCAATCCTAAGGCATCCAAGTCTAGCCACTTCTATCCTCAAGCTTAACCACATTCTCACCTGAAAGAGACACTAAAACACGTCAACATAAAGTTGGTGAGAGTCATAGGTTTAGACTCCAATGCTAAAATCAGTTACAAGATGTGAATAACAATCATCAACAAAAGAACATATGGACAATGTGTTACAAATATGCATTAACAACTATCAATCAAGATTAATCATACCAAACTAATCCAAGGCTCCTACCTTGCCAAACAACATCATGGTACCATAGATGATCACACTATGTACCTATCCCAAGGCCACTACCTTGGCAAACCACAAGGCCACTACCTTGTCAAACCACAAGGCCACTACCTTGTCAAACCACAAGGCCACTACCTTGTCAAACCTCAAGGCCACTACCTTGTCAAACCACAATAACTGAGACGACACGTGTCCCCCGATCCAAATCATACACAATCAAAAATCACATAGTAGTTAATCACATAATGTACACACAAGTCCATCACAAACCTTAAAAAACATTCACAACATCAATTTAGAAAATAACTCAACACAGTGTCTCTTCCATCCCATCTGGAAGTCAAAATCAATATTAAACATGGGACTATGAAACTCACCTGATTGAGCTTCCCCAGACATCCGCACACTAGCAAAAAGCTAACAACCAAAAACACATAATCAAAACATGAATCAAACACTAAAATGGCTCATCAACCTATGATGGACATCTAACCTTCTCCCATATATATACCTCATATATATGCTCTAAGAATCTCATTACACCCCTCTATAAAGCCCTTAAGTCGTTTTACTTCATAACACATCCCGTTAACATTTTATCAAAAACAGTCCCAGTTTTAGGTCTCCAAACTATAAGCCAAACACCCACCTAAACACACCCATGATCTCTGTAAAGGGAATATTTATGCCCTTACATATGTTAGCTAACATCTACCACTTGCCCTAACCTTAAAGCTACTGTTAAGGCCCCGATATATATATATATATATACTTTTGTTACTCCAGATTTACTGATTTTAAACTTACAAAAAGTTTGTTAGGATTAGGGGGTCTTACCCTAAACCACAACCTTAGCCCAAGTGCAGATACTTACTATAATATATAAACCATCTATCATGTTAGTTAGAAGATCCCAATGCAACCCTAAGTACCCCAAACAACCCAAAACTTAAAAAGAAAATAGGCTGACTTCAAAACTGTTTTGACCTCCGACTGTTGTAACCTGTTTTTGACCCACTTCCCGACCTCCAATTTAGTTCTCGTTTCTTGCATTGGAAAGCCACTTCAATTATCTTTTCAGGGATACTTAGATCGCAAAATAAGAGTTTGTAGAACTCCCAATATGATCAAAACAATTGACTCAAAATTCTGCCCAGTTTTTAAAAACGGGTTTAATCAAATTAAACTAATTAATTAACCCTAACCCCACTAATTACAAACCCTAACTTATGTAATCATTATAAACTCATTATTATAACATTAATTTACTGTTTTTAAATTAAACCCTAACCTAATTCCATCATAAGATGATTAAACAAAACATAAAAACAATTAAATTAAAAAGGGATTTGAATATTTACCTTAGATTTATGAAAACCCCAAAATTTTATGAACCCTAATATTCTCCATTAAATTCAACCTAAGTTTGATCTCCAGGGGATTATGATGTGTTTTTAGTTAATAAAAGTCTTTATATAATTACCATACTAATCCTAGCCCAATACAATGTTTCCTTTTTTCCTTTTTTTTCTTTTCCAACCGTCTATACCCTTTCCATATCCATTAAATTTCGTTTTTTTTTCTTTTTATTGTTTAATATTATGTTATTAACAATACCTTAATTTACCTTAATTTATTTCAGCTCCTAAAATGTCCAAAACCTCAAAACCGTAAAACTAGTCAATTTTTACGCGTTTTACCGTAAAAGTCGTAAAATATACACTTTTAAAAAAAATCTCAAATTTTGAAATAAACTTTATAACTAAGTCCTAAATGACTTAAAACCATCCGGAAATATATTTCCGTGACTAAATACCTCTTCCGAGACCTCAAAATGCTAAACCGTAAATCGTAAAAATACGATTTTCTATAATACATATACGTATACGTAAAACCACTAAATAACACCATTTCACTTCATAGTCACTACCATGTGAGCTCATGAACATGAAATCATCACACATCGTTTCACTCACAAGGTACCCCGTACCGGAAACAATATCCAAACCACAATCTATACACACCAATAAGCACATAAACACGTAAAGACACGTAACTAGCACAAAATAAAATTAAGTGATGAACCTCAAAACCACGGTTGTCACATCACTCCCTCCTAATAGAAATCTCGTCCCGAGATTTACTCCTTAGGATCAAACACACAAACAACAAATCACATGAGGATACTTGTTCTAAACGAACTCCCCTCATTTCTACGTGAACTTTAGTTCGAGTTTCAAAATACCACATATACAAACCAAAAATAATTAAACTCATTGCCAAACTCTTGACCTCACAGTCAATAAATCTCACAGATGACTCTTTGATAAAACAAAGACTCTTATTAATACAAGTCCCGAATAACCGTACATGCAAAATGCATTCTCAAACAACCTTTACCAATCTCAATACATGAAATGTATCATGTATACAACTCACTTTCCCCAGGTAATTCTATACTCATAAGCTAATGGTCCGATCTTTCCAAAGATCATAAATGGACCTGCAAAACTCTACATCAACTCTTCCATTTTACCAAAACATACCACCCGTTACTATGGGTGAAACTCCCTACATAACTTTGTCACTAAATCTAGTGGTTTCCTCCTTTTCTACATAGCATCCCTTGTTGCTCTCATTCTGTCCACAAACACCATTACCACATTAATAGCCTCTTTTACCAATTCTCGTCCACATTAGGGACAACTCACCCTATCCTTTCATATAGTGCCTCAAATGACATTTATCGACTTATAGTACGATAACTATCATTATATGAAAACTCAGCCATCGCTAACGAGTTTCCGAACTACCTCTAAATCAATCACCCATGCCCTTAGGGTAACACCTAAGGTTGTATAAATATCTCACTTACCTGTCCTTTTCCAGTTAGCTGGATATACTCATATCCAATCATGTTCATCAACTCCCTTTAGTCCATATGGTTGTCCAAGCCACGCAACATACATGTTGACGCGTTCTCTGCTTTAGACAACTCAACTCGTGCAACCTACATCCTTCATCCAAACCACCCTAATACGTCATCCATATAGTTCAAGTTCGTCTCAGCTTCACTTCATTCTTCTTATTCCATGTCTCATCAACCATGCTTGCCTTTCCCAGATGGTACTTGGCCTTGCATATTTTTCTTTCATCACTTAACTCCACCCCTCACCTTTGCCAAATGTTCAATCAAGATGATTGAATATGTGTTGGAGACGTTCATGATCCGTATAGATCATTCTCCACGTCTCGTACACCAAATGCCTCTAGCAAATAAGAACAAAGAAAGGGTTTGTCGAAAGCAATAGGTATAGAAACTTAAAAACACTCGCCATTGCGATTCCAAAGAACAATAATAGAATGACAATGGGAGATGGGAGATGGGAAAAGATGGTTTTACAACATGGAATGCATGTGCTTTATATAGGGTCGAATTAGGGTTTTTAAAAGTTTTCAAAATTTTGAAAATTTTGAATTAGGCCCGATTGTTTGAAACTCTGGCTGGCATACACGCATTATCAACTACACATTGTCAACTATCTAACTATGGAATGTTAGGAATCTTTTTCTTATATTTCCTTTCAAAATTTCTGTATTTCCCTAGATAATTCATATATTTCCAAAGATAAGTGTACTTAAAAAATAAGTCATATATCCTTTTTAAGTAGCAGGGATAAAAATGAACAACCCATGTGCCCAGACCTATGTCGTGAGCCTATGTGCCCGTTGAATGTATTGTATAGAACTATTTTTTTATTTTTTTGAACGACACTTTATTAGAAACAAAAATCAATGTTTTAAAACCCGGTTTTTCAATTGACTCGGTGGAGTCACCGGTTCACCGGGTCACCGGTTCAACCGATCGAACTGTCAAATCAAACCGGTTTATATCAAAATAAAAAAAACTACCCACGATTAGAAGTGTGTATAAAAAAAGTTACAACTAATTTACACAAACACACACAACTTGCATAAAAAACCTACCTACCTACCCTGTGGTTCATTTCCACAAACACATGTTACACCAAACCAACACGTCACTTGAAAACTTATCTTCATCTACAAACATAGATCTCACCAAACAAATATGGTATGTAAACAAAGATGATATGTAAACAAGTAGCTGCAAGATCTCACCAAATAAAACCTTATTTTCATCTATCAGTCATCCTTTTATTTTAGTTGAACAAAACAAGAACCCAAGTAGTAACAAAGATTCAATAATGGTTCCTCATATTCATCCACCCAGCGGAATAGATCGATCTCAACTACAGATGTGTTCATTACATAATCTGATTATAGATTTTTTTTTCTTTTTTATTGAACCGGCCGGGATCTGCCCAATGGTTCGATCCGGGTTGATCAAAACCCGACGGTTCAATCCGGTCCGAGTTTCGGTCGAAACCCGACTCGCAACGGACCGGTCGTCATTCCGGTTCCCGGTTCAACCGGTTGAACCGGCCGGGTCAACCCGGTTTTAAAAACATTGACAAAAACTAGCAAGCTGCTAGATTACATCATAATAAGGTTGGATTTTTAACCGGTCATTCCAACCATATTTAAAACTACTCCTATTACAACACCAATAGTATGAAAAACTAACAACGTCATCAAAAAAACACTTCTTTCTTTAGCGTCTTAGCATCAAAAATATTCTTGTTGCGAAAGGACCATAGCAACCACCACATAACATAAAACACTCCCCCCAGCAGCTTTTTGTTCCTAGACTTCAACTGGACATTGTCAAACCAAACCAACCAATCCTCAAACGAGCATAATTCAATATCGTCCAAATCCCACCAGCGAATTATTAAGTTGGTAACCTGACGCACCATATCACACGAAAAAAAATTATGTCCAACAGTCTCCACTCCCCTATTGCAATTGGCACATAAAATATAATCAATTAGAATACCTCGCTTAGATATGTTGAATCTTGTCTGCAACGAATTCGTCGAGATCTCCAACATCAATATATTAACTTTAATCGACACCATACTGTTCCAATACGTCTTCTTGTCTCCTTTCGGCAATGCAACTTCATCTATCAAATTCCTGTATGACGAAACTGAGAACATCCCATCCTTATCTAGACCCGATACCCACTGGTCTTCATTCGAATTAAGATTCACACCACTAGACCTGTTCACCAGACCTATATACTGCTCCATCTCAGCACCATCTCTCGGACACCTTCTGAACGATGAAAAAAGATCAGGCTGAGCTAACTTGCTTCCACCGAAATGTACCTACAATCTTAAAGAACATACATTCGATGAAAACTATCGTTAAGAACCCCCCTACACCAGCTATCCTCCCAAAAAGAAGTACTCATACCATTTCCTAGCTTGATTTTAAAATAACTCATTACGTATATTCCTTTACCCTTTAAATTATGGATTTCCTTAACTATATCTAACCAGCATGACTCATACCCCTTTGGAACAATGCCAGTCAGTTTACCATTATCCCCATGAATAGAACGAATCACTCTCGCCCATAATGAGTTCTTTTGATTAACAAACCGCCAAACCCACTTAATCAACAAACCTTTATTCAAAGCATAAAGACTCGAAATCCCAAGCCCTCCATTCTCCTTATAAGCTAGAGCTTTCTTCTAATTCACCCACGATGCTTTACGACTATTCATAGCATGGCCGTTAAAAAATAACTATGAAGTGCTTCTAAAGCGTTAAGACTACCCATCGGAACTTTGAAGATAGAAAAATAATACAATGGGATTTAACTAAAGTCAGTCGGCCACCTATAGAGAATGCCTCCAACTTCCACTTTGATAATCTTGCCTTGACTTTATCAATAATACCATCCCACATATTATGCCGCGTCATATTACCACCCACTATAGATCCAAGGTAAGTGAAAGGCGCATTAAAAACTAGACACCCAATTCGAGAAGTTGCTAAGTTCACCTTATCATTCTCGACATTTATACCCATTATTCTACTCTTGCTCATATTAATCCGTAAACCCGACGCTCTATAAAAACACTTCAATACACTAATCAACGTACCAATATTACTATCACACCATTTCCCAATAAAAACCATCGTCTGCATAAAACAGGTGAGACAAATTAACTAAACCTCTCCCTAATCTTATAACAAGAAACATACCTGCATCAACTACACGTTGGAATGACAAATGTAATGATTCCATAATAAGAATAAATAAAAACGGAGATAAAGGGTCACCTTGTTTTAAACCCTTTCCAAATTAAAATTCTTTAGTAGGACTTCCATTCACCAAGATCGACCCTCTTGATGACTTCAAACAGCACTGAATCCAATTTCTCCATTTTATACCGAAGCCAAATTTATCAAGCACTTCATCTAAAAAATCCCAACGAATAGAATTGTATGCCTTCGCGAATTCCACTTTGAAAATAAAAGATTGCTTCTTTTTTTACTTACACCACTTAATTACTTCATTTAACATGAAAGGACCATCGAGAATCTGTCTATCCGCAATAAAAGCCGATTGCACATTTGCACTTCGTTAACTAGATCATCTAACACCCCAACAAGGCGGTTTGCTAACACTTTTGCAATAATTTTATATAGACAACCGATCAAACTAATAGGCCTGAAGTCTTTGACTAAATTATCATTAGGAACTTTAGGGATTAAACTAATAAAAGATGAATTACAACCTTTAGGCATATCCGAAAACTTAAAGAAATACCTTCCAGCCTCATAAACGTCTTTCTGAATAAGAGGCAAAAAATGTCTAAAAAACCCGAAAGAATAACCATCTGGTCCCGGCGCTTTATCAATCCCGCAATCCCACACAACATTCTTAATCTCTTCATTTGAAACCTCACCCTCCAAAAACTTCTTTTGATTCTCTGAAATCTGATTTGGGAACTCCATCTGAATGTTTGTAACTTTACTAGGTGAAACACAAAATCGATCCTTAAAATGTTCCAAAAATTCGTTTTTCACCATTTTTGGATTATCAACCCAGACCCCATCCACCATAACTCCTCTCACATTCATATTGGACCTCTTCTTATTAAAGATTCCATGAAAAAATCTCGAATTTTCATCACCTTCGCAAGCCCACTTAAGCTTAACCTTCTGAGCTACTTCTTTAGCACGAAAATCATCAATTTGATGAATCTTGTGCATAATTTCTGCCCGTTGTTGCACCACATCATCATTCCCGTGACCACTATAAATGATCCGATCAATATCATGAAGGTCCCGAACATACTGCTCTTTATCATTATTACCACCTGCATTAAACTTTATCTGCCACTCCCGAACTATGTTTTTTAAAAATTTGAGTTTTCCCATCAATCTATACATCAAATTTTTTTCACTCCCCACGTAAGTATTCTACGCTCCTTCCACTACCTTATTAAAGTCCTCAACTTCTATCCAATAATTAAAGAACTTAAACGGCGTAGGGCCGTAATCAAACACCATTTCTCGAAGGATTATAGGACGGTGATTTGACAAAAATCTATCGAAAGAATTAGCTATAATATTTGGACACGAATTTAGCAAGTTATGAGACACAAAAAATCTATCCAGTTTACGCAACTTTTTTCTGGATTTATGACACCACGTAAACTGACATCCCCCAAGATTAATTTCCACAAGACTCGAATTTTTTATAAAGTCATTAAACAAATTTGCACCTTTAACACTAAAAACAGAACCAAACTTGTCAGTCTTATATCGGACTTCATTGAAATCTCCCATCACAACAACATCCCCATTCCATCTACCAATCTCGACTTGCAAATAATCCCACAACATACATTTTTCGCTAAAATCTTGTGGAGCATAAACCACAATTATCAACGTTTTCTTCCTGGTATGACGCCAAAAACCTCGAATAATAACAAACGAATCAGACACCGTAGAACTATCTTTAACATAACAGTTTGCATCCCACACACATAGAATACCCCCTGAGTTACCCACAGCCTCAAACGCCAAATTCCCCTAACAATCTCTAACACACTTAATCGACATGTCACACATCTTCGTTTCTTGCAAAGCTAAAAATTCACTTTATTCTTATTGCATAACTCCTTAAACCAATAATTTTTTGCCTTTTAGGCTAGACCTTAAACATTTAAAGACAAGTAATTCATCTAAATACCTCATACTCTCCTTGTGCTGCAATTATTTCACCCATATTCTCCATACATACTTCCATCTTATATACTATGACTTGGTCGACCCTAACCACCTCATCAAGCAACCCTAAAATTGACCCACCAGTTCTTGGTTTATCAAATACTTTAAAATGCAATGATGTTGTCGACTCTTGCACATCACTCTCTTCTTTCCCTCCCTCTCTACAATCATTTTTTTCTCCTTTACACCACACTTTTCAGCAGCGATGCTTGCACCTTTCTCATCACCATGTTCCTGAACTGAATTTTCGTCTATAGATACCTCTGTTGTATAGCCAGGTGGATGTTGTTTACTCCCATCTGATATAGTCTTACAATCCTCTTTTGTATCCTACTTATTTAATATTGGGCAAAGTTCAAACGGGTCTTCCGACTCGTTCAACTCTACAACCGACTCGTTCAACTCTGCAACCACTTCCCCTTCTTCGTTCCCCTCTTTCTACTCTCCTGCAATAGGCGATTCTTCCTCTTCGTTACCAATGTCGTTCACTTTGATATCCTCCTCCTCCTTTTCTAATTCCTCTGAAAAATCAGGTACCCATCCTGCCGTTTCACTTGCACGAATCCAAAATACTCTCCCCTCTAAACAACTTTGAACTCCTCTAAAATCTTTTTCTCTATCTTCGTGTGAATATAGAGTCGCTTAGAGTGATAGCAATTATCCTCTTGACCATCCACTTCAAGAAGACTACCCCATTTGGAAGCTATTCTGCCAAACGTCTTATATGTCCACAACTTAAAAGGAATTCCTTCCACTTCCACCTAAGTAATCCTATGTGTATTATGAAACTCCATGGATGCCTTCCTAATCTCAGAGAACCAGGAGCTAATGCTCACATTATCAGAAAACAATTTCATTTTTTCTATCGACACAAACTCCAAAATGACCTAGCATTCGCCCAAATACTGGACCCGAACATTCATAAATCCTTCACGAACTAAAGTCACCTTTAAGTTTGCCAGGAAAGCGAAATCCTTCACCCTGCCGAATAGTGGTTTGACAAGTCCCATGTTGCAACACACTCATCCTCCAGCACCATTACTTCCTTATCCTCACTCTCCTTTGTTCCTAATGTTTCATTACCAACCACAACCTTGGCATAAGATATTCCCCCTCTTTCACTACTTTTATATTTCATCTATGGCTGCTTATTAATGTTCCTACTATGAGAATTATGAGCCTCTGTGGCACCAACATCTCTTTGGTACCTCGCAAGGTTCGCCTGCAGCGTATGCTTCCAAACCATACAAAGATTATTTATCAATCGTTCTATACTAAACACATTGATAAACCTAATGAACGCAACCCGTTTACCACTCTTCTCTCTCTTATTTGGGATATATGAATCCACAACGTGGCCATACACTTTGCATGAATTATATAACTCCTTGGCTGTAATTGATTCCGGAAATTTGGTTACATAAACCGAAGATGATATCTTCATAACATCGTCCTCTTTAGTCCGAAACCCACCCATAACTGTAACAATGGCACACTCTTTGGATTGAAGGAAGATCTAGGGTTGAAATTACGAAATAAAAAAAAAGGGATATGGGATAGAACGATAAACCCTAAAAAACAAAAACGACCAAAACACTCTAATTAAACACGTCGAAACAATTAATAAACGTATCTGGATACCCAAACAAAGACACAATCCGAACTCCGGTAAATCAATTGCTCACTGAGAATATTGGGGGGATAAGATCACAAGCCCAAATCCCACGATTAATAGCAGCAAGAATGGATTGAATCATTGATGAATCGAACAAAATACGAATGTTAATCGAAAGAATGATGTCTAATAGAGATGAGTTAATCGATCATGACAAAGAGAAAAATCGCCCATCTGTATGTTTTGACACATGTTTTTTGTATTGTATAGAACTATAGATCATGCTGAAGTGAAAACTGAAAAGATGATTTTATTTACTTACTGCATAAGAAACACACTGATGGATTTTAGTGGATATTCAGAAGAACCGGTCTTTTTTAGAACTTTAAATTTACTTAGAGCTTTTGGTACCATAACATCTCGTCGATGTTATATCGACGTAGATTTTCATCTTTTTCAACAACGTTAAGGTCTGGCGATAACCCATGCTTTTTTTTATATTTAAATGGTTTTTTTAAGGTATTTATTTTGAGCTTAAATAAATAGAAAAAACATAAAGTGGGTCTCAAAATGGTGGTATTATTTGATGTTATATTACCGGTGATGTTATTTCGTGTTGATGTTATTTTGTAAAAGTTGTTGTGACGCTAGGGTGATAATACAAAAATAGTGTTTTGGTAGCTAGAGTTTTTATCTTTTTCTTTGTAAAGTGGGGATTTTTTTTAAAGTATGTTTTTTAATAGGAAACCTTCTTTTGATCTTTTTTTTTTTTTGCTTTTTTATGTTTTTTTTTTAAATTTAAATATTTCTTTATTCGGCAAAAAAAAAATTTAAAAAATTAATGAAAAAGAAGATATAAAATTATAGGTGTTAAATTTGTGAAAAAAAAAACAGAAAAAAAATAAGGTCATAAATAAAATTTTAGTTGCTAAATTTTAAATAAATTAGATAATTTAAGTGAAAATTATAATTTTTCATATTTTCTCAATAAATTTAATAAATTAACAAATACTCGTTAATTTTATAACTTAATAATACCACAATTACAAAATAATAAACCTAAATTTTTTTATATGTATTTATATTAAACTAAAATATTAAATAAAATTTGATTTATTTGTAATCTCATACATGCACGAAACTTATAACTAATAATTGCTAAAAAGAAATATAATTTTGATTCGCCTAAATAAACAGGTAGAACAAGTGACTCTATATAAATTCACTCAAGTTAATACTTATACATTGTACTAGTATATTTGTTCTATAATTATCGTTTAAGTTTTTATTTTAGGTTGTTTTAAATTAATTGTCTATTTTAAGATAAATATAAAATTTAGATTAAGTTTATCGCATTGCCCTCAGTTAAGGTGATAATTACAAATTTTAAATAAATTTTTAATTAATCGGTTAAAAGCAGTGCTGCAAAAAAAACATGTTCATTAGTTGGTCGGTCGACCACCTTGTAATTTGTAATCATTTTAGGTGGGATTAATTATATCGGCATTTTTGGGAAACTTTGAGTATTTGCGGCAAGTTTTGGGTATTTTTAACGAGTTTTAGGTTCTTTTGGCAATATTATTCTTGAAATTCAACTTTACATACATATAAATAGTTACCATAAGTGGTAAACATAAATTTACGAGTTTTCATTATTTTAAGCAAGATTTGCAAGTTTCCGTCAAGTTTGACCTCATTTGACTGTTGTTGACCACAATTGACCCCATTAATAATTTTTTTTTACATAAATCGGCAATGTTGGTTTCCTTGTAACGATTAATCGACTTTCTAGATTTTTTTCGACACCGATTAAAAGTAAAATTGCCTTTATAAAAAAAAGACACAAAAGGAGGTGAAATTGAAGGCATTGCAGTGAAGCCCAATTAAAAAGATCAGCTCCGGCTCCAAGGAGCCGGCTTGATCCGTAGAGCAGTGATTTTAGCCTGTAACATTAACACGCGAAAGTAGAGGCGAGCGTTTTGTATCGTTGATCAGATCGTACAATATCGGTCCGATCTTTGATCTAAAGTTTTGGACCATATCAATTTGACCGGTTCGGTTCAAAAAACCATCAATTATTATGTTTAATAAGACTAAATCGAACCAATCAATCGAATTGAACTAGACCGATTAAACTGGACCAAAACTATTTCGGTCCGGTCCGGTCCTCAGTGGTTTGAAATCATTTTGATCATTGATCCAATCTTGGCCGGTCTGGTCTGAGTGATCGGGCCTACGCTAAAGCAAACTTTAAGCTCATTTGAGCTTTGATAGGGCCACGCAGTCGACAAGCGAAGATTCAGGGAACCAGGTTCACCACTACTGTTATCACCACTATCACTAACCACCATCACCTATCACCGCCATAATCACCACCGTTTATCGCAATTAAAAAAAACTCATCTAACTATTTTGGCTGTTGTCACTAAATCATCGATATTTAAGATTAAAATTAAAATAAGTCTGATGGTTATGAATGAAAAGAAACTCGAATCAACTGATACGGAGGAGGCAACAAAAGAACACTCACTTTCCGATAATCACGATGATTCAGAAGAAGAAGATGGTATTATTATTATTTACTTATACTTCTTTTCTTCATTCCCTTTTATTATTATTACGTACCCCAAACATGATCCTTAATTAGTTAATATGTCTTGCAATTCAAATGAGATAATAGATAGTGTTAATTGGCCTCCACGTGAGAGTTAAGAATTCAGATACACAAAGTATGATAGATGTGCTTGTGTTCTTAATGCACTCCTCCTATTTATAGGCGCGTATCCTTTGGGATCACGGGTGCGCAAATTCTATGGACCGTTGGTATTATTTACTTATCTTTCTTTTCTTCATTCTCTTTTATTATTATGTACCCGAACATGATCATTAAATACTACTAGTAGTGTATTTAGTTAAGATGTTTTGCAATTAAAATGATAATAGATAGTGTTGGTGCAAAATTCTTAGGAGTTACGGGTTTCGAGTATTTGCCGCCAACTTTGGACTAAGTGAAGTAGTTACTAGTTGAGATCTCTTGCTAAGAGCGAGTCTCCAGCGTAGCGTGAGAGTAAGAATTCAGAGACAGAACAGTATGATAGATGTTTGTGTGTGTGTCCTTAATGGGCTGTTTGTTTTAGCTTATACAACGTAATCCTATTACGGCTTATATAACATAACATAACCCTCAATTTTGTGGTTTATTTGGAGACTTATGGGCTTATCTAAGTTTGTTATGATATACTAGTAATAAACTTATATAAGCCCATAAGTCAACAATAATCTTAAAAAATTAGGGTTTATGAAATATAAGCCGAAATATGGCTTATTTTTGGCTTATATAGCGTAAGCCCCAATTTTGTGGCTTATTTTGAGACTTAGGGGCTTATATAAGTTTATCATGATATTATAAACTTATATAAGCCCATAAACCTCTAAATAAGCCACAAAATCGGGGCTTATGTTATATAAGCCGAAATGGGCTTACACTATATAAGCCAAACCAAACACCAAGTAATCTCACTAAACCACGTGATCAAGCCAGACAACTCATCAGCGTCGTCATCTTAACTTTCTCTCTCTTAAACCAAACACTCTTTTTAAATTAATGTTCAGATCAAGTAAAAAGTTCATTTCATAACTAGTTGTCCAGATTTTGCCTGATTTACTTTCAATTTGTTCGGTGGAAGTTTAGCCCAAACAAATGAAATGGTGGGATGTGTTTGGTCTAGGTAATGGGGAGTTTGGTCGGGTCGTATGGAGACCGACCAAACGTTAGGGCGGGAGTACCATCAGCCTATCCAAAAGATGGAGTGTTTAATGCACTCCTATTTAGAGGCGAGTATCCTTGTCGTGTTCTGGGGATCATGGGTGCAGCGCATTCTATGGACCGATGGGTTATGGAGTGCCTGCCTTGAATGATTGTCCCTTGGTTGGTAAGTTGCTGCCTTTTTCCCATTTTGGGATCCCATGTTTATTCCGTGATCCCAAGTTATATTTTTTTACCTCGTTTAGGTGATCCGTAAGACCATAACCTTTCTCCGGCTTGCAGTATGTCTGCGGTTTACTTTGGATCCCGGAGAGAAGATCTGCGGCCCAGTTATGACTTTCTGGGTTGGCTCAGCCTTTCACCGGATATGCCGGACTTCTCCCTCTTCTGGAGAAAGTCAGCTTTTAGTGTTTCTCTTCCACGGACTATTTTAGTCTGGGGATATACTATACATCATTAGATAGTTTCTGACGTGTTCACTGAAATCTGAAATGATACATAACACTTTCTCGGCGTAGATTAAGCTTTAGTATGATGCTGGATAAAATTATGCCAAAATATGTGACCTATACAATCAAAAATATTCTTGGAGGAGCAATTGGAAGCAAATCGATATAATAAGTTATAATTGGTCCCTGTGAACATAACTTGGTTGTTTATAGTTTATACTTATACAAGATGATGGGATTTAATAGAATAGGCTGCTATTAAACATTAACTATACTTTTTCACCTCAAAAGAGAGTTGAAGTTACAAGTGCAATGAAGCACATGCCTATATGTTAGGGATACGGCTACTATTTATTGATGCGGGTCTTACGCCATGAGAGGGAAAATGATCTACACAAGTGTATATTAACATTTGTAAATGCGAGAATAAATAGTCTACATGTATGAGTCAGTCAGGGGGGAAACATAAATAAGACAATTGCAAAATTATTAGTCTTTCCAATTGGGAAATCGTGTAGTCTGCTTATTATAGTAGGTGTTAACTAATGATCTATGTATATACGCTATTTTTAATTCTATGCAAATGGCTACTTTTATGTGACTTGACTGATGCGTTTTGTGTATCAACAGACTGGGAAGCTGCTGCGGATCTTGCTCCAGATGAGTTGCTATCTTCACAGTTGCTATCTTCACAGATCTTACCAGATGTAAGCAAACTCACAGTTGAAGATAAAAAAGTTCAGGAACCTTCTCCTGTAAGACGTGGGAGGGGCACATTCTCATATCAAAAGCATGGCTTGTATAGTGATCAGCAGTCTGATGGGCCCATCAAGGATAATTCAACCAAGCAAGAAGTGTCTTCTAGTTCTGATGGACATGAACTGACAAAAAGTGATTGTAAGTTCTTTATTGCTTAAAATTCTACTTCCATGCTACAATGAAATTCGCAATGTTTGAATAGGCACGTAGTCGTGTATAAGTTTTTGATCATTACTCAGATGCCTTAATACCCTGTAGTTTGACATTTAAGAGATTTTTATAGCATTTAGTATGTATAAGATACTTATTACCGTCGACAATGTTATGTGACTCTTATTCGTTTGTGATTACAGTAAAATATGGCACCCGACTTGCTCTTGTTATGGAAGACTTCCAACCAAGTATGACTACAAGTGGGCTTGAGAATATATTGGAGAAGTTCAACTATCAAGATGTTGTGATTCGCTGGATCAATGATACCACTGCGCTTGCCGTATTTAGAACTCCAGCAATTGGTAACTTCATCTTCCACGTGTTAAGTTATAGACTTGTAGGTTTGAACTAATTGTCAATTTGTCATAATAGAGGGAGCTAAGCAGAAAGTATGAGATTTCAGAATATATAATAGGACTAATTAGTTTCTGAGCTCCTTTCATTCAGCAAGTCCATGTCATAGTGCGTGTGTGATTGTTTTTAGTTTGTATATTGTTTCATTTCTGAAGTTACAGAATTTTCGTTAATGCTGATAAATCATAACGGTGGATGGTTTTATAAACTTCAATCTGGATGATATGTGCATTTTTAATTGTATTGATTAGGTTGAATCCGGTTTACGGTTTTTATTAACAAGTTTACAATATCTGTCTGCAGCTCTCGAGGCATGTCAATCAATTAAGTGTCCATTTACGGTACGTGTACTTGAAGAGAATGATGCACTTGTAAGCTCTATCGCAGAAAAAGGTAACATGACTACATTCTCATCATAGTAATATACTTGAATAGTAGATAACGCTGAATGATTTGTAAGAATTCTAGAGGTGGTAATTTCACACTGTTTACTTATCAATGGATTATTGGACTTGTATTTTGTCTCAAAAGGAAATTTAGCTAAAAGGGGAAACAAGTCAAATGGGTCAAACTGGTTGAAAGGTGTTTAACGGCTTTATATTTGGATACAAGTATACAACCTATAAATTCATTCTATTTAGAAGTTTTAGATCATTCTAGTTATAATATTGTTTTTGTAAACTTAATAAACACATTCATCATATATAGCAACTTGTAAAAAGAGAGATAATGGCCCGTGTTGACCAGTACCAAAAAATAGCTTGTTGTTACAATCCCAGATCGGCCAAGTATGGGATTGGCCGATGATTTATAATGTCTAGGTGCTCCCTCCTCCTTCAAGCTAGCTTTTGGAGTGAGTTCTACACTTAGCTTATACTCCGTACCAGGAATCACTTAAGATTCGGAATACGGGTAACCAAACAGTCAGGGGAATTGAGATAGGAAGAAAGAACAATTCCCGGAAGTAGTTTGATATCAATAGTTTATAAGCCAAGTGTAGAACTCACTCCAAAAAGCTAGCTCGAAGGAGGAGGGAACACCTAGATGCTATAAATGATCGGCCTATCCCATATTTGGCCGATCTGGGATCGTAACACTTGTTTTGGGCTTTTGACCTGTTACCAATCTCCCCAATCCGCGCACCTGGCCACCATTGAGGAATTCTTAGCCATGCTTCAGTGATCCCTTATAAGAGCGTATATACTATTATACACCACCCTGTCACTCTCCCTAGTTGTCAACCACCAAATGGTCATTCTTCTTTTGACGATTATAACCCTGGTTTTCATAATATATAGAAAGTGTAACACAGATTAATTGAATATCTTAAAACATATTTACAATTTTTGTTTGTTGGCAGATTTAGAGCCACCTAGACAAAGGCCGAAAACATCAGCAAGAACTGCCCAAAGGTTGATTGCTCATGGAATGGGAATTAAGTTGAGTTCCACAAGTTTTGGCCAAAAAGAACTTAGAGAACAAGAAGAAGCTCGGAGGCAACGTATAATTTCTAGACAGACTCTAAAAGACGATGCATGGGGAGACTAATATATACTCTTCCAATTTTAAGTAGCGTGTATTCCTTTCATGGCCTACCAATTAATGAACAATTCTTTGAACGAGTCTTTCTTCAAGTATCTTGGAAGTCCAAAGCCCCTCTAGTTGTGTCAAGGTTAAACCATCTCGGAGCAGACCGAAACTTTATATTGTCAATGTGTATGATATTGCTGTTCTCAATGTGTGCAATACAACACCAAATGAGAAAATAATTAAACAGAAGTTCTCGAATTGTCAAAATTTCCATTTATTGATATTTGATATTTAGTTCTCGAATTTATTGTCATGTACTTCCATTGGTAGCGGATACGTAGCGTCAGTGGCGGATCCAGAAAATTGTAGAGTGGGGGGCAAATTTTTTATTGTTTGACAATAATAAGGAAAAAAACCTAAAATCCGAATAGAAAACCGAAATTTTAACTTAAAAATGAAAATTTTCAAGTTTTTAAAGTGTTAAAAGTTAGATTTTAATGTGTGAGTGGGGGCAATTTGCGTTTTAAATGGGGGCATTTAAAAAAACTGTCAAAATCGAAGAAAAAATACACTATAATATCGTCTTTTTGGTCGAGCTATGGGGGCGCCGCCACCCCGCAGCTTCTACATAAGTCCGCCCCAACGTAACGTAAAGCGGATGTTACAGGTTCACGTATTTTTTGATTTTGGTGTTACACGATTGACCTCATCTGCAAAGATCGTGGCGCGGCTATTACATAACGCGTAAGCACTGGTCAGCATCTGTTACAACACAATATGATAAAAATGACTCACCAACATTGGCAAAACATAGGATCCCAAGTTTGTTACTAGAAAATAGTTCACCTATGAAATTTTAACGATTTGTAACCACCAATTAAAACACGTATCAAATAACTCGTCAATGTCGATAAATAGCAAGGTTGAAACACTTTAGTTTCTTGAGAGAGAGGTGAGGATTTTCCTTGCAAGGTTAAAGATTTATTTTTAATAGCCCAGCCGAGCTCAAGCTCGAGCTCGGCTCAGCTAAGGTTTACAAAGCTCGAGCTCGGTTTGTTTCGAGCTTTATTATTTAGGTTTGGGCTCGGCTCGTGATATGGTAGACAAGCTCGGGCTTGGCTCGAGCTCGGCTCGTTTATACGATTTTGAAATGTAAAAATAAAATTTGGCTCGAGCTCGGCTCGTGATATATTCAAATTAGGCTCGTTAATAAGCTTGTTATTAAGCTCGTTAAGAAGCTCGTATATAAAACATTAGGCTCGTTAAGGCTCGCGAGCCCAAATGAGTTTTATACGTAAAGCTCGAGCTCAAGCTTGTTTAATAAACGAGCTGCAACTTAGGCTCGAGCTCGAGCTCGATGTCACGTCCCGCCTAGTTTCACAAGGTTAACGGGGATCCGGATGGTTCTACACTTGACTAGAAGACTTAGTGGAATTCTATGGAAAGTGGGAGAAGCTTTTGGAAGCCTTTGGAAGATACATGGAAGCTTATAGAAACCCTAATGGAAGATTGTAGATTATGGGCCTTGTCTTGGAGTTGTAAATAGAGCCCAAAAGTAACCCTAGAGTAGTAGTATAAATAGAGCCATCCTCATTTGGGGAAAGCATCTCATATTCACTTGTATTCTCTCTTGTAAAGTTTCTCAAGTAATACAAGCATTTTCCCCTAGTTCTCTTGTGTTCTTTCTTAGTAGCTTTCTTTGTTGCCTAGATCGTTGAGTGTTGGGAGCAAGGCTGACTTAGTAGAGACTAAGTGCCGCACGGAAGACCCTTGTCGAGACAAGTCCGTGACAAGTGGTATCAGAGCGAGATTCGATTCGAGGCGATGGCGATTGAAATTGAGAAGAATGATGCTAGCGGAAGTGGTGTTGATGGGAACCGTGGTCGAAATGATAACGAAGACCCCAAGAAGAGAGGATCGTCGAGGGACGTTATGGCAAGTATGGATAAGAGAATGGCGGATTTCGAGAGATCCATGGCGGATATGAAGACCCAAGTTGAGGGCTTGGCAAATCTTGAATCCGAGTTTGAGAGTATGAGGGAAGACTTCAAAGTAGTCCTAAATGCTCTTAGCGGCGACATGAAGAAGGAAATCCTTGACGTACGAGATATGTTCAAGGATGGAATGGAGAAGATGGAGAAAAGGTTCGGGGAAGAGATCTCCGCAATCCATAATACTATTGGAAGCTTGCACGCGGACGTAGAGTTGTGCAAGATGTCCTTGGCTAGTGTGGGTAGCGCTAGTAATCATGGTCCAAGGATGGACATTCCTAAACCATCATCTTTCATAGGAAAGCAGGAGGCTAGAGCGGTCGATGATTTCTTATGGGAGATGGAAGCGATACTTGAAGGGTACCAAGATAGTGGAGGATGCTATGAAGATCGAGACGGCTACTCACTACTTGAAGGACACCGCGACGTTATGGTGGAGACGTCGACATGGAGATATCGAACGAGGTACGGTTACTATTAATACTTGGGTTGATTTTGTTGCGGATTTCAAGAGGCAATTCTATCCGGAGAATGCTAAGAACGAGGCGAAGAGTCGGCTTCGTAAACTTAAGCAAACCGGAGCGATTAAGGAGTATGTGAAAGAGTTCACTACACTTACCTTGGAGATTCCGGAACTATCCGAGCAAGATTCTCTCTTTTACTTTCTTGATGGTTTGCAAGGGTGGGCTAAGACGGAGTTAGAGCGACGAGGAGTTCAAGACGTGGCCACGGCTATTGCCCACGCCGAGGCCTTGATTGACTTTAGTTCGAGGAGGGAACCGTCAAAGCCAAAAGATCGGAAGGCGAGCCATGAGAACGGTGGGGGAGAAAAACCGAAGTTCGATTATGCGAAAAAACCCCCTACCGGAAAGGAGAAAGACGTAAAGACGAGTTACAAAAGTGGTGGATGCTTCATTTGCGATGGACCTCATAGAGCTCGAGATTGCCCGAAGAAAGCAAGCCTCAACGCAATGTCGACTCATGAAGACGCAGGTACGAGTAATGGCGGAAGCATGAGGTCGATGAGGATCTTGAATGCAATCAAGGCGAAGACGGAGGTGCCAAAGGTTGTAGGGCGAGGCCTACAATATGTCGAGGAAACTATCAATGGAGTAAAGGTGCGTGCTTTAGTCGATTTCGGTGCGACTCATAACTTTGTGGCGGTTGATGAAGCTAGGAGGCTAGGGATTAACGCTACAAAGGGGAGCGGAACTATCAAGGCGGTAAACTCGGAGGCCAAACCAATTCATGTAGTGGCTAAGGATGTCCGAGCGAAGATTGGAGATTGGGAAGGGACGATTGATTTGTCGGTGGTCCCGATGGATGACTTCAAAGTGGTTCTTGGGTTAGAGTTTCTCGATAAGGTACGAGCTTTTCCCATGCCGTTTGCTAATTCTTTATGTATCCTAGATGGTGGAAAGACTTGTATGGTGAGCACGGAGCGGGATTCCAAGAGTGGAGCAAAGACCCTTTCGGCCATGCAATTCAAGAAAGGATTCAACAAGAGCGAGCCTTGCTATTTGGCGGTAACAAGGCTAGAGGCGGATGGAGAGTCAAGCAAAGTGGAGGTACCGGAGGTGATCGAGAGGGTTCTTGAAGAGTTCAAGGATGTGATGCCCAAGGAGTTGCCAAAGAAGCTACCACCAAGACGAGAGGTGGAGCATACCATCAAGTTGGAAGTGGGGTCCAAGCCCCCCGCCAAAGCCCCTTACCGAATGCCACCACCCGAGTTGGAAGAGTTGAGGAGACAACTTAAGGAGTTGATGGATGCGGGCTACATTCGACCCTCGAAAGCCCCATATGGTGCGCCGGTTCTATTTCAAAGGAAGAAGGACGGGTCCTTGCGGATGTGCATAGACTACCGGGCACTCAATAAGGTAACGATCAAGAATAAGTACCCTATTCCTCTTATTGCGGATTTGTTTGATCAACTTGGGAAGGCGGGATACTTCACTAAGTTGGATTTGAGATCGGGGTACTACCAAGTACGGATAGCGGAGGGAGACGAGGCCAAGACGACGTGTGTCACGAGGTATGGCTCTTACGAGTTCTTAGTCATGCCGTTCGGATTGACAAATGCTCCCGCAACATTTTGCACCCTCATGAATAAGTTGTTTCATCCATTCCTCGATAAATTTGTGGTTGTATACTTGGATGATATTGTCATTTATAGTCATACTTTGGAAGAGCATGTCTTGCATTTGAAACAGGTGTTCGAGGTGTTGCGAGACAATGAACTTTATGTGAAGTTGGAGAAGTGCTCTTTCGCTCAAGATGAAGTCGAATTCTTGGGCCACAAGATCAAGGATGGAGGCTTGATGATGGACGGAGCAAAGATTAAAGCTATCCAAGATTGGGAGCCACCAACCAAAGTGACGGAGTTGCGGTCATTCCTTGGCTTGGTGAACTATTATCGAAGATTCATCATGGGCTATTCGGCGGTAGCATCACCATTGACGGACCTTTTGAAGAAGAACAAATCTTGGGATTGGAGTATAGAGTGTCAAGCGGCGTTCGAGAAGTTAAAGAAGGCGGTCGTGGAAGAGCCGGTGTTGAGACTACCGGATGTGACCATGCCTTTCGAGTTACACACGGATGCATCGGACTTTGCTATTGGAGGAGTTCTAATGCAAGATGGACACCCGATCGCGTTCGAGAGTAGAAAACTAAATGAGACGGAAAGGAAGTACACGGTGCAAGAGAAGGAGATGACGGCGGTTATCCATTGCTTGAGGATTTGGAGGCATTATTTGTTGGGTTCGAGATTCGTGATCAAGACGGATAACATTGTCACGAGTTACTTTCAAACCCAAAAGAAGTTAAGTCCCAAGCAAGCTCGTTGGCAAGACTTCCTAGCCGAGTTCGACTACCAATTGGAGTACAAGCCGGGGAAGGCTAATGTGGTAGCCGATGCATTGAGTCGCAAAGCGGAGTTTGCGGCAATTACACAAGCTCAATTCTTCCTACAAGACCGAATCAAGGAAGGATTAGAACATGATCCTATGGCCAAGAAGATCATTGCCTTAGCGAAGGACGGGAGGACTCGGAGATTTTGGCTTAAGGGAGACATGTTGTTCACCAAAGGAGATCGGCTTTATGTACCTAAGTGGGGTGATCTTAGGCGAGTAATCTTGAAAGAGTGTCATGATTCAAAGTGGGCTGGTCATCCGGGGATGAAGAGGACGTTGGCATTAGTCGAAGGTACTTATTATTGGCCGAGGATGGAGGACGATGTGGAGACATATGTTCGGACGTGCCTAATTTGCCAACAAGACAAGATAGAGCAGAAGAAATCCGGGGGATTATTGGAGCCTTTACCTACGCCCAAAGGACCATGGGAGAGTGTTTCTATGGACTCTATCACATGCTTGCCGAAGTCGGAAGGGAGTGGGAGTATCATTGTCGTGGTCGATAGATTCTCGAAGTATGGTAATTTCATAGCCGCGCCATCCGATGTTACCGCGGATGATACAGCCAAGCTCTTCTTCAAGAATGTGGTTAGGTATTGGGGAGTGCCACATGTGATTGTTAGCGATCGAGATCCGAGATTCACGGGGCGCTTTTGGACGGAGTTGTTCAAGATCATGGGGACGGATTTGAACTTCTCTACGAGTTTTCATCCCCAAACGGACGGGCAAACGGAGAGGGTAAATGCACTATTGGAGCTCTATCTTAGGCACTATGTGAGTGCCATTGGGCTAAACTTCTTGATGTTGCTCAATTCTCTTACAACATGCAACGAAGTGAAGCCATGGGGAAGAGTCCTTTTGAGTTGGTCACGGGGCGCCAACCATTAACACCAAATGCCTTAGCCGCATCATACGAGGGGAGTAGCCCGGTCGCTTACAAAACTATGAAGGAGTGGCACGAACAAGCGGACATGGCCCGGGCATCTTTGGACAAGGCGGCTAAGAAAATGAAGAAATGGGCGGACGAGAGGAGGAGACACGTTGAGTTCGAGGTCGGAGATCAAGTCATGGTGAAGCTCTTGCCTCAACAATTCAAGTCATTGCGGAAGGTTCATAAGGGATTGATACGGAGGTATGAAGGCCCTTTCCCGGTGATTGGACGTATTGGAAAGGTATCTTATCGAGTTCAACTACCGCCCAAGTTGAAGATTCACCCGGTCTTTCACGTAAGTTTTCTCAAGCCTTATCATGGAGACGGGGAAGATCCTAACCGAGGAGTGTCAAAGCGAGCACCAACGGCAGTTGTTACTTCGTATGATCGAGAGGTCGAGGAGATTTTGTCGGATCGTACGATAAGGAGACGAGGAGTGCCGAGCTACAAGGAGTACTTGATCAAATGGCGTGACTTGCCCGATAGTGAAGCAAGTTGGGAAGCGGAAGACTTATTGTGGCAATTCAAGGACGAGATCAAGAAGTATCACGAGGATGGCACGACGAGGACGTCGCGAGCTTAGGTGGGGGAGGATGTCACGTCCCGCCTAGTTTCACAAGGTTAACGGGGATCCGGATGGTTCTACACTTGACTAGAAGACTTAGTGGAATTCTATGGAAAGTGGGAGAAGCTTTTGGAAGCCTTTGGAAGATACATGGAAGCTTATAGAAACCCTAATGGAAGATTGTCGATTATGGGCCTTGTCTTGGAGTTGTAAATAGAGCCCAAAAGTAACCCTAGAGTAGTAGTATAAATAGAGTCATCCTCATTTGGGAAAAGCATCTCATATTCACTTGTATTCTCTCAAGTAATACAAGCATTTTCCCCTAGTTCTCTTGTGTTCTTTCTTAGTAGCTTTCTTTGTTGCCTAGATCGTTGAGTGTTGGGAGCAAGGCTGACTTAGTAGAGACTAAGTACCGCACGAAAGACCCTTGTCGAGACAAGTCCGTGACATCGAGCTCGTTTAGACTCGGACAGATCCGATCTCAAGCTTTTAACGAGCAACTCGCCTCGTTTCCACATTTAATTTTTATTTTTGATAGAATCGGACTCATTCGTTTGATAGTCACTCGTTGCAAAGTCGAAGGTTTACTTTTATGTTTGATAGAACCGGCATCATTTTTTTAATCTTTGATAAAATATGACTATCTACCTCTCAATTTTTTTCACATACTGTTTTAAACGATATTGCGACCTATAACTCATATAAAAAACGATGTTAAATGTTACTTTATTTTTTTAAAATGTGTAAATCTACTAAGCCGATATATACATATTATTAATATACCTGACTAGTGCACGTCATGAAGCTCATTGAAATGGAGACTCGTGTCACATTCTGAATGCACTATTTTGTCTCCTTTAAACACGTCATGTCTCACCAAAACTGCATGTTCATCCTCTCTCAAAGTTAATAAAATGCAGCTCAAACTTACTCTTCACACCTTGGTCATATCATTCTTGAAGCTTACGAATAATTCACATTACTCTATAATTAAGGTACGTGCATATCATTCTTTTAACATATTTTGAGTTCAACTTTTTGAGATATATATATATATAAACAGTTTTAAGTCCCTGAGCATATAGAAACTGTTCATACTGATAATTTGAGACTGTGCTAGTCGTGCTTATTATTAGAGAGATCCACATGATAAATATTTAGGTTTTTCAAGTTCGGGACTAGCTAGACTTTTGGGTTGAGCTCAAGTATCAAAATACTCAGCTAGAAACAAGTGATTCTACGTTTTTGCCATTTTTCTGTACTATGTTAACCCGTCCGGCCCATGGACGGATAGATCACATGAGAGTCGTGTGTGACACAGGTTACATCCGATTTTAGGTCATGAAATATGTCATTTTTGACAAGTGCAACCCCAACTTTACCTAATAAATTTTTTGTGAGGCAACTTTGAAACTCATAATCATATAAAAAGTTTGTGCAACAGCCTTTGATTTTTTTTTTTTTCTAGTCCCATGTAGTGATCAAGTTGAGCTGAGTTCAAAATTAAGGAGCCAATTGATACTAATCGTAGTTTAATATCATAATATATGCTTCAACAAAGTAGCAGCATATTTTCTGTATTAATTGATCTAAAAAAATAACGTTTTCTATCGAAATGTTTCTTAGCGATTATAAGAAAGTATGATAAGAGTTGTGGAAAGAATTATGCAGATAACTCTTCATGTTATCTCTATAGGTACAATTGACGTGCAACCGACGTGAAATATATATATGATAAAAAGCTAGCCTAGTTTTATTAGTATATATCATTGAAATGGAAGAATCAGAGTCCGATGAATGGGAAATTCAAGATTACCGATCTTTAAAAGGCGATGAACCTAGTACGGTTAAATGGATTTTGAACAAGGGATGTTGGATTGGGAAGAAAATGGTAATTACTGGTATTGTCTTCACATCCGCACCAATAGTTGTTCCACCACTTGTAGTTGTTTCGGCTATGGGAATTGCGTTTTCCGTCCCTTTTGGCCTTGTATTAGCGAGTTATGCTTGTACTGAGAAGCTCATGAGCACGTTACTGCCAAGCCCACCGTCACCCCTTATGCTAGAATATTATGGTGATGATTATGATCAAGAAAAAGGGGGCGGGGTTGCGTGTAGGTTTGAGTTTGATGATGGTGCTGGTGATTATAACGAAAAAGGTTATTTTATTGATGAATATGAAGATTATGATATTGCAAGAGAAAATGTTACTCCAGAGGAGGAACAAGAACAGATTGGTGATGTGTATGTTCAAGAAACGGAAGCTTTAGTGGCAAACGAAAACGGTTATTATACTGACGAAGAGGAAAATGTGGTGGACAGTGAACGTACGGAGGATTTAAACCAAGGGGTTGATACGGTGTTCGAGTTAGACGATGATATGCGACAAGGTGAAGCTTTCGTCTTGGATGTGGATGAAAAAGGTTATAACAGTAGTGAATATGAAGGCAACGAACATGGAAATGAGAACGTGATGCAAGAGGATGAAGAAGAAAGGATCAGTGATGTGTATGGTAACGAAGTGGAAGCTTTAGTATCCCATGTAGACGAGGACGCTAAAGAAGAAGGTTACTATACCGATGAAGAGGAAATTGAAGAAATTGAAGGGACTGATGATAAACTTGGACAAGAAATGGTGGACAATGAGCATATGAAAGATACAAGTGAAAGGGTTGATATTGTGTTGGACTTAGATGATGGTGGTAACGATACAGGGCCGCTAAGGGAAGCTGTAGTTTTCAATTTGGATGAAAAAAGTTACTATACTTATAAAAATGATGATGAAAGAGAAATGGAAGATCATGTTCTTCAAATGGAGAATGCTACTATTGAAGAGGAAGAAAGAGAGCAAATAGAGGATATAGATCAAGGACTCGAGATGAGACATGGGTTGGACGTGGCTGCTGACGAGTGTAAGCAAACGGAGGTAGAGACGAACACCAACATTGGTGGAAGTGTTGATGATAAGAGGTATGAGGAAGAAAGTGAGCAAATGGAGGATATAAAGCAAGCCGTGGAGATGAGACTTGGATTGGATGTGGCCACTGACGAGTGTAAGCAGACGGAGGAAGAGACAATCACAAACATTGGTGGAAGTGTTGATGATAAAAGGTACGAGGAAGAGAGTGAGCAAATGAAGGATATAAAGCAAGGAGTGGAGATGAGCCTTGGATCGGACGTAGCCCCTGACGAGCGTAAGCAGACAGAAGAAGAGACGATCACAAACATTGGTGGAAGTGTTGATGACAAAAGGTACGAGGAAGAAAGAGAGCAAATGGAGGATATAGAGCAAGGAGTTGAGATGAGACTTGGGTTGGACGTGGCTGCTGACGAGTGCAATCAAACGGAGGTAGATACCAACACTAACATAAGTGGAAGTGTTGATGAGAGAATGTATGAGGACGGAAGTGAGCAAATGGAGGATATAAAGCAAGGAGTGGAGATGAGACTTGGATTGGACGGGGCTCCTGACGAATGTAAGCAGGCAGAGGAAGAGACAATAGCAGACATTGGTGTAAGTGTTGATAAAAGGTACGAGGAAGAGTGTGAGCAAATGGAGGATATAAAACAAGGAGCGGAGACGAGACTTGGGTTGGACGTGGCTCCTGACGAGTGTAAGCCGACGGAGGAAGAGAAAATCACAAACATTGGTGGAAGTGTTGATGATACGAGGTACGAGGAAGAAAGTGAGCAAATGGAGGATATAAAGCAAGGAGTGGAGATGAGACTTGGGTTGGACGTGGCTCCTGACGAGTGTAAGCAGACAGAGGAAGGGACAATCACAAGCATTGATGGGAGTGTCGATGATAAAGGGTATGAGGAAGATGTTGGAGAGTCCCTGGAGGGAGATGTTGATAGTTTAGAGGAAGAACAGAGAGGGAATGAACTGTCGATTGAGAGTCATTTGGATGAAAATATAAGTAATACACCGGTAGTAACATTATATGAATTATATGATAAAGAGAAGGAAGCAAGTGGTGTAGCAAGGGTCGATTATAGTAATGATGAAGATGGTAACTTTATTGATGACACTGCTTCAAATGTAATTTTGGAAGAAGTTACAAATGATGAGACAGCCGACCCGGTTACTCAGAAACTATTTGAGAATGGAAGTAAGAATGAAGAGCCTGTTGGTGAGATGCGCCATATTGTGGTTTTAGCTAGCGGAAACGAGGATAATAACTTCAATGCTCGAGAAGTGGAAGAAATAGATCTGGTGGCAAGAGAAGTGTGTGGAGATGCTAACAAACATGAAAGAGACATGAAGTCTGGTGAAGAAGTAATACGAGAAAGTATGGGAACGCAAGAGAAATTCGCTAGTGACGTGTCTAATGGTGTAACCGAGGATGCCACAATGGAAACGAAGAAAGAGCATTTGACTAATGTAAACGCAGATGCGAGGGAAATTGGTGATGAGAGTGGATTGGATTTGTTTGATGCCGGCAACACGAACATATATTTTGATATCCTTGAAGGTTGGTTATTTATGTTACAGTATGTCAAATAAAATATGTCGATTGAGACTGCAATGGTTGCAACATAGCAACCTTTATGTGTCTCGTGCACGAGTTAATATTTTTGCACATTTTAAGGTGATAAGTGCCAACAGTTTCTATACGATCAAAGTGTGAAATTTATTATGTATATTTATCTGAACTTGTTTTACACGTGTAGCATAAAAAGTTTCACAAATTTTGTCAAGCTGGAAGAAATTAACATATTGCACACCTTTTGAACTACTTGACTGATTCTCTTTTATACATTTGTAGCTGGTGATGAGGCACAGAAGAACACTTTCAGTGACGATGTGGATTTCGTGGCGCTTCCTGCTTTTAGACGGGCATCATTGGATACCGATGATGCAAAACCCGCCTCTAAAGTGTATACGAAAATGTCACCTAGAGAGGTCAGTTCACATATTTCAACGTAGAATTCAATCTCAACGGTAGAAGATATTTTTGATCCAGCACATGGTCATTTAGGGTAATTCTACTAAGATAATAAGTTATCGAGAATCGCAGTTTGTAAAGTGTTGGATTGAAATAGTCAGAACTAAGAATCTGCAAAGTTGGTGTTGATATCATTTTTAATTAGAAACTAGATCTAGATAACCGTAAAGCCTGCATGTAATGATAATCGCTTGGACCAGGGGGGACAACCGTCTATCTAGTAAGGATGGGGAGACGTAACGGGTAGAGAGATTAATACGGTAGTGTTAAGGAGATAAGCTAAACCCGTTAAACGAGCCCAAATGTCCAAAGTTTGAATTGTACTAAAAAAACCTACGGTCATTAGTCTTGTATACAAAAGTGAAAAAGCGATGAACAAAAAAGGTTGAAAGGAACCAATGCAATTTGATTCAGGTTCGATCTGTATCCAATGTGTCCATTGTACCGTGTCTATGTTTTGCAGGATATTTTAGATGAGGAAAAGATTTGGGAGAAAATTGGGGCGATGAGGGCGATAGTGGGATACAAAGCACCGAGTCAACCGACCAGTATAGGGGAACTAAAGGCTCTGTATGTGTTCACTGGGGTCGAGCCGCCAGCATCATACAAAGGTGATTCGGATCTGGATGAAGTAAATGCCAAGCTCAAGTTCCTCATGTCAATCGTTGGGGTGAAATAAAGGGGTTAATAAATCATCCCAAGAATAATTCGAAAACTGTTGCTCTGCATGTGTACACCGTACAGTCTTTATTCACGTTGCTTCTACTTAGAACTCTGCTTAAACCTGATGACCAGTTTGTTCTTGAAAACGTGTATGTTCACATATTTGAACTTCTTTGTGTTTTTCTAACACTTGCTGAAAAGCTTGTTTACTAAGCATATACGTTTTGTTGTAATATATCATAAATGCTAGCCGGGGCGTGTTTCAAAGAACTGGTATTGCTAGCCAGGGGTGTGTTTCGAAGAACTGGTGTTCTTATTTGATTAATAAACAAAGAGCAATCATAGAGAGATCAAACATATGTCTAAACTCACGTCTAATCCATTAAAAAGCTGAGACAGGACTCAACCGAATCTTCTCATTGAAATTTGACACGACTCGTTCAAAATCTTCGATTTTGATTTTTTTTTACTTGTTTTAAAGTATGTACTTGGTCATAAACTCCAAGTATATTTTAAATATGACGATCATCTTGCATAAAAAAGAGTTGCTATTGCACATAGCAATGTGTGCATGAACAACCAGAAGTGAAGCTTAGCTCAATAAAATTACATACAACAGAATATCAATTTCGCTTTATATGATGCATAAGGCTGGTTGCTATAAGGGGGAGGCAATCCTCATTTTTTCAAATCAGGTATCTGGCGACCTATAAACGACTTTATACCCCTTCAAGACAGACTTGCACTACAAAAAACATACCTCACAGTAATATATTTTAATTTTATTCACACGCACAAACACATAGGACGACCTTGGTTGTATGCTCGACCCAAATAGCCAAAACTCGACCACGGCCATCACCCCAACAAACATGCTGCAACATGGCACACAACTCTCTACAGGTCAATTAGATTAGGGACCACTGTTATGTCAAAGTAGAGGAAAGTTATTCGGTGCATGAGTACATACTTAGACATTTTATTTTATGATTGACTTCGAAGGTCAAATGATAGTTAAAGGACTGCATTCCCAATGACCACAATGGGTTATAAGAGCCAATAGTAGCAATTAAAGAAGTAAACATGAGCCAAAATAATTATCAAGCACTGTTATATATTGATAGAACTTACATTAGCTTCCATAGAATTTCATAAATAGCTCCACATCTTACACCATGGCCAAGATGTTCTTCCTTAACAATCGCAGGAAACAATACATCAATTCGAGTGATCAACAAGAAGTAGCGTTTCGGTGTAAGGGCAAATGAAGAATGAACCCTTTTCTCCATTAATCCCAAGATCATTAATCTGTTCTGAGAATGGTTTGTAAACTTCGATAGTAAAGTCGATACCGCCATCGTCCTTTTCAGTTTCCATTATAGGTTCACCACTCATCCCAAATCCCAATAATTTACGTACTAATGGAGGATAAGGTGTGTTAATGGTGAGTAGCTTCGTACAAGATCTCATAACACCACCCTCCTCCTCCATTGTCCATACATTATAAACTAGTTCCTCAGCTTCTCCCGTGTAAGAAGACACAACAAGGGACTCACTTAGTTTAGAAATGGAAATATCTAGTGATAACTGGTTTGCCAAACTATCTGGAAGGTGTACCTCTTTAAATTCATGGGTAATCAAATCAAAGGACAAGATCAATTTCTTATACCGACTATATACATCATCATTAGTAACAATCCTATCATAAGCAAACCAATAGATAAACCTATCGATAGCAACTTGAGTTGAAAAACTAATTGTAACTGATCCCCGAGGTAGATTGCTACTTGGAATCGTTTTCCAAGTCTTGGAACTCAAAGTAAAGACTTCAACTTGCCACTTATTTATATCTTTCATTTCTAAGGACCTGTCGAGATACGACATTTTAACAATAGTTGGATCATAAGTTGAAGGACAAACACCAAAACCAAAATGATCTATTACCCTACCACGGGAGTTGTCCACACAATGCACGCCAACACGAACCGACTTCCTAATTGAAGGGTTCCAGATAACAAACATCTCTTTGGACGGGCCATTTTTGTAACCGTGCAAACACCACAAGCCATAAGAGCTACCAACTACTTCTGAATCTGTAAGTTGTTTAATGAGTAAAGGAACATTTGGGGCAAAGTCTTGTTGTTGTTGGGTCAAAATGTCATTTTCATCTTGTACAAAAGAAACATATTTTACCTCGCCATCTGCTTTGTACCTTAAAAGCAAACGATGCGGCTGAGTGTCACGGGTGCCGTAACCAGAGATAAACCTAGAGCTGTCAATGTAGGACTTCCATGATTTTGAAACTGACCTGAATCGAATTAAGGATCTGAGATCAGGAACACATTTGATGATTCCCATTTGGATATCAAGAGGGATGTTGTCTGACATTTTGAAATTTCTTTTAGGGTTTCTGAAACGAGTGACTGAATCTTTTGGAGTGTTTGGAATGTGGAATTTGGGGGTGTTGTTTGAGATATTGGTTATTGTTTTGGGATATTTATTTACTTTGTGCTAGTGAGCACTAGTAGTGTCGCTAGTGTGGTAGAGAAAAGTGATGTTATAACTAACACGTAAGTTAATATGAAGTAGCAGTGAGTCGTAAAGAATAATGTCATAGCTTTTCTTTTCAGTTTTTTATATCTTTTACATATAAAAAATAAACTTCTATAAATAAAAAATTATATTTCATTTAATAACATGAAAAAAACGAAAAAAGAAACATTAAAAAAAACCAAACCAAAAGTCATTCCTTCATTTTCTCCATTATACTTGTGAAACTGAAAAAACACACACACATAACACCATCAACATGTGAAAAAAAACATCCACACAAACTGAAAAACACAAGTAGATCTTCATCTTCTAACATAAACACACACACACAAACATAAACACACTCACACAAACTCAATTAAAAAATATATACCTACAACGCCACTTTTGCCTGGCTGAGAGTACGACGCAAGCCGGTTTGACGCCAGAAGAGCTGGTGCAGTGCGCTACGAAAAAAGTCGTGCCAAAAGGTACGGCGCCACCCAACCAACCGTACCCTTGACTCTAAAGGGTGTGTTTTTTTTTATGTTTAAACACAAGCATAAGTGTTATTCATAAGCTAATAGACCACCTTTTAAAATGTGACAATGCAATACTCGTGCGTTGTTTAAGTATATTTTCTTTTGGTAACAATTCGCATGAGTTGAAAACGTCATACCATAAACAACGTACATAGACGCAATATTTGAATCGCCCTGTATAAAAAGAGGAATGTTACATTCATCAAAAATTCGATAAACAAAATTTTGCATACGTATATGTCATGTGTATATGGTGAGTAAAAATATAAAAAAGAAAATATGATACAACTTGATTGGTCTAACTCACTTGCTATGTTATTATGTGAATTTTGTTTTATAAACTTTAAAAAAAATTATACTTGAAAGGAGTGAATTTTGCTGAACAATGTATTTTGTAAAATAATTTATATTTTAATGGTATCATATTAAAAACTTATAACAGGGAAGTGCAAAAATCATCCTTGTGGTATGTCGAAAAATCGAAATAAATCATTCGTTAAATTTTTGGACACCAGTCATCCCTCCGTTAGTGAACGGTGCGCCATACATTCCTCTGGACGCATGGTGCAAATTGTTTTTCGTAAAATACTAACGAGGTTTATAAGAAAATGCATTTTGTCTCTTTTTGTTCTACAGGGATGTATGGTGTACCTTTTATTAAAAAAATTAAAATAAATGTTTTAGTTTCAAAGTAAATAACTTTATTGTCACACTCCCAAAATATCAGAGTATAAAGGCAACAAGGGAGTGGTGACGTCATGATTATCATACACACAGTTACAAAGAACGACCTCTAAATGAGACGTTCGGAAAATTGATCACTTGCATTTGATAAAATAAATAGTTTTAACATAGTGCGGAAGCATAAAACTGGTCACAGATACAAAAACATAGTTTCCAAATAGTACAAATGATCTTTGTTTTCAATAGAAATGACGGCAGTGCATGAGACCTCACATAACATCTTCCTTCTTAATACCTGAGAAAAACATTGCTAAAGCGTCAACATAAAGTTGGTGAGTTCATAGGTTTAGTTAATTTGAAGTGTTTAATGAACCACAAGATTTTCCCAAACGTGATGACAATATAACAAATACAAAGTCATCATAAAAGCATTTATTACAGTCTAAGCTCGTGACACCGAAGCGTTAACAACACCGGCATTATAATCATATAAATGTAGCCCAACTGGATGCCTAAACCCACGACATCCTATCTCTGACTCAAATGAAACTGTGCCCGCTTGTCCCTTGTGGACCAAGACGGACAGGGGCGTCAACCCCGATAGATCTATCCATAACATTCGCGCTTACACAAAGTAATTAACGGTTCACGATTCACGGGCCAAAGCAACTGGGTTTTTAGTGGGACTTAGACTAATATATAAATCAGTAAATGCACTTGTGTTCATACGTTAAATCAAGCAATGTCTCACCCCAAAAAGCAGTAAAAGCAGTTAAAAGCGGGGCTACAAACTCACCTCGTTAAATCAGCAAAGTGATGGAAATGCAAATGTAGCTCGAGAATACGGTCACGCTATCCGCGACCTATTTGAATATAAGGACCGTGTTACGACATCTAAAATTTATACCAATAAAAGGCATGACATCCTAGTTGTGCTTGACGGTGTATTTTGTTTACGGAAAAACGCGACAATTAAAACTTGATTAATTAATAAACGGGCTTTTGGGCTAAAAATACATGTTATAACTAATAATTCGGATGGGCTTATATAAACCCAACCCAAATCAAATGACCCATCATCCCACCAAAACATGGCTCGGCCCATTTGATTCTTCTTAACCAAAACCCACTTCAGCCCATAGGGCGATATAAACAAGAGAGGGGCTTTCATTTATTTGTTATTATCCTCACAAAATACGGTCAACACTCTCTCTCTCCCCACGCATCTCTCCCAACCGTCCCTTATCTCTCTCTCTAACCAAACCGAATCTAACATCATAACTATGGCCAAATCAATACTACTGATTTTATTATTATCAAAGCAATACGAAGTCTAGGTATGTTTATCAGTCGTAGGATGTGGGATGTCATCCCCACATTAAACCTACTTGATTTCGAGGTCTCCTATACACGGTTTGATGGTGCTCCTCACAAAAGATAAGTTCTTTTCCATTCTCCTTTCTAAAAAGACATGGTTCTAACTGGTTTTCGTTTTATATCTTTGAAAATAAAAGGATTCATTGGTTCAAAATCATTTGTCTTATAAAAATATGAATAAGAGATTCTCGAATTAAATAAAACCGAATATGGGTTTTCAAAATATTGGGGGTTTTCCAAATCTATGGTTTTATAATAATTAATTAATGTTTTCATAAATCTCTTAATGTTAATTATTGAATTAAAATGAGTTTTCGAAAATTAGGGTTTCGAATAATTAGGGGTTTTGATAAATCTGATGTTTATCTTTAATTAATTAGTGTTTTCTATCATAAAAACTTGTTAATTGCATCATATAATCAATTTAATAAAAACTAGGGTTTCGAAAATATTGGGGTTTTCTTTAATCTTGGGTTTCATAACAATTAACCAATGTTTTTAAACATATATTGATATTAATTACTAATTAAAAATGAATTTCAAAAATTGGGGTTTATATAATTTGGGGGTTTTTATACCCGCGAGTTTAATTAAGATTAATTAATGTTTTTGTAAGATGAATTGTGTTAATTTCAAGTTATGACTGATTTTAGAACAATTAGGGTTTCGTCAGGTTTGGGTTTGATTCGAATGGTGTTTGTTTGCTACTGTTAATATTTCTAATCAATGACAACAAAATGTAAAAAGAGGGTCTCGGCAGAATTAAGTCATTCGAGTGGTGTTTTTGTTTGATTCTGATTTTAACAGTATTAGCCAAAATAAATAAATAAATATGGTCAAATATAAAACGCACAAGATGGTACAAAAAGAAAAGGGGGTTTGTGGTCTTCGACAGAAAAATGGTTTGGGTCATGGGTCCAAGTTGATAGTACTATACTATTATTATTACATTTTTGCTTAATCCGAACAGTTTTAAAAAGACTAATTAGTATGTTTTGTTTCGCATGTTGTTTTAAAATTGACGAGCACAACTAGACGTATGCAGAAAATAAAAAGAAGGTGGGTAAAAGACTCACAATGAGGGTTTTGTTTCGGCTTGTGCATTCGGACAAGGATTGGGGTTTCGGCTGGACTGGCTCAAGATATAGCACTTGTTCCTTAAAGACCTTCCCAGAATCTTATTAAGTTTTTATGTTTGTGTGTTATAAACTTTGTGAAAAATGGACTGTATTTAACTTTGTAATAATTGTATTAGGGTTAGTCTAAATCTGGAATTGGTATGCTTGTGAGGTACCCATTTTGGGTAAACTAGGCATGTGTGCTGGACTCTTGTGGTGAGTGGGAAAGCATAAAATAAGTTAGTATATTGTGGGTTTGACTTGGGTTGTCTGAGGTTAACAAATTTGAAAATCTGAATAAAAATTTACCAAGTTTGATTTGTATTCATTGTTTGTGTTAAATTGCTTGCATCAATCGGCCCAGCAAGGTTTATCAAAATGACATGCGTTTTAGACGCGAATACTTAACAACGAGAACTCATAATACAATCTTAATAACACAACTTAAGCAAGGATGGATACGTATATTCTCGAAGGTTTAGCAACATTCATAAGTGTAAACCGTTGATACATAAAATGTTTAATAACGAACACGTCTCTATAATAATATATAAGACGCGAAAATTCGAGTTGTTACATTCGCTCTCCCTAAAGAGGGCTTTGTCCGCAAAGCAAAACAAACAATACACTTACGTCGACACCACATTGGTAAACAATAAGGATAATTCATAAATATGAGATAACTTCTCAATTCGTTAAATCCACAAGGTTCAAGGCTCACACTAAATAAATACATGGAGAAATAAAGATGAAAAATTTGATGGATGTCACAGTATTCCCATGTTTTAGAGATTTCGTCACGAAATCAAGACGTTGTTGTAGTAGGGTGATTAGCGAAAAGATGAGGATACTTGCTCTTGAATTGGTCTTCACGTTCCCATGTGTATTCTGGACCTCTACGTGCATTCCAACGGATTTTTACGATAGGTATACGACTTTGCTTGAGCTGTTTGACCTGACGGTCCATGACCTCCACCGGTTCTTCCACGAAGTTGAGTTTGTCGTCAAGTTGGATCTCTTCTAAAGGAATAACGAGTGCCTCGTCGGCTAAGCATTTCTTCAGATTGCAAATGTGGAACACATTATGCACTCGGGTAAGTTCTTGAGGTAACTCCAAACGATAGGCCACGGGGCCAATCCTCTTTATGATCTTGAATGGTCCAATGTAACGAGGATTCAACTTTCCACGTTTTCCAAAGCGGATCACACCTTTCCAAGGTGAGACCTTCAACATGACTCTATCGCCAACCTCAAACTCAAGGGGTTTGCGTCTCATGTCAGCATAACTCTTTTGTCGATCTCTTGCGGCTTGCATACGGCTCTTGATCTTAAAGATCTTCTCAGTAGTCTCATGTATGATCTCGGGTCCAGTGAGTTGGGCCTCACCAACCTCTGCCCAACACACGGGTGAACGACACTTTCTACCATACAATGCTTCGAACGGTGCTGCCTTAATGCTAGTGTGATAACTATTGTTGTATGAGAATTCCACCAGAGGTAGGTGCCTATCCCATTTATTTCCAAAGTCGATCACACAAGCTCTCAGCATATCTTCTAGGGTTTGAATGGTCCTTTCACTTTGACCGTCAGTTTGGGGATGGTACGCAATGCTCATATACAACTGCGTTCCCAACGCTTTCTGCAGCGATTTCCAAAACTGTGAAGTAAATCGGCTATCTCGGTCAGAGATTATAGACACAGGCACACCATGCCTCGTGACTACTTCCTCCAAGTATGTTCTTGCTAACTTATCCATTCCATCTGTCTCCTTGATTGGTATGAAGTGAGCCGATTTGGTGAGTCGGTCGACGATGACCCAAATAGTGTCAAAGCCAGCTGAGGTTTTAGGTAGCTTTGTAATGAAATCCATAGTGATCCTTTCCCACTTCCATTCTGGCAGTTCGGGTTGGACCAATAATCCTGATGGTTTCATGTGTTCGGCCTTGACCTTGGCACAAGTCAAGCACTTGCCAACATATGTAGCAATGTTCGCCTTCATGTTCGGCCACCAATACAACATCTTAAGGTCATGATACATCTTGTCAGATCCCGGATGTATGGAGTATTTTGACTTATGCGACTCATGCATAATCAAAGGTCGTAGGTCACCATGGCACGGTAACCAACTCCTATTATCAAGGCATAATGTCCCATCTGGGCGAGCTTCTAACTTCTTTATCATGCCTTCTACATCTTCAGTCTTGAGAATTTCCTCCTCGACTGCCTCCTTCTGAGCCTTGAGAATTAAGGATGGAAGATCTAAGTCAATGGTCATCACCAAGGCTTTCACTCTAAGAACTCTCTCCTTTCGGCTCAAAGCGTCAGCCACGACATTTGCCTTGCCCGGGTGATAACGGATCTCGCAATCGTAATCACTGAGCAACTCTAGCCAACGTCGTTGTCTCATGTTGAGTTCTTTTTGATTCAAGATGTGTTGTAAACTTTTATGATCAGTGAATACAACACACTTTGTGCCATAAAGGTAGTGTCTCCAAATCTTCAGGGCAAACACCACTGCTCCTAACTCTAGATCATGAGTTGTGTAGTTCTTCTCGTGCACTTTTAGTTGTCTTGATGCATAAGCAATGACCTTAGTCCTTTGCATCAACACCGCACCCAACCCTTTTATGGATGCATCATAATACACCACAAAGTCTTCATTACCCTCGGGTAGGGCTAGTATAGGTGCTTCACACAACATCTGCTTCAATGTTTGGAATGCCAAATCTTGATCCTCTTTCCACTCAAACTTCTTGTCCTTTTGAGTTAACTCCGTCATTGGTTTAGCTATCTTGGAGAAACCCTCAATGAATCTTCTATAGTAACCAGTAAGACCTAAAAATTGGCGGATCTCCGTGGGTGTTGTAGGGGTCGCCCAATCTTTCACAGCCTCGATCTTAGCAGGATCAACGTGAATACCACTGCTATCGATTACATGCCCAAGGAATTGCACTGTGTTTATCCAAAACTCACATTTGGAAAACTTTGCATATAACTTCTCCTTCCTCAGCAGCTCTAGTATTGTCTTCAAATGCTCTTTGTGTTCTTCTTCATTACGAGAGTAGATGAGAATATCATCGATAAATACAATCACAAACTTGTCCAAGTATGGTTTGCAAACTCGGTTCATGAGATCCATGAATACCGCGGGTGCGTTTGTCAAACCAAAAGGCATAACTTGGAACTCGTAGTGTCCGTACCGGGTTCTAAAAGCCGTCTTGTGGACGTCTTCTTCTCTAACCCTTAGCTGATGATATCCCGATCTTAAATCAATCTTCGAGTATATGCTGGATCCTTGCAGTTGGTCGAAAAGATCGTCAATTCTTGGCAATGGGTAGCGGTTCTTTATCGTCAGCTTATTCAACTCTCGGTAATCAATACACATCCTAAGGATCCATCTTTCTTTTTGACGAATAGGACCGGTGCTCCCCAAGGTGAGGAACTCGGCCTAATGAAACCTTTGCCAGAAAGTTCCTTTAGTTGTTCAGCTAACTCCGTCATCTCTGCTGGCGCTAAGCGGTATGGGGCTCTAGCAACAGGTGCGGCTCCTGGTGTAAGCTCTATGTGAAACTCCACTTGTCGTGTTGGTGGTAATCCCGGTAAGTCTTCTGGGAATACGTCTGGAAAATCTCTAACGATCGGTACATCTTCAACCTTCTTCTCATGATCCTCTTCTTCCTCCTTTCGCGTTACTTGAACCAATAACATTGGACATCCCTTCTCGATGTATCTTTGGGTTCTAATACATGAGATGACTTCCAATCTCGATCCATTCTTCACTCCACTTCTTTCGCCTTGTATGATTAGTACATCGTTTCCATAAGGAACACGGACGCACTTCTCATGACATACAATTTCCGCGTGATGCTTCGACATCCAATCCATTCCAATGATGACATCAAAACTTCCTAATTCTATGGGGAGTAAGTCGATACTGAACGAACGATCTTGTAACCTTAGACTACATCCTTTCAGAATAACATCGGTGGTCACTGACTTCCCATCGGCTAGTTCTACATTATACTTAATATCTAACGCAGTAGGGGTAATATTTAGGCGTTCACTAAATACAGATGACACAAAACTCCTATCCGCACCAGAATCAAATAGTACTGAAGCATAGTTGTTATTGACTAGGAACGTACCAGTCACAACATTGTTGTTTTGCACCGCAGCCTCAGCACACAAATGATACACCTTGCTAGGTGCCGTGAATCCTCCAGGAGCACTAGTTGTGGCTCGGTTATTTCCTCCCCGGTTCCCCTGGTTCTGCTTCTGGTTCCCTTGGTTGTGATTTTGGTTGCCTCGAATTTGATTACCACGATCTTGGTTCCCACTACTTGGACACTTATTCTTGTAATGCTCTTTCTCTCCATACCCAAAACAAGTAACATTTGCTCCTTGACCACCTTGAGTTCCCGGTCCTCTTTGGTTAGCAGGACGGGGTGGTGCTCGACATTCCATTGCCTTATGTCCAGCCTTTCCACATTTGTAGCATGTAGGGGGACATGCTCCCTCGTGGTGTCGGCCACACTTTCCACAGAAAGGAAGTCTTCCAGCATAGTTTCCAGCATTACTTTGCCCAGCAGTAAACACTCTAGCCACCTCTTGACGCTTGTTTTGACTGTAGTTATTAGTGTTGTTGTTGTTGTTATTGTTGTTGTAGTGATTGCCAGACCACTTCCTCTTGTCTCCAGTATTCTCTCCCAACTCTTGCACCACTTGGTACATCAAACTCTGAGCCATATCGATTGCCTCATGCAAATCAGTTGGCTTTGACGAAGTCACATTCCCCTTGATACTCAAAGGTAAGCCCTCAATGTATCGCTCCAACAATCGGTCGTCGTTGGGCACCATTTCGGGACATAACAAGATTAGCTCTTGAAAGCGCTGATTGTAAGCAGTAAGAGCGGTACCCTTGACTTTCAAGTTCCATAGCTCGACCTCCATTTGCTTGACTTCATTCCATGGGCAATACTTCCTAACAAACATAGCTTTGAACTCACTCCAAGGTGTTGCTTGGGCAACATCAATGGTCACTGCACGAGCATAGACATTCCACCAACTCAAAGCACCATCCACCAATGTGCTTGACGCAAACTTCACCTTATCAGCTTCAGCAACATTGCTAATCCCAAATTGGGATTCCAACTTCTCAAACCATCTAGTTAAACCTACTGCTCCTTCAGTACCACGGAAACTCACTTGTGTAACCGCACGGAATTCCTTGTAGGTGCAGGTCCGCGCATTGGCAACAGTGGCTCCTTGGTTTGTCTCCTCTTGCGTGCTCGCTGCACGGGTCACTTCAGCTGCTGCGAGTGCCTCGGCCACTCGTTCCACGATCATTTGACTGAGCATGACAGGGTCAATCCCACCGGTAGCAGCTGGGGGATTCTGTGTCTCAGATCTTCTAACTGGTGCCATAATCTAAAAGGTAAACAAGACAATGAGTTTTGCCAGACGTAACATTCATGGCACACACAATACAATTATGAAATGCTCAACGGTATAATAAACAATATATGATGATCGCACAAATTTTGTAACCCAAATAAAATAATGTCATCCATAGAAACGTTTTGCAATACATCACAATTCGACATACATAATAAAGAAAAAAAATGGAAAATGCCAACTAGCTGAGATAAACCTCATAGCTTAGTGGTCATACAACAATGAGTCAACAGTACATGGTAAGTCTAACTAGTGCCCTCACGGCGCTGGTGAAGTGCTCTCTCAATCTCTGACAGCCTCCTCTCAACCACGTCCTCGCGAGCCTGGGCATCTCTAAGTCTGACATCGGTATCATAGCAAGCGGCCCTAAACCTGCGATCCAAGTCAACAATAGGGTCCTCAACCGGTACCTCTAGTCCACCTACCTCAACCTGTGGCTCTACTCCCCAACGGGTCATCAGGCTCTTGATCTCCTCGAGGCGAGCATTCGGCATAGTGTCATCTGGTCGAGAACAGCATGGAGCTGTCCTCGTAGACGGGTCACACAAACCGTCAATGTCGTCTCATCCTCAACTGGACTCTTCTTCGTCAATGCCTCCAGCTTATGCTGCACCTCATTATACTCCTCACCCAAAGTCTCCACAGCATCCTCCAACCTATTCAAACGGGTCGTCACACATCCATCCGCTGCTCCAAGCATCACAACTGTCGACGTAGCTCTCCTAGGAAGAGGGGTCGCAGCTCTCGGTCCAGTAGAGATACCAACATCGGCAAGCATCTCCTGATACACAACAGGTACAGTCTCTGGTGGTGGTGGTGGTAGTGACGCCTCTAGGGCAGGACTGGCAGGTGTGCGGGCTGCATGCCTGTCAGTGGCAGAGAAAGGTATGAGGGGTCGGTAAGGTGAAGGTGGTGGTCGGGCGGCTCTCCCTCGGAGACGTCACCTAACATAGTAGAAAGGCAGAGTGCCAGGTGCTGGAGTAGGGATGTCTGCCCCTTCCCCTTCGTCTTCAGACGAAGACGAGGAGATGAGTGTGATGGAAACCTCAGGAGTAGCAGCATATGTAGCAGGGGGGTCCTCAGTGTCTGTGACCTCCATGGGTTCACCTTCTCCATCGGTGAACTCCATATCCTCATCCTCAGTATCCTCCATTGATTCGCCCCTAGTGACTGATGCCTGTCCTGGTGACTGCACCACATCAGCGGCTAGGGCGTCCTCTCCTCCGCCTTCTAGGCTAAGTACGTCATCTGCTAGTGCATCAGGGATATGGATCGGTGAACGGTAAACCTCCTCAGTCTCTCTCTCAGTCTCATCATCTGAAATCATCCGGTACCACGGATATCCTGATGGTGATCCTCTAGGTAATCCCACCGATGAACTGATAGTCGACTGTGAACTGCGGTTGTAGTATGCCCCTGTAGACGTTGAATCATCAGAAGAAGACATCGCTGTAATATAAACAGAATAGATGTGTGTAAATATCTCATATAATTAGTCCGTGAAAGGGACATCGACATAACATATAACAATCATTGTTCAAACCACATGTATCCCATATAACATAACTCGGATTTTGTTGTTGCACATGTACCCCATGTAATTATATCTCGTAATTGTTAAATCACATGTATCCCATTTATCATAAATTATATAATGTTGAATCACTCGACTCCAATAATAATTGTTCATTACATATATATATATATATCCATGTATATATATACACTTAATACTTACAATCCGTATGATAATCAACTAAACACATAACAGTTATAGTCTAGAGTTACTAAATGCAACCTAGTTCTCTATAACCATGTCTCTGATACCAATCTGTCACACTCCCAAAATATCAGAGTATAAAGGCAACAAGGGAGTGGTGACGTCATGACTATCATACACACAGTTACAAAGAACGACCTCTAAATGAGACGTTCGGAAAATTGATCACTTGCATTTGATAAAATAAATAGTTTTAACATAGTGCGGAAGCATAAAACTGGTCACAGATACAAAAACATAGTTTCCAAATAGTACAAATGATCTTTGTTTTCAATAGAAATGACGGCAGTGCATGAGACCTCACATAGCATCTTCCTTCTTAATACCTGAGAAAAACATTGCTAAAGCGTCAACATAAAGTTGGTGAGTTCATAGGTTTAGTTAATTTGAAGTGTTTAATGAACCACAAGATTTTCCCAAACGTGATGACAATATAACAAATACAAATTCATCATAAAAGCATTTATTACAGTCTAAGCTCGTGACACCGAAGCGTTAACAACACCGGCAGTATAATCATATAAATGTAGCCCAACTGGATGCCTAAACCCACGACATCCTATCTCTGACTCAAATGAAACTGTGCCCGCTTGTCCCTTGTGGACCAAGACGGACAGGGGCGTCAACCCCAATAGATCTATCCATAACATTCGTGCTTACACAAAGTAATTAACGGTTCACGATTCACGGGCCAAAGCAACTGGGTTTTTAGTGGGACTTAGACTAATATATAAATCAGTAAATGCACTTGTGTTCATACGTTAAATCAAGCAATGTCTCACCCCAAAAAGCAGTAAAAGCAGTTAAAAGCGGGGCTACAAACTCACCTCGTTAAATCAGCAAAGTGATGGAAATATAAATGTAGCTCGAGAATACGGTCACGCTATCCGCGACCTATTTGAATATAAGGAACGTGTTACGACATCTAAAATTTATACCAATAAAAGGCATGACATCCTAGTTGTGCTTGACGGTGTATTTTGTTTACGGAAAAACGCGACAATTAAAACTTGATTAATTAATAAACGGGCTTTTGGGCTAAAAATACATGTTATAACTAATAATTCGGATGGGCTTATATAAACCCAACCCAAATCAAATGACCCATCATCCCACCAAAACATGGCTCGGCCCATTTGATTCTTCTTAACCAAAACCCACTTCAGCCCATAGGGCGATATAAACAAGAGAGGGGCTTTCATTTATTTGTTATTATCCTCATAAAATACGGTCAACACTCTCTCTCTCCCTATGCATCTCTCCCAACCGTCCCTTATCTCTCTCTCTAACCAAACCGAATCTAACATCATAACTATGGCCAAATCAATACTACTGATTTTATTATTATCAAAGCAATACGAAGTCTGGGTATGTTTATCAGTCGTGGGATGTGGGATGTCATCCCCACATTAAACCTACTTGATTTCGAGGTCTCCTATAGACGGTTTGATGGTGCTCCTCACAAAAGATAAGTTCTTTTCCATTCTCCTTTCTAAAAAGACATGGTTCTAACTGGTTTTCGTTTTATATCTTTGAAAATAAAAGGATTCATTGGTTCAAAATCATTTGTCTTATAAAAATATGAATAAGAGATTCTCGAATGAAATAAAACCGAATTTGGGTTTTCGAAATATTGGGGGTTTTCCAAATCTATGGTTTTATAATAATTAATTAATGTTTTCATAAATCTCTTAATGTTAATTATTGAATTAAAATGAGTTTTCGAAAATTAGGGTTTCGAATAATTAGGGGTTTTGATAAATCTGATGTTTATCTTTAATTAATTAGTGTTTTCTATCATAAAAACTTGTTAATTGCATCATATAATTAATTTAATAAAAATTAGGGTTTCGAAAATATTGGGATTTTCTTTAATCTTGGGTTTCATAACAATTAACCAATGTTTTTAAACATATATTGATATTAATTACTAATTAAAAATGAATTTCAAAAATTAGGGTTTATATAATTTGGGGGTTTTTATACCCGCGAGTTTAATTAAGATTAATTAGTGTTTTTGTAAGATGAATTGTGTTAATTTCAAGTTATGACTGATTTTAGAACAATTAGGGTTTCGTCAGGTTTGGGTTTGATTCGAATGGTGTTTGTTTGCTACTGTTAATATTTCTAATCAATGACAACAAAATGTAAAAAGAGGGTCTCGGCAGAATTAAGTCATTCGAGTGGTGTTTTTGTTTGATTCTGATATTAACAGTATTAGCCAAAATAAATAAATAAATAAATAAATATGGTCAAATATAAAACGCACAAGATGGTACAAAAAGGAAAGGGGGTCTATGGTCTTCGACAGAAAAATGGTTTGGGTCATGGGTCCAAGTTGATAGTACTATACTATTATTATTACATTTTTGCTTAATCCGAACAGTTTTAAAAAGACTAATTAGTTTGTTTTGTTTCGCAGGTTGTTTTAAAATTGACGAGCACAACTAGACGTATGCATAAAATAAAAAGAAGGTGGGTAAAAGACTCACAATGAGGGTTTTGTTTCGGCTTGTGTATTCGGACAAGGATTGGGGTTTCGGCTGGACTGGCTCAAGATATAGCACTTGTTCCTTAAAGACCTTCCCAGAATCTTATTAAGTTTTTATGTTTGTGTGTTATAAACCTTGTGAAAAATGGACTGTATTTAACTTTGTAATAATTGTATTAGGGTTAGTCTAAATCTGTAATTGGTATGCTTGTGAGGTACCCATTTTGGGTAAACTAGGCATGTGTGCTGGACTCTTGTGGTGAGTGGGAAAGCATAAAATAAGTTAGTATATTGAGGGTTTGACTTGGGTTGACTGAGGTTAACAAATTTGAAAATCTGAATAAAAATTTACCAAGTTTGATTTGTATTCACTGTTTGTGTTAAATTGCTTGCATCAATCGGCCCAGCAAGGTTTATCAAAATGACATGCGTTTTAGACGCGAATACTTAACAACGAGAACTCATAATACAATCTTAATAACACAACTTAAGCAAGGATGGATACGTATATTCTCGAAGGTTTAGCAACATTCATAACCGGTGTAAACCGTTAATACATAAAACGTTTAATAACGAACACGTCTCTATAATAATATATAAGACGCGAAAATTCGAGTTGTTACATTCGCTCTCCCTAAAGAGGGCTTTGTCCGTAAAGCAAAACAAACAATACACTTACGTCGACACCACATTGGTAAACAATAAGGATACTTCATAAATATGAGATAACTTCTCAATTCGTTAAATCCACAAGGTTCAAAGCTCACACTAAATAAATACATGGAGAAATAAAGATGAAAAATTTGACGGATGTCACATTTATTTCTGAAAAAAATTAAAGTTAATAAATCTAAATTTTTTTAGTTTTTTCATTTAAATTTGTTTAATGATTCATAATAATTAAAAATTATTCTTCGAAAAATTTAAATTCTAAAACTTCTTTAAACGGTTTTTAGGAAATTTAAATTTTTTTAAAAAAATTTACTTTTTTAGAAGAAAATCTTTAGTTATATTTAACTTTTAAAAAATTTTAGAAGAAAGCCCTAAATATTTCTAGAAATTTCCGAACTTCATAGTTTTTTTTTCTTTTTATCATAATATAACATAAAAATACTTAAAAATGCTTTTAAAAAATTAAATTCGAAAGAGAAGTTTCATTTTTTTTAAATAATAAACTTTTTCTTTTGAAAAAATAAAATTTTAAATGTTTTTTTTCATTTTTATATGTTTTATTATGATAAAAAGTAAAAAAAAATATAGTTTGAAATTTTTCTTAAATATTTACGTTTTCTTCTAAACTTTTTGTAAAGAAATTAATTTCAAAGTAAATAACTTGTTTTTCGAAGAATGAAAATTTATTAACCTTTTTCCGAAAGAAATTAATTTCTTTTCATAAAAAAATAAATATTTTCCAAACACAGTTACTTTAAAATAAATGCATTTTTTTAATTTTTAAAAAAAAGTTTCACCGTGTATCCATGTAGAAGCAAAAAAGTCAAGGATACATTTTCTTATAAACTTAGTTAGTATTTAACGAAAAACAATTTGTACCATCCGTTCAGATGGATGTATGGTGCACCGTTCACTAACAAAGAGATGGCTAGTGTCAAAAAATTTAACAAATGATGTATTTCGATTTTTTTGACATAGCACAAAAATGATTTTGCACTTCTCTCAAATTATAATATTTAAACTTAATCAAATCATTCAGTTAGTGTCTTGTGGACATATTTTAAATCAAAATTTTTGGTAATGAGATTTTAAAATGAATAAAATCAAATTTAAACAATGAATTTCAACATTAACATTTTTTTTAACACAAATACATCAAATATCATTTGGTTATAACCCTTTATAACATCATTTTTTAAACCCATTTTTTTTCTTTTCCATTTATTAAAACAATATATTTCAGTTTTTTAACAGGAAACTTTCATTAACAATAAAACTCACTATAGCAAGACACAAGAGGAAAATTGCAAAGAAATTAAATTTGGATGTCGAATTTAAGTCTCTCAACTAAACTTTGGATTACATCTAGACGAACACCAAGTAAAAGAACGAGCCACAATATCACCAAAAATAATATAACGTCTCGGTTGTAATTAAGTATTAATTTCATTAGATTAGATGATAGTGATAATTAATTAGGTTCTTTTTTTATTAAAATCGTCACATAAATTTGAGCAAAAATTTTGGGTAACTTGAAGAGGTCATAACTCTGTCATAAAAATGAGATAGAGGTCGAATTTTATTGGTATGCATAAATTAGGAGAGTCTACTTTCCAATGGTTTTGGTCCCAAGTCGATTGGAGGTATAGAAGTCAGTTTTTATAAATTTACATGTTTCGTTGTCAAAAATGTGTTTTTAAATACGAATTTAGGGTTAGGTTTTTTTTAGGGTTAAAACCTTAGCAAACGAATTTATATTTTCAAGCCCTTTCAGCATAAGCTTAATTATGATATATATGAAGTTAAATGTGCATTTGAGGAAAAGTTATGGTGGTTAGGAAGTTCAAACACGGGCACACTTTTGTTAGGTTTGATCTGGAACTATTTGTGATCACGAAATTAATTGATTTTTTTATAAAGAGTTGAGACATAAAATATAATTCAGAACATCTAGATACATAGTAGATGAGTTGGTAAAATGGGATCAATAGTAAGGGTTGTTAAGTTAGGTTTTTACATTAACGAACAAGGGTTAAATATATACGGTTTGTAGAAACGTAATAAAGGGTGTTGAGAAGCGTGTTGAGTTAAGTTCTTAGATATAGCCCATCGTATGAGTGTTACATCATTTAGGTGATTACTTAAACAATAGTAACATGTGTGCTTTGTGTTTTTTTATAGTTGAGGTGCGAGGACTTTACTTGTAGCAGCGGTTCAGGTGAGTTTCGTAGTCCTATTTCTTGTACTTGTTTTATTCCAGTTGGGATGGAAATGATGCTAAGTAGATTTTTATACTAAATGCTTTAAAATGATTAAATGTATGGACATGCTAGTTACTATTATAATTATCACTAGTTATTTAGAATGCATATGAGGAAGCTTAACGTTGGAAAAACTCATTAGGGACGTGTGACAATGTTATTTAAACTCATTGGGAACTTTAGCATTGGGAAAACTCAATGGTCAAGGCCTATGGATCTGGAGCGCGCCGCCTATACATACTTATTTCATTCTTGATACTTGATACTTGTTGCTTGATACTTGATGCTTTTTGTTTGATACTTGATACTTGCTGTTTTATTCTTGATACTTGATGCTTATAAATTGCTTGCATGCTACATGGTAGTACTAATGTCCATAACTTGATAACTAAACTGTTATACATTATCACAACTATATTTTTAGAAGGTTTAATCTAGGCCTAAAACCTATGACTCTCACCAACTTTATGTTGACGTTTTTAAGCATCATTTTCAGGTGATTATCAAGATGGTTTAGAAGTTAAGAGTGGCTAGACAAACCTTAGAATGCTGCTGGAGTTATCTCCTTATTTTCTGTTTTGGACATGTAGTTGTCATACTTGTTTCCTTATTTGATATGTGTATGATATTTGTTCGTCTATGGATTGTTAGTGTGTATTCCTCCTAACCGTAAGATAATCATCAGCCTAACTACGTACCAATGAATGGTTACCAGATATCACTTGGAATCGTGTGATCACTTTCCAAAGTAAACTATTCAACCCTAATGCATGGGTATCACGAATACTTACTTGGGATAAGACCAAATGTATGTTATAGATTTAGGCACAAATCTATAACCCTGTTGCTGATATGTGTTTCTTGTTTTCTATGTATCTCATGCAGCAATGATGATCTTATTTATACTCGAGAATACTCCCTCCTTAGTCAATGGTATTAAGTTAATTTAACGGCCTTAAACCCTCTTAATATGATCCATAATACCAGGAGTAGTGGTTACATGATCAATTCAACGTGGTCATAAATACAGTCAAAGGTTGTTACATGTTTATCGCCGGTACTTACATATAAGTAGCGGCACTTGCATAACACTAGCAGTACTTGCAAGTACCGCTAGTGTAAAACCAAGTACCTTTAGTGTAATCCTAAGTAGTGTTGAACATAACTTAAGCACTATTTGAGTCAGGGTGTTCAGGGACCAATGGGTGTATACTCCATACCTCCAAGCCCATTACCAGGTGTGAACTTAACCCACAATTGAATTATATTTCCAACAATCCTCCCCAATATAGTACAATTCCTTTGCATGAAAATTAACATTAACAAAACCATTGCATAAATGAAAATATCCTAAGGATTGAATTTCCATCGTAGTACATCACTTCAAACATTCGAGAACCAGGGTGTTTTAAGAATTGAACCCTTCAACTACTTTGAATACCTGAAGATAAAATACACACAAGTTTTCAAACACAAAACAGCTCTTGACCCTACTAGCCATGTGTCCATATCCAAATTCATAAATGTTGTAAGAGCCAAGTCCATGCTCCCTAAGACGACGAAACCTCAACATTTAGATAGGTGGTTCCTCTTTAGTTCATGCTCCTACTTCAACACCTTTTCAAATATATTAACCATTGAGAAGTTTATAACTTCATCCTCCTTCAGCAGGTACAAGCACATCCTTGGGATGATATACATGTGCTTCAGTCCCTTAAATGTTCAGCTTTCCACATTGAACTCAGCTCTCAAGTTTCCTTAGGAGGGAGTTGGGTGTCCTAGCATTCAAAGACTAGAGTGGACTTTAAACCCATCCCTTTAGCAGACTTTAAAACCAAGTCTCTAGCCAATCCATTCGTCAAGTGATAACCTAAATTTTGTTAAGACTTCACAAACTCTATTGAAATCACCGCATTCGTGATTAGCTCATGAATCATGCTATGTCCAACACCTAAGTGTCTAGAATTACCATTGTATATCTAACTATATGCTTTAGCCGATATAGCTGCACTATCACAACGAATAGGAATGGGTGTCATAGGTTTGACCTATAATGGAATCTCAAGAAGCAAGTTTCTCAACCATTCAGCCTCTTTACCAGCAGTTGCTAGAGCCACAAATTCAGATTCCATTGTTGAACCAGTAATGCAAGTTAGAAATTGCACCACCACCAAAAAGGAATACCCAACCACTAGTGGATGAATTATCCTCAGTATAGCTGATCCAACTTGCATTAGTGTAACCTTACAACACTAAAGGATATCCAGTATATGACAAACAATAATCCATTGTTCCTTTCAAATAATTCAGTACCCTCTGAATTGCTTGCCAATGCTGAGTACTAGAATTACTAGTGTACCTACTCAGTTTACCCACAACAAATGCGATGTCAGGCCTAGTACTAGTCATGGAATACATAAAGCAACCAATCACCCTAGAATACTCAAGTTGGGAGCAGCCTGACCATTGTTAGGCATTAGTTTCTCACTTGTATCCATAGGTGTACTTACTGGTGTACAATCAAAGTGATTGAATTTCTTCAGGACCTTCTCAATATAATGAGACTAAGAAATTACAATACCATCACTTTCATGTTTAATCCTTATGCCAAGGATAACATCAGCCTCCCCCATGTTTTTCATGGAGAACCTTGATGACAAAAAATCCTTTGTCTGGTCAACCTTAGCTTGGTCAGTACCAAAGATTAACATGTCATCAACATATAGGCAAAGGATGACTCCTTTACCAGATTCATCAAATTTGCTATATACACATTTGTCAGCTAGATTAAGTAAATAACCATTAGACAAAACCACTTCATCAAACTTTAGATGTCATTGCTTAGGTTCCTACTTCAGTCCATATAAGGACTTAATCAGTTTACACACCTTAGCTTCATGGCATGATGAAACCTTGAGGTTGGTTCATATACACCTCCTCATCCAAATCACCATTCAAGAATGATGTCTTCACATCCATCTGATGAATAATTATATTGTGAATTGATGCCAAGGCAATCAACATTCTTATGGTACTAATACGTGCTACTGGAGCATAAGTATCGAAGTAGTCTATCCCTGACTTTTGTCTAAAGCCTTGAATGACTAGCCTTGCCTTGAACTTTTCAATAGTTCCATCTACCTTCATTTTTCTTTTTAAGATCCATTTGCATCCAAACGGATTGCAACCTGAAGGTAGATCAATCAACACCTAAGTGTTGTTGCCCATGATAGAGTCCATGTCATCATTGATTGCTTCTTTCCAGAAAGTAACATCTTGGGACATCATTGCTTCATCAAATATTTTGGGATCATGCTCAACATTTTAGCAATAGTAGTACTGGTCAGAGACCTCATCCCTTGTCCCTTCAACTAAGTATAGTTGAAACTCAGGCCCAAAATTCCTTGGAGTCCTATGCCTTATGCTTCTTCTATGCTCAGGCTCAGGTTGTTGAACCACAACCTCATCAGTGACCCTTTTAGGCTCCATTGAAACACCAATGTCCTCATCTCTAGTAGGAGTCCTAAGGCTTGGTCTAGGTATTGATGAGAATATAGTCTCATCAAATTCAGCATCCCTTGATTCAATGATTGAGTTTATTGAAACTGAATTATTAAGTGCAATGACATAGAACCTATAAGCATTAGAATGCTCATCATATCCAACAAATAAGCATTCAATGCCTCTTTTACCCAAGGTTTTCACCTTTGGACCAGGGAGTCTTACAACAGCCCTACAACCCCAAACCTTGAGGTAGTTTAAGTTTAGTTTCCTTTTTAATCTAGAGTTCATAAGGGATAATCTTGTTCCTTTTATTGGGAACCCGATTTAATAAATAGCAAGCTTTTAACATAGCTTCACCCCAAAACCCTTGACTCAGTCCTGAATAGGAAATCATGGATTTAACCATCTCTTTAAGTACTCTATTTTCTTTTATGATATACCATTTTGTTGTGGAGTATAGGGGGCAGTTGTTTCATGGATTATTCCAACATACTGAAAGTTCAAAGTATCCATCCGTGTGAGTCCTAAATCTTTTGATTTGGACTATTTGTTGTAATTCAACTTCAATTTTAAATACTTTAAATTTATCTAATGCTTCATATTTAGTATGTAACAAATAAGCATAAACCTAGAAGCATCATCAATAAATGTTACCAAGTATTTCTTATTCCCTGATGAGGGAGTATAATGCAAATCACATAGGTCACTATGGATTAATTCCAAAACTGTAGTTACAAGTTTTACATCTTAAAATGGTTTCTTAACAATTTTATTTAGTATGCAAGTCTGACCCTTTTCAGTGTCAATGGCAAATCTTGAGATTAACCCATCCTTAGACATATCTTGCATTCTTTTATAGTGGACATGACCAAGTCTAGCATGCCATAGTGATGAATCATTCAGCTTAGTGGTAGAAATAAAGGTTGAACCAATATTGCCACTAGCGGTACTAGCTCTGCAAGTACCGTTAGAATACGCACTAGCGGTACTAGCTCTGCAAGTACTGTTGGAAATTGCACTAGCGGTACTTACTGTGCAAGTACCGTTAGAATTTTTGGGCACAATATTAAGCCTGAACATTTGATTGCTCAAATAACCAAAACCAATAAACGCACCATGTTTTGATAAAACAAAGTTATTAGATTCAATCCCTTTATAACCACAATTATTCAAAACACTACTAGAAACCAAATTCTTCCTAATATTTGGATCATGCAAAACATTAAACAAGGAAACAATATTTCTAGAACTAAATTTAAGATCTACACAACTACGTCCATTCACTAGGGTTGTTAACTCATTTCCCATGTGAAGAATAGATCCATCATTCAGTGACTCATAAGTCTTGAACCAACATCTATCTTTACACACATGTATTGTCGCTCCAGAGTCAACCCACCACACCACATCATCATCCTGCACAAAATAAGCTTCATATACATATGCAACATAATAAATCTGGAGAGATTCATTTAAAACATATTCTGACCTTTTAGTGTGTTGTTAGAACCAATCATTGAACCATTTGTGCCTGATCTACTAGCTTTACTGCCAATACCAACACCTTTGCAATCCATTTTTAAGTGTCCAGGTTTCACACACTTCTAACAAGTCACTGAGGACTTTTTGTTAGGATTTTCTTTGGTGTTATCTTGATGCTTACGTTTACCCTTATTGTCATTGTACCTGGTGAAGTTGTTATGCTCCACCATATTGACAACTGATGAACCAGGAACATTTTTTCTCTTTGGCTTGTCACCATCATACACCCTGAGGGATTCCTCAATGCGCAAATGACTGCCCAACTCAACAAGAGTTAACGCCTCCTTCTTATGTTTCAAGTTGTTCTTGAAATCTTTCCAAGAAGGAGGCAGTTTGTCAATGACACAAGAGACCTGAATGGTCTCATCCATGTTCATTTTATGTTGTGTAAATCTACCAAGTATTCCAAGACGTTCATTGTATTGTTCCATGATTGCTCTTGAATCAGTCATTTTATAATTTGTAAAATCACTCACAAGGAACTTGTTACTTGATGCATCCTCAGCCATATATTTGGCTTCCAGGGAATCCGATAGTTCTTTACCATATTCAAAATTTTGGTAAATATCAAACAAGGAATCAGACATACCATTGAGGATAATACCACGACACACATAGTCGTCATTCTCCCATTTGTTCCTTTTCCTCGTCTCCTCCAAATTAGAATCATCACCACCATCAGGAATGGAAGTAGTCAGAACTTACACCACACTCATGGTAGAAAGAAGAAAGTGCATCTTATTTTGCCATCTCCTGAAATCCACCCCTTCAAACTTATCCAGCTAGGAGAAGTTAGCCACCATATGCTTCATTGTAGTCGCCATTGATTATCACAAAATAGTTTACTTTGATTGTTGGTGTGTATTCGTCCCAACCAGGGTAAGATAATCAACAGCCTAACTACGTACCAATGAATGGTTACCGAATATCACTTGGAATCATGTGATCACTTTCCAAAGTAAACTGTTCAACCGTAATGTTTGGGTATCACGAATACTTACTTGGGATAAAACCAAATGTATGTTATAGATTTAGGCACAAATCTATAACCTTGTTGCTGATATGTGTTTCTTGTTTTCTGTGTATCTCATGCAGTAGTAATGATCTCTATTTATACTCGAGAATACTCATTCCTTAGTCAGTGGTATTATGAGAATTTAACGGCCCATTAAACCCTCTTAATATGATCCATAATACCGGGAGCAGTGGTTACATGACCAATTAAATATGGTCATAAATATAGGCAAAGGTCGTTACATGTTTATTGTCGGTACTTACATATAACTAGCTGTACTTGCATAACACTAGCAGTACTTGCAAGTACCGCTAGTCTAAAACAAAGTACCTTTAATATAATCCTAAGTACTGCTGAACATAACTTAACCACTATTTGAGTCGGGGTGTTCATGGACCAATGGGTGTATACTCCATATCTCCAAGTCCATAACCAGGTGTGAACTTAACCCACAATTGAACTGTGTTTCCAACATGGATTGATTTGGTCGTTCAATGCAAGACTCTTTTAGCTTTTGTTGAGGTATTGTCATGACAATTTGTTGTCATTGTCATTTCTTTTCATTTTAGTATATTCTCTATAATGACACCATTATGTTGTGATGATACTCATGAAGTTACACCTCGTGTATCCACCTAGGCGGGATATCACACTTAAAGATATTATTACAAACGTTTAATAAGTTATAAATTAGTTGGTTAATGGTAAAATTGTCAGTGTGTAAAAACTAAAAGAAAGAAAGATGTGAAAATGATATTCTTAAACTGCGTGTTTTTTGTTGGTAGACTATAATTATGGGACTGAGAGAGTAAACATTTTTTGGATATTTTCTCAGTTTTGTTCGGTTAAACGGGGGTGGGGGGGGGGGGGGGGGGGGGTTAATTAGGTGTAAAACTTTGTGTAATATGATGTAATGTATAGATCTTGAATAATAGGAGGTATAAGATGGTTGGTATAGAAAATTTTGAACTATGTGTGTGTTTGTGGGATCAAAAGAAAATAGGTAATATGGTTTTGGGGGAAGGGGGAATTATTTTTGAATGTATTATTATACTTCTAAATATTTAAGTGTCTTTGTTATTAAGAAATGTGGCAATGTTTTGATGCATGCATGAAAATATAAATACATACATAGGTACGTAAAAGATTTTAAAAATAAATGGAAAACTACTCAATGCAAATATAATTATGATATGCCAAATAAGTGTATACTAAACTTAGTCTACATCCGGATTTCATACAAATACGTAAGTTGTTACACACGAGATAGCTTCCGGGCTTCACTTTAACTTAAGTTGCACATGAAAGACTAATAAAAATGAAAATATAATTATGATAAAAGGCCAAATAAGCGTATACTAAGCTTAGTCTACATTAAGAGTACGTACGAAGACGTAAGTTGTTATGCACAGGATAGCATCTCGGTTTCACGTTTAATTAAGTTTGCACATGAAGATAACATACACAATCGAGGTAATAATAAAATATTAACCTCAAATTTACGGATTTCTACACTTACCCAAAACATTTGACATTAGACGTCAAATCTAATCATGTTATGTATTGTGAGACAATGGTTTTGGTAAAAGAGTAGCATAACCTTCATATTTTGAAGCACAAAATCATTAGATTATAATGTTAAGTTATAAAATAGTCGCTCAAAAAATGAAAATAAATAGGTAAAGCTACCCAACATTTGATTCTTTGTAATATAAACAAGGTTTGGCTACCCGCGTCGAAGCACATTTTGTATCAACGTTTTTTATTATAAATTTTAAGAATCATAAAATGTATGCACACTTAAATAAACCTAACATCTTAGACATCAGAATTATGCTCAGGGAGATGGTGTTTAATTTTAAGTATTTTGGACTAAAAGTGAAATATCAAAAATGAATTGGAAAAGTAACTTAACTTTGATGGGGACTTTTAAAAAAAATTAAATAGGGAAAATTACCAAAAAGGTGTTGCCCATTATTCTCTTCAAATACCAAATTTTTTTCCCGAAAATGACTATTTTTTGGGGGCAATGGGGCAACTGGGTGCAGAATGTGCCACGTGTCCTATTTTTTGGGGTAATCTGTCAGAATTGCCCTATTTTTAGTCACTTGTCAAAATCTGAATGGTTGCTGCCCTATATTCTTTGTTGCCCTGGACCGTATCAGGAAAAACATGTTTTTTGGACCCTTTGATGAATTGCTCAAAAATTAAGGACTCTTTTGATAATTTTCCCAATTAAATATTGCTAAAGTGTTTTGTGCTAAAAGTGAAAAGTGATTTAAATTTGAGGGAAGTTTTTTAAAAATGGAAATAAAATGTTTTGCATTAAAAGTAACAAGTGATTTAGCTTTAAGGGAGCTTTATTAAATTGAAATATTACTAAAAGTATTTTGGACGAAAAATGAAAAGTGATTTATATTCGAGACGTGAAAGGAGTTTGTTGAAAACAGATGGTGATTATTATATACTAGCATGGTACCTGCGCGTTGTGGCGGCAGGTAACCTGTAACATAATTTTCAGCGAAAGATTATTTTTACTTTTATATTTCTTTTACAAAAATATTTAAAAAAACGACAATTTTATGATTTGACTAACTTTAAGTAGTTGGTTATGTTTTTTTAAACATAATTGATTATGTTTTAATTGGTTGTATCTTATTTATATTGTAAAATGTGAAAATGTTGTTGTACTTTTGAGTAATAAGTGTTTTAAAAGTGAGATTAATTATGTTAATGTATTTGTGTTTATAAAGGTCGTAATTTTAGCCTTTTAACTTGTATTACTATTATATAAATTTTATGTAGTTGTTTTGAAAGGTTGTATTAAAAGTTGTACGGTTTAGCTTGTGTAGTTGTGTTACTTATTTTTGTGGCTTAATAAAGAAAGAGAATGTAATACTATGTATTATTTTTACATTAAATATTATACAATGTGTTTCAGTAATTGTATTATATAAAATTTTCCATTAATAAAGAAAGAGATTTTAATACATATTTTTAGTTTTTTGCATTAAGAGTTGTACAATGTGCTGTAATAGTTGGATACCTAAAATTTGTTTATTAAATGAAGAAAGAGATATCAATCTCTTTTATAAGATAGTAAGATGTATTGAAGTTACTGTTCATAATGATTTTTATAATATATTTATGTTGACAAAGTCAACAAATGCATATATCAAAGTTTGGCAACACACGTTTCACTGCGACGCATTTTATATATAACATTTTGTTTCTTATAAAGGCTTGAATCATATAATGTATTGTGCACGCTTTAAATAAAATTGACATTTTAGAAATTCGTATTCATGTTGGTGGCAGGGTGTTAAGTTTTAAGTGTTATGTACTAAAAGTAAAAATTAAAAAGTAAATTGAAAAAGTGATTTAACTTTGAGGGAGACTTTATTAAAAATGAAACATTACTAAAATGTTTTGGATTAAAAGTAAATATAGGCTTCAACATAAAGGCGAGTTCTGTTATGAATGAAAATATAATGAAAAGTATTTTAACGAAAAAATGACAATTTTTCATTAACTTTGGGCATAAAGTATTATTTAAGAGTTATATAATACTTTATGAATGTTATACTACCAATGAAAATAATTTTAAAAACCAAATCATTCGTATATTTTTAATCAAGCATTATATAGCACAAAATGATAGTTGAACTTAAAAGAAAAAAAATGTCAAAAATCAAAAGTAAACAAGTATTCTAGAACATAACAAATACCTTTTAGAAATATTAAAATGACTCATATACAAAGATCATGTTTATTTTAAGCAGTTGAGATTATTTTTTGCTTCAATCCAATAAAGGCGATAACACGTCATCAAATATTCTCATAGTTACGTGGCACTAGAAAGTGTAGGGTGCATTTTGGTGAAGATTTATTACATAATAAACGTTTAGAGATGATTTGCAAGATCAGTTAAACTACAAGTACCAATTAGGTAATTAGGTAAATTTTGGTGGTTACAGGTATGGTTAACATAAAACGCTGGTAGAGCTTTTTGGAACGACGAGAAAAAACATTTTGGTTTTTAATACATGGACTAGTTACATATGGATTATTTTTGCAAGGAAAGGTAATCTCAAAAGACAACTTATGTATATTTATGTTACCAGTTTGGTCCTGGAAAGCTAACATCGTGACAATGTTAGTTTTTCGAAACTTATTTTGCCACGATAGTTTAAACGGTCTTTGCAGACACATTCATAGAATAAAGCAAATAATATTTGTTACAACTTTGGTCTCTAATAACTTAATTCTGTTACACCGTTGGTCCTCAAAGATGACATACTTCAACAAAACACTTGTTGAATGTGCATACAAATACGTAGAATATTACTTAAAGATGTATCACTTAACTATGTAATATACATATTGTACAATATGCATATAAAAATATAGGGTAAAAACTATAAAATATCATCTTACTTATTGATTTGTGCCGACTTTAAACATTAACTATTTAATCTCGTGACTTTATCATTCTACTTTTAAAATCGTTTCGAAGTTACCAATTTGGTAACTTGTTACCGAAAACGTGGCACGGTAATTTCCACGTCATTATTTTATTACGTTTAATATGGTCACGTCATTATTTTATTACCATTTAACCATTATTTTATTACATTTATCCACGTATATGTATGCCCACTATTAAAATGTCAATGACTTCTTCTTTCCATTCATAACAAACACTTGCTACAAATCTACATATCCATCTTATAAAAACACCAGATCATAAAACACACTAACACATCCACATATTCGTATTCATGGTATGATCTAGAATTCATAAAAATAAAAAAGCTCACACATAATGATTTAACATCAAAACTGACCTCTAAACTTCATCTGATCTATTAACCATATTTCATTAACCCCGAAAGAATAATTATGAACAAAGAATTGTTCTTTTCTTTCTCTGATGTGCAAACCATGAACCAACATCAAAGGTTCTTGTTCTTTCCCACATCAAAAAACAGGGGCCAATATATGAAATGAAAGATTCATTCTTCTTTCTTTTTTTTCTCCTCTTTTTACTAAAACACATCTCAAAATTGACCAAACTTCATGAGCCGAATGTGATTGTAATGAAAACAGATCCGAAACAGATCGGTTACGGTGTTGATTGAGGTGGACGTGTGATGATTAGACCCGTAGTTGACTGATCGTGGAGATGAGGTGTATTTACAACGGTGGTTGTGGAATGAAAGAAGTAGATCTAGGAGACATTTTGTAAGAGACAAGCCGTAATCTTTTTTTGATGATGAATTCTGTGGACAATCTTGGTTTATGAACGTATATGTTAAAAAATAAATACAAATTATAAATAAAAATGAAAAGAGAAAAAAAAGTCAAAGTTTGTATCTTATGACTAGACAAGCCACATGAACGAAAATGACGTAACTTTTATAATATACACAATACAAAAAAATGACGTAGAATTTTAACCAATAGATAACATTATTACAAAATAAACAAGTACGTTGGTAAAGTCACGAGATTAATTAGTAAGTGTTTAAAGTCAGCACAATCCAATAAGTAGGATGATATTTTATAGCTTTTACAAAAAAATATTTATACTTCTATATCTATATCTATACTATTATATAAAGAGGCTAACTCCAAACCTAACTCCGATCTTAATCCCGAACCTAAAATTAACAAACCTAACTCTAAGCCAAAAATTAATATAAGAATGTTAGTTTTAAGCCATTAGATCATATTTGGTAAATTAATCTCATCTATTAATTTTTTAAAACAAACTTTTGTAACAATATTTGTAACAAACTATTTAAAAAACTTTTATTTTTAAATTAAAATATCTTTTTATTTATTTTTTTTATAATTTAATTTTGTTATATTTTTTAAAATTTCGTGCTTTTTGATTTAACATCCATTTTAATATATTTTTGTTAAATTTTAAGCTTTTCAATGATATTGAGTTTATTTTAATTTGATTTAATTTTTTACTTTGATTATAAAAATAGTTATCGAATACCCGTTACTTAATTAATCAATAAGAGAGAAATAATAATATTTTTTATATGTAGTAGATAACGCCGAGACGATCTCAACATAGTATAAAAATCTCGAGAAGACGAGGCAAAAAAGTAATCCCAAAAGGACTAGTTTCCGAAAGACATTAAAACACATAAACACATACTCAACTCTGCCGACATAGTACAAGGGTTTATATATTCAGATCCTCAAAATCATTAAAAAAATCCCCCCCAAAAAACCAGAAACCAATCGTTGTTGTGATTGTTGCTAAAGATGAAAATCGTACGGAAAGATTACATTCCAGATGGTCCTGGCAGCGTTAAGGTAAAACCATCTTCAATTAAGAAACAAATTACTAATTAATTAAAGGTGTTAATTAATCGATTAATTAATGTTTGTTTTTTGTATAATACAGATAATACCCGATGAATCTGATGATTTATGGCTTGCTTATAATTTGATTGTCCCTGGTGATACTGTTATGGCTGTTACTATCAGGTACTTCTTTTATTTATTAGGTTTTCGGCTTATGTTTAATAAGCTCTCTGGCTTATTTCAATCTTTTCGGTTCTTAATAAGCTTATATAAGTCGAAAGTTTCAAAATTTACCTTTAATTTCATTAGCATTATTTGTTTTCTTATTATGCGTATAGTTTTGGATGTGGGAAGTGAAAATTTAAAGATGTGTTTGGAAGAAATTGTGGGGCCCGTGATTGATTTTTCCAATGTAAATGCTTAATATATGGTCACATTTGGGAAGTTTTTGAATTGTAGAAATTACTCGCTTTACTAGCCATTATGTAACTTGCTACTACTAATTACTACTGGCTTTAGGTGAAAATATAATATTTTTTTGGCTTGCGCTTTGCATATTTGATATACTTTTAACTAAGGAGTAAACTTTACTATGCCCACAATTTAGAAGAAAAGCACGTAGTATGTGGATGCAACACCGAAGTCGAAATAATTTTAGTTAATTTGAACCCGTTTGTGAATACAACTGTGAGCCATAAGTTTTGTGCTACATGGGACAGAATTATTGGGTCCGTTTCTGGTTGTGCATGTACACGACTACTTGGCGCATATTTCTTGTAGAAAGGCTAACTGCCAATTTTCCATATACTGTTAGATTTTCGATTATATCATTGTAGAATGAAAAGATGAAGCTGAAAGAGAATGTGAAAAATACATAAATATATCAAGAACATCAACTGATAGTTGTTAAAAGCGTGAATAGGCTCAAACGCCTTATGGCCTTAGGCATACCTGGTGAATACTGTGACATTTTTTGCTAGTTAGTTCTGGGACTTTGGATCTCATAAGTTTTCTTTGCTAGTTACTCTAATTCATAAGGTGCTATAAGCCCTAGCTCTCTTCCTTTCCACAATAACCTAGACCTTAAAGCTGATGTATAAATTAAGTCGTAGTACCTTGCTTCAATACCAAGTTATTGGACATAAAAACCTATGGAGAAAAGGTAAACGATCAGCATAGCTTTTGGTCTGTATGTGAAAGCATGTTTGCAACGCTACTTAAGGAATTCATCGATCAACTGGCTTCTTTCAAGAGTAGTTAACTTATCAGATTTTTATTTTATTGCTCTTATCATGCTCTGCATAATTCTATATTTTATTGCTCAAAGGACCTTGAAGTGACATCTGTTTTTTATGTTTCTTTGTGTGCTATATAGAAAAGTCCTAAGAGAAGCGGCTTCAGGATCAAGAGAAGCCGAACGTCGAAAATTGAAACTGGAAATTAAAGTTGAGGTGAGGTCGGCTTATATGTCAGTGTACTACAAGATTGTTAGTGTCTATAGTTATAAGTTAGTAATTTTTTTTTCTTAAATTGTTTGCAGACTGTTGATTATGACAAAGAAGGTTCTGTACTGAGAATACGTGGAAAGAACATTCTGGAAAACGAGCATGTCAAAGTAGGCGCAATATCTGATTAAGCATGTTCTTTTTTTCTGATTAAAGAAAATAATAAGTAGTTATAGTTCCTATAGTTCCCTAATCTAATGATTGCTATGCACACCTTTCATTTGCATTCCACCTTCATCAAAATAAACAGAAGTTATACAAGTAAAAGAAGCCAGTTTTTAGATCAATCTGCTTACCATTTTCTAATTTCTTTGCAGATCGGGCAGTTTCACACGCTTGAACTTGAACTTCATCGTCCATTTGTTCTAAGAAAGGTATGCTTCAATTCCATGTTTTTTAGGTTCTCTGGTATATGTTTCTGAAGTAATTTTACCTTGTTACATTGCAGCTAGTATGGGACTCACTAGCAATAGAATCACTTCAACAAGCCGCGGGTATACTTTGTGCTGATACAACAGGAGTCAAATATTTTTAAAATGAATTTTCTGATTTTTTTTTTTCATTCTGATGTTTTTTTCTCCTGATTTAGATCCTGCTGCTAGTGCTGATCTTGCGGTCGTGCTAATGCAAGAAGGATTGGCCCATATTCTTCTTGTGGGTAAAAGGTAACATATTTTATTAGTCAGCAGGTTGCCATATAAGCATATGTTTAAACTTGTTCCGATATATTTTTCTTAAGCCAACTTTCAATCCAACTTTCATCAGCGTGACGATAACTCGTTCTCGGATCGAAGCTTCAATTCCTCGCAAGCATGGGCCTTCTGTTGCTGGTTATGACAAAGTATGTTGCAAGTTTATGCTGTTTGAACGTATCTTTCCATTTTCTATATAAAAACCATTATTCTTATATTACTTCTTTTGCATTACAGGCTTTGAATAAGTTCTATGAGAACGTCTTACAGGTGAGTTGATTTGAAGTTGGAGAACTGCTCATATTGTGCTTATTTCTGTACTAATGATTGAATTTATTAATTGCATGGTTTGGATTTTTGTGTGCACATTAAACGTTATTTTAAATTGTTTCTGTAGGCTTTTATGAAGCATATCGACTTCAAGATCGTTCGATGTGTTGTTATTGCGAGTCCGGGATTCACCAAGGTGGGTATCTGAAGCTGATACTATGGCATTCATACAATTTTTTGCATATAGGGATAATGTTGTGTCACACTGAACGTAGGGAAGATTGTATGCTATGTGTGAAACAGCTGAATTTTTTTTTTATGCCTAACGATTTTTTCATGTGCACATCAGGATCAATTTTATCGCCATTTAATGTTGGAAGCAGAAAGGAGAGACCTTAGGAATATAATTGAGAACAAATCAAGCATCATTCTTGTGCCCTCGACTTCAGGATACAAGTATGTTAATTTTTGTGATTCTACTTTCTCATTTTGTGTTACATATCCATAGCTTATGGAGTAAGTATCTAATTTTAAAAATTTGTTCTTACACAGACATAGTTTGAGAGAGGTTCTTGATGCCCCAACTGTGATGAATCAGATTAAGGATACAAAAGCAGCCCTAGAGGTATAGCCCATAAGGCCAATTGCTTTACTTGGTGTTACTCATTCTTGTTTGGTGACGGAACTCAGCATTTTCCTTACAGTAATTCTCTTTGTTTTTGTGTTTAGGTCCGAGCGCTTAAAGATTTTTTCGCCATGCTTACTAATGTAAGTTTCAGTTTCTATATCAGTGTTGTTTACATCTGCTTGGATCAGTGTTTTTTTAAGTTAAACTCTGGACAGTATTTAAGCTGGTTCTTTGAGTAGAATTACTCAATACTTTATATGAACATGTGCAACCTTGCTAGTCCAAATGAAAAGATGAAAAAACGAAATAAGTCGTGCTATATTCTAGTTCGTATTCTACTATTCAGTTTCTTGCATTTACCTTGCACCTATATATATTTTACAAATTCTGATAGGTCTATTTTTAAGTGATTCATTGACATCTTAAAATCCTACATACATGTGTTTATATGTAAGAAGTATAATTATATTATATCGTATTATATTAACTTTGTTGCATGTGCAGGATCCGCATCGTGCATGCTATGGACCAAAGCATGTTGAGGTTGCTCATGAGAGGATGGCTGTTCAGACGTTACTCGTAACTGATGAGCTTTTTAGGTTTGTAATTCTGCATTTGCTATATGTTGCAATAACTAACAATATATATGATTGCCGTCTGTCATATATAATATCTTCAATGTACGAGGTTAAAACCAATGGTCATTATGTAACAGTTGACATATGCAAATGTTTTCAGTGCTTCTAGTCAGCTCTTTGTCTGTCGTATAATTATCGACATTCACTTCAGATCAAAATCTTGTATCTTGTCAAATTAAAATTTCTGCTTCTATTCTTTAGCATTTAATGTTTAAAAGTTACCCGATCCATTATAACAGAAGTTAACTCGGATTTCTAAAATAGCAAAAAAAAAAAAAAATTAAAAAATTTAACATTAGATAAATAGATGAACTAAAAGATGGAAACCCCCGACTGGCTAGTGCAACCGTGGACTAGGTTGACACATTGATGAGTTGAACCATACATAGCCTGTATTGTGTAATTTACCCAGCATATTGATCATATACCTTTCGGACCACGCAATTATTCTTTGTTTTGTGGTCTTTGAAATATTGTTATTTTCAGTTTTAATGTAGCAGGACTTGTTTTTTTACCTTTGTTGGTGGTTGTTTCAGGAGCGCTGATATAGCTACGAGGCAAAGATATGTCAATTTGGTCAACACCGTAAATGATTCTGGGGGCACGGCTCATGTATTTTCTTCAATGCATGTTTCTGGGGAACGTGAGTATACTTTCATATATTGCATTCTACATTTTAGATGTCATATGCTTTTTATTGCTGTATTGCGATGGTAAAATGGGTTGGCTGGATGAGTTGGGCGTTGTGCATGTTCGGTGGATTAAAACACTTTTTCCTCAAAAGGTTATTACTTTTTGTGAGTTTGTCAAAATGGGTTACAAATTTATATGATTTTAATATTATCCTCTTTATATTATACTTTGTGACTTTCGGCCTATCATAAGTAAATCAGCTGTATTATGAACCATTTGTGACCAGTTGTAGCATAATCGGCTTTGAGGCCTACCTCTTTTGATTGGGTACGGTATTATACAGTCTATAGATGCGGGATGCGATCTTAAATTTGCGTTATGTAGTGTTATGAATGTTGCTAGATACATTTAATTTTTTATTATTTCGCTTAATATCAAATACTGACGCATTTGTTTTGCCTACTTACAGAACTGGCACAGCTGACAGGAATTGCTGCAATACTTCGATTTCCCCTACCGGACCTTGATGACATTGAAATGTGATTATTTGAGGCACTACCTCAGTGTTATATGTAGAATGTAATAGTGAATATAGTGCTTTTTGAAGTAATTATGACCACCAAACCACAGGTTGAGGTTTTTTACTTGTTTAATGTTCTTTTGATTCTTTGACTTAAGATATGTAACCTACGATCATGTAGTTTAAGTTTGAACTCATGTCCATCGCAGTATTGTATTGTTCTGGTGACAACGCCACATGTCAATCGCTCAACTAAAATAGGCAGATCTTTATGTGATTTAGGAAGTTGTGGCTTTTTTGATCTCACCTTATGATGTAGCGTAATGTGGTTTCACTGGACCAATAAGTTTGAGGAAAAACAATTCTCAACTCTTATTATTATTGATAACTAGACGATTACCCGCGCATAACATCAGAATTACCTAAATACATATAACTAATGATATGCTAATTGATTCGATGGTCGAACTCGTGACCCAATAATTGTCTAGCGATAGATGGTTAATGATTTATTAATCGACCCGATGGTCGAATCGGTAACCCGATGACTTGTTCGGGTTGAACCGGTAGGCGAGCCCGTTCCCATTGACTCGATCAGGTTGACTTGGTGCTAGATACCGTGTCCCGGTGGTTCCGTGACTCGATAGGATTGACCCAGTGACCCAGTGGCTCGACAGTATTGACTCGGTTGTCGAACCCGTGACCCGGTGACTTGATCGGGTTAACCCGATGGTCGAACCCGTGAGTCGAAAAGATTGGCCCGATGGCCGAACCCGTTACCCAGTGACTCAATCGGGTTGGTCCGATGGTCGATCCGTGACCTGATGACTCGACCGGGTTGACTCGACCGGGTTGACTCTTTGGTGGAATCCGTGACCAAGTTACTCGTCCGAATTAATCTAGTGGTGAAACCCGTGACCCGGTAACTTATGCAATTGTTTATGGTTTAATTTTTCAACATTATCTATTTTATCAAACTTATGTGCATTTAATTTTTCAACAATTCCATATATTTAACTTTTATGCATTTAATTTTTCAACGATTCTATAATTAAGTCATTTTTCAACATTAAAGATTTTAGTGTTTTTTCTTTATAAATAGTAGAGATATTTGAAAAAACTATGTAAACTGACCTAAACCAGACCTCTATTTACAGTAGAAAAATCATAATTCTAATAGGATACCAATTAACAATCTTTACCTTCTAAAAGACAACTTTTCAATAAACTTCAAAAACATCCTAAATAAAACAAAGCAAATTAAAACAAAGTAAAATAAAACATCAGATAATCATCATTCATTATGATAATAGTTGTTTGGACTTCAAGCATTAATCATCACATCATTCTCCTTTTTTTTTTGGAAAAAATTGTTCTCGAGTTGTCATCAAGATATAAAGGAACATCTGGAGTAAATTTGGACAGATAAAAGTAGGTGAAATAGAACAAATGGTTAATATCGTGTACTTGACGAAAAGGAGAAAACCAAGTTTTAGCGTGACGGTAAATCCAAGGTGAAATAGAACAAAACCGGTGATATTTCTAATACCAAACTGATGTAGCGTGATGCTATAGATTTAGGCAATTATGATACATGTATTGTCTGACGACGAAAATTAACGAATTATCAAACATGTGGGTAAGATCGTTTACTTGACGAAAAGAACAGACTTGAGAAAACTCTTGTGAGACTATCATGAATTCAATTCAATCAGAACATAACACACTTAAAACCTAAATACTAATCCTATTAAGACTCTAAAATATAATAACTAAAATATAGTAAAGTAATCTAATAAAAAGATAAATATAATCTTAATATAATTAGAACATCTTGTTGAAGCTCGAACATATCATCCTCACTGAAAATTAGAGACATTAATAGATGCCTAGGTAAATCAACCACATATGCGTTGCTACTAAGAGAGGAAGGCATGGCGAAGAGCCAACCCCTCAAAATTTTGCCTTAGTCACCTGCTAATTCAGCGCCACATCACACTAATACAATTAACCAAAATAACCCTTCATTCACAACACACTCAACCCCTCATCTCTTGGGCCCCACCACTATCTTTTTTTTTTCTTCATTTTCATACAATTTAAATTTCATTTTATTAAAATTAAAATTACAAATACTTAAATAACAATACATTACGAAAATAAAAATACAAAACTAAACTAAAAACATTTTAAAAAATTACAAAAAATAAAAAAAATTTAACAAAAAAAACAATATAACTAAAACAAAAAAAAAACCTCACCTTATCCACCCCTTTCCTCTCCATTTCTTCTTCTCTTCTTGTTCTCTCTTACCCAAAAAACACACACAACACATACTCAAACACATCCTGTAAAAAAGAAAAAAATAAGAAGAAAGAAGAAAGACATCCTGTAAAAAAGAAAAAAATAAGAAGAAAGAAGAAAGGTGAAGAAAAAAGAAAAAAAAAAAAGAAACCCCACTCCAACGGCTCTTTTGCCCACTCACCCTCGTCGTGCATATTTCGGATTTCCGAAATCATCACGGCGAATAAGGGGGGTCGGTGTGGCGAAGAACCTCGACGAGAGCCGGCGAACCTCCATGTCAGCTCGACGAAGAGAAGCTCGTTGTCATACCTTCCTCTCTAAGCTTCCCAATCACTTTGCATGGACTAATTATCTTCCTTTTAAGCTTGTTATAAGTCTCAATTGGGTATTTGTTTAACAAGATCACTAATCTCAAATCTCTTTACCCAACAATGTTTGTTACGAAAATCTTTGTATTTTGTGTCGAACTCAACATTATTTTTTCCACACTTGTATGACCTCCAGTACAATGTTCTTTTTTTCAATGTTATGACATAAAACATTAGGCAAGAGGATATCTTGCATTGGAGATAGTATTTGTTATAATTTTTCTTTCGTCAATGAAACTAGAATAAACCTACCACCATTATGTTGAAACTTATATATGTTGTCTTAAACATTGTAAATTGCGTCTTACACCCATGGTTTCCAAAGAATAATGTGACAAGCATCTGTGTCAACGAAATCGAATAACATATCATCCTTGTATTTTTCGGTTGAAAACGAAACACAACAACATACGGTAACCCTGAATTTGCCAAGATTATATATGGTAATGGATGTTTTTCGGTGGGTAAATTCAACTGATTGACAACGTCTCGTGTGATTTAATTTTCTTGGATATCACCATCGATAATAAAATCAAAGCTCTTGTGCTCGAGTATATGACATCCCCTCGATCCTTGATACTGTGGTTGAGTATGCAGGGGGCATTTGGTTTGTATTATATTCTTAAATGAATCATAAAGTGTAAAAAAATGTAATTTGAATGAATTATAATTTTAAAAGTTATAAGAAAAGTGATTGACATGCTTAAAACTCATTCCTAATTTTATGCTCCGCGATACAACATGTCCATTATGTTGTTCAATTTGCTTGATTCGATCAATATTCTCGGTTGACATCCTTCACAACCATGATCACCTTAACGATGATTGCCACTTTAATTCTTTTTGTTTCCCTTAAAACCTTAAATACCAAAACAATATATAAATGTTTAAAAGGAAAAAAGTGATATAGATTATACTATTATCTTGTATTTGCTTGTATCTTAAAATGATCACTAATAATATCGAAACATAGTTAAATACGCAATTTTACCCAAATTTAAATTTTTATGGCATAATTTAGAGAAAACTCTAGTTTGTATTGCATTTCATGGATATGATTTACATTGCTAGCATATACACTACCACTTAAAATGAAATTTCATACCAAAATGTTATGTTAGCCTTTAGAACTTTAAGAATTCATGCACCCATATTTAGTGTTCAAGATAGTCTTTCAATATTTTGCTTTCTCTAGGGTTTTGAGTATTCATCGTTATGATTGTACCATGTTTGTTTCTCACCGTCTTTTCTGGAGTCTGGGATCGATTAAAGATTATATTAGTGTACAAGTAGTGTATTTAATTCTAGAACTTGCTTTAGTTAATATATTCCAAGATCGCAAATGAGATCACATTCGTGTAATTGGTATTTTACTGAGTGATAAGAGGCATTAAGATAACCTTAATGTCTAAGCCTATAGATATTGTGTGAATTATAATGATCACATCGGTCATATAAATCTTCCAAGATCTCATACTTAGCACTCGTTTTTAGTGCAAACAATCCTTAATACACCCCTTTGAGCCTAATATGTTCATGGTTTTCTATAGCCTTCGGGTTAATAAAGAGCTTTGTTTACATCTCACTAAATATCACAACCAAATGGTCTAGCCTTCCGTGATTACAATAATTTTTAGTGCAATATTATGATAACCCTTTGTATAAAACTCCAAATTAGCCGTGTTGCCAAAGTCGAGAAGCAATTGTATATATTTTTGGATTGATTTATGAATCATGATTTTATTATATTGAAGAAGAATGAGGAAGAATCATTTTACCCCATATGTGTTTAATGAAGAACTTCATATTCTTTTATCCTTCCAATTCGTGTCATAGAAGTAGAAATGAGTTTTAATAAAACTTAGTGTAGGGATGCTACACATCTCTTTTGTATATTTATTATTTTAAAAAATAGAAAAGCAAAAAAAAAATAAAAAAAAATAACTTCATTGTAAAGTATTGTATGTATCAAGATGTTGTTTATTATAAAAGATGGAATTCACTTGTCGTCTCGGGCAACATTGTGAATATTGTGCATACGATTAACTTGCCACCCTTAAACTCTCATGGTTATCCCAAGACCGTGTTTCTATAGCTCTTAAACCTAACATTACAACTCTTTGTAAAGTACTCTTTAATAGTAAATGCTAGGTTGTTACGCCACAGTGGTAGAGGTTTGATCCTTTATCAAGCCTATGATAATCAGTATGCTATACCATGCAATGAGTGATTATAACCCGTTTTCGTTTCCTCATGTATTACTAAAAGCATACACTTTAGCGATGTGAAAATTAAACACTTATGTTAGGTGCTAGCATATGTAATATGTGCATTACTAACGAAAGTCTATCTATTTGTGATGTAATTATTCTTATTATCAAGTGAAATGCCCTTTTGTACAACTATCTTAGGTAAAAAGCTTATTTGTTTGAGGACAAGGAAATTTCAAGTGTAGGGATGTTTGATAAGGTGTAATTTTATACATACTTTTAAGGTCATTTCACCCCTATAGTTTCTTAAAAGTGCATAAAAAACGCTTTAAATCATTTCTTTTTGTTGTTTTAGCATTTTGGAAGCATTTTGAGCATTTGGAGATGATTTGAAGATATTTTAGAGCATTTTCAACGAAGTATGGAAGAAGTTGGGACAACAATGCACGAGTTTTTTAAGATGACCATCAAGTGGCTTAACAAGAGCTATAGATGACGTCGCCAATATAGCCTGACGACGTCGCTATCCCCCTCTAGATGACGTCATTAAAGCCTGGCGTCGTTGCTACTATGTCGGTTGTAAAAACCGTAAGAAGATTCGACGGCCAGGCGACGTCACGATTAAAACCCGCCTTCGAGACCTAAATTCTATATATACACCCATATAGACATACAATCCGTGTAGAATTTTTGGGATACTTTGGAGAAGATATTTTGGTTGATTTTAGGGTTTCTAAATCCTTAAAAACTTCATTCCATCACCCATATCAATTGAAGAACAATGTTTTATTCATGTATCATATATCTTATCTATGTGTTATAGGATTATATCTTCTATCTTTTCTTCCTTTGCTATGCTTGGCTAGATCATTTAATGTTTGTATATGATTGCATGAGACCTACAATGCAATTCTTATATGTTTATTGCTTCTTGATTGGTTGTGTTCACGTTAGACTCTATAAAACCATATTAGATCTTCATATCTTAACTATCGATACGTCTAGAGAAACGCGAGTGTAAAGATGATGCCCGCCTAAATGTTTATGTTATTGGTCGTTGGTTCTCATTAGGGCCGTCAATAACATTTATCTCGTGTGCTTGTTTCAACGAAATCCTTTAGGTGTTTGTCAATGCGTGTGTTAATGAACAACTCTAGTAAACATCGACATACCATTATGCTAGGTTTATGATTTATCACATAGACGATTATATGTGCATATGTCAACAAGTAGGTCTAGTAAACGTCGTCATACCATTATTTTAGATTTTTTTGTTCATATATGACTCATAGTTATTACAAACACAAACACTTACACATTTAATCAACAAGATGTGACAGACAATACATATGTAGGAAGAACTTTGTAGGGAGTAATGCATGATTATATGAACACTTTGTTTAACCAATTAAAATTATAACCACTATAACTTGAGTAGTAGTTGTGTTAGTCAAAACCTTCTCATATACCCGATTAAATTTATTACTTTCATAAAATAGTAGAAATGCAAAAAGAATATTCTTTCTCATCTCCAGGCATATGTACGTTCAACACAGACCTCTAACACTGTTCCTCGAGAGAACGATAATAACCCATAGTCGTTCCTATACTATACTACATGACAAGGTGCACTGTCTGGGGGTTGTAAAACCCCCTTACCGTGAATTGCACCCGCGGTGCACGCGCATCAGTCACGAAAATTTATATCTTTTTATATTACATTGTTTTGTTTTTACAAAATCTAAATAGGGATAGAAGTTATTTCACAAACTTGTACTACTTCAAGAAAATGACTGGGCGAAAGGTTAGATCACTTCTGGTGAAAGGTTGTCTTGAATGATTGCATTAAAAGATTGTATATAATATCGTTTACAAGTTGAAATGCTTAATTTTTTGCATTAAAAATTATACATTAGGGGAATACTTAGATTACTTAATTTTTATTGTTGTTTGGATTTAAAGGTTGGCATAGATACCTGGATTACCTAAAATTTGTGCATTTAATGATGAGAGAGATTTATATGTTTTATAAGTTGTATAGATAAGGCAATATGGTCATCTATATCTACTATAAATGGGGGCGACTTTCTTAATTGTCAGGTTTTTGTACCCGGTCAATGTACTACTTGCTCACTGATCGTAGTTTACGCAGCATAAGATAAGTGCCCCATTAGTTGTAGATCTTAGAATTCTTTTGATTGGTAACTATTTTGTAGGAACTTTACTTGTTCAATTTAAAGCTGCAAAAAGACCGACTTAGGTACCCATCCGACCAAAAAACCGAAAATCAATTTTCGTAAAAGCCGATTTCAAATAATCTGAACCACCAGTTTTAAAATCCGTTTGCCTTTTGTATTGTTCGCTTGCTTGAAGCCAGTTTAACCAAACCAGTTTTGAAAACCAGTTTAAACCATTTTCTTTTTAACTTTATAAAAGACAACAAGCACAAAACGGTAATGTTACCGCTTTTTCTTGTTTTTGCCTTTTTTTTGTCTTAAACTACAAAATAACACCCCATTAGTGCTATATAAGTATTACTACTACAAAAACTGACATAGAGCCCTGTTTAAAACCCCCTTAGAGTCCTTTTTTTCTAGGGGAATCAAAAGGGGGGGGGGGGGGGGGGGCTCTATTAGGAAATGACATAGTTCCCTGTTTATAAAAGGGGCTCTATGATGAATAATAGAGCCCTGTTTGCCCCTTTGTAACCTGGCTATATTTGATTTAGAAAACAGTTTTTAAATTAACATAGATCCCTGTTATTTGTTTTGAAACATGGCTCTATGGCATTCTTTTTTTTAATCAAATACCACCTGTATGTATTTCCAGGTAATCCACACAGCAAAACACACAAAACAAGCAACAAAACTAATTTGCAACAAATCCATTTATAGCAAAACCAATGTCAGATATGATTCACATCAGTTTAATACAAATTCCGCCGACATAACATGCACTTAAACATAATAATACCACTAATTAAACATCGTACAATAGTTTCATAAATGTTTTGGTAAGCTACGGGAAAGAAGAGATACAAGTTCTGCGGACTGAAACACTAGCAAAATTGAACCTCAAATCCCCGACACTGATATGATCAAGCTCACAATGTTTTCCAACTCTTTGGTAGTAACTGGATTCTTGTCGCTCCACGGCATCTATAAAAAACATGAATGTAAGAGATACATAAAACACCTTAAAAATAACTAGACTCCTAGAAACAAGAAATAGTTAGTAAACACTTAGATATATATTTCAGGAAATTATTACTGTAATAAATTTGCTCAAATGATGAATTCCCCTAATCATCCATCATATCCAAAATTACTATCGACATACCATTTGATTGTTAGGTCTTGTGACATTAAGTTATTAGATTCACCGAGTTCAAGTACACCTGTGAGATTAAAACATACTATATAACAATTAAGTCCAGATTCATAAAAAAACAACTCGACTCATTAAAAAACAAATCGACTCATTATCACTTTACACACGTGTAGGTAACATCAGATATTATTAGTTTTTGTTTTTGTTGAAGTAATTAAAGTGATGGTCATATAATATATCGGTGCGAAGCTCGTGAAAAATGTTATTTAATGATGTCGAGAGTTTTTAGTTATTATTGTTTATGTAACAGGATTTAGTCCCGAACACACAAATGAGGAAGGCCTCCTAAACATTTCTTACATAGTATAAAAGGCCTCCTATACCTCATTTGTGTGTGTGCTTTTCCATTTTATAGTTTTAGAGAGAGAAAGGTGTGTTTGTTTTTCTCACTAGGAAATCACCAACACTTTGTATTTTTTTTCTTCATCTTAATCTAATCTTTCTTTTTTGGTTTAATCTTCATCATGTTATTCGTGTTTGGTTAGTCGTGTGATTAAGTTCTATAAGTGGTATCAGAGCCTAGGGATTCGTAGTTAGCTTTGGTGTTAATTTAGTGTTGAATTAGTGTTGATTTTGGATTTCGATCTTGTGGGTTTTTGGTTTAGATTGGTGGAATTGATTGGAATATAGATTCGTGGATTGGGTTTTGGTTGATTCGTGGATTGGTTTTTGGTTGATTCGTGGGTTTTTGGGTTTGTCAAGGTTCGTATTTGGTTTTTGTGGTTTTTCTGAAAACTTTATATCTTCTGAAAAGGGTTTCTAATTCCGAAATAGTACCTTTTTTCCGAAATGTGTTGGTAAGAATTATCCGAATATCTCCATTTTATCCGAAAACACCAAGTTTATCCAAACTTTATATATCTTTGGAAAAGGGTTTTGTATTCCGAAAAACCGTCTTTTATCCGAAAATATCTGATATTCCGAATATTCATCCAGTTTATCCGAAAACACACCATTATTCCAAAAAACTACCAATATTCCAAAGAAGGACCATATTCCGAAAAGGTCATTTTTCCGAAAAAGTATCAATATTCCGAAGAAGGGCCATTATTCCGAAAAGGGTCCATATTCCAAAAAAGGGTCTTTATTCCCAAAAAATCCAGTTTTTCCGAAAAACTCAGTTTCTCCAAAAATTGCTGATTTTTCCGAATATACTGATTTTTCCGAAAATTCATGTTATTCCGAAAATAGCCAATTATTCCGAAGATCTCAATTTATTCCGAAAATATTTTCAAAAACGTGTTTTTGAAAATTTTTAACAATCGTTTGTTTTTTGGCCTTGGAAATTTTGGTTTCTGGAGAGCTCTTTGTTAGGGGATTTAATCATATTTAGGGGAGTTTATCTTCAACACTCTGTTTTCTACGAACTGAGATCCTATTTTTCACACGACTTCTTCGATGACGTCTCAACAAGATATTTATGCTGCGGGTACTGAGAATCGTCCTCCCATGCTTACCAAGGAGAATTACACTACGTGGGCTAGTCGTCTCCTTCGCTGTGCAAAATATAAACCTTTGGTAAAATTGATTGTCAACTCGATTCAAAAAGGTCCGTATGTTAGAAGAACAATTCTTGTGCCTGTGGACCCTACGAATGCTAACCCAGTGGGTGACTCTAGTCATGAGCAAACGGATGAAGAATTAACTAAAGCTGAATCCAAACAACTCGACGCTGATGATCAAGCAATTCAAGTCATTCTCATGGGACTTCCTGAAGATGTTTACTGCTGTCGATAGTTGTGAAACCGCACACGAGATGTGGCTTAGGATTCATAAAATAATGAAGGGGAGTGAAATCGGTTTACAAGAAAAGGAAACTAAGTTGCTTCGTGAATGGGAGAAATTTACGTCTACTGAAGGGGAACAAATTGAACCTTACTATCATCGGTTTTCAACCCTCATGAATCATCTTAGAAGAAACAAACATGAACCTGCACAAATTGCTGCCAACATCAAATTTCTTGATAATCTTCCTTCTGAATGGTCACGATATGTCACTCTTGTCAATCAAACCAAGGATCTTCATGTCGTGGACTACACTCAAGTATATGATTATTTGAAGATGAATCAAGATGAAGCTAACAAAGTTAGGACTGAAAGACGTGCCAAGACACAAGATCCATTGGCTTTTATGGCAAACTCTCTATCATCTATGTCATATCCCATGGTACCTTACCATCAACCCTCATCATGTAACTTCATGCCACAACAACAACAACAACAACAACAACTCACCTCTTATGGATATCAACTTCTAGCTGTTGTGAACTACTTATAACAACCCATTGCCTGTTTTGATGACATCACCGATCCTACTCATGTGATTAATACTAGTCTTGCACTTACCGCAAAGGCATTCAAATTTACCATTAACCCCACCAACAACAATCAGAGAATCTCCTCGAACACTAGAAATAGACAGATTGCTCAACCTTTCATGAATGCGAATCAAGATCGCCAATTGCTAGTTGTTGGGAACACGGGGACACAATATGGTCAGAATGCTGGGCAGACTATTGGGAATGCAGGAAATCAGTATGGACAAATCCGTGGTCAGAATCCGAATGTTCCAAATACGGGTAATCAGAGTGGGTTAATAGTTGTGCCAGCGGTTGGTAATCAGATGGGAAACATTGTGGCTGCAAGGGCTGAGAATACTGGTACAGGAAATGGAAACAACAATCTTCAGGTTCAGTGCTACAACTGCAGGGGATTTGGTCATTATGCTAGAGATTGCACAGCCAAAAAGAAGAGGGATGCTGCTTATCTTTAGACTCAGCTTCTCATAGCACAAAAAGAAGAGGCAGGGATTCCACTTCAAGATGAAGAATTTGATCTTATGTCTTCTGCTGCAGAATATGATGAGGAAGAAGAGGTGAATGCCGACTCCATGTTGATGGATAATTCGCAGCAAGTATCATCATCGGTAACTCAGACTAACAAAGCTCTTGTGTATGATTCAGACGGCTACTCTGAGGTACCCACACGTTTATATGATAATGAGTTATATAATATGTCTAATCAGGAGGAAGAGTATACAGAGTCACTTGACCCCTACACTGAGACACACGAAGATCAAACGAATAATAGCAATATTATTTCTAATGCGCCCAGTGTGGACCTTAGTGGAGATCAAGTTGCCCAACCTACAACCCTTCCTGACGAGACGCATGCGTATTATAAATCATTATTTGATAAGCTTGCCAAGGATGTTGATCATGCGAATGTGGTTAATAATAAGTTTAGAGAAACTAATGCCAAATTGACCACTGAGCTTGCGGGATATAAGGAACGGGAGAAAAGTTTTGAGATTCATCATGCTAAAATCAAGGAACTTGAACAAGCTCATGCTACATCGGTTTATCAAGAAAAATGCACAACTAAGAAATTAAATGCCTTACACTTAAGTAGTGCAAAAAAGATAAGCGAATTGAATGATGAAATCACATATCTTAATAAACAGTTTTCAACTGAAAAATCTATTATTTTAAACTTAAAAGAAGAACGAAAAAATCTGAAACATGATTTCAAAATTCGTGAAGATGGGCTTCTTGAGGATTTTTGCAAAGCTCAGGATAGGATTAGGGAATTAGACAACCTTTTGGTAAAACGTGGCCAAACTATGCAGACGATAAATATGCTCGCACCAAAAGTGAATGAGATAAATTACACTCGATACAAATTGGCTTTAGGTTGTCCCCTTCCTCCTAATCCCGACTATCTTAAGCAAGTTCAGGTCACAAATCAAACTCTATATAATGGTAGTGTGCTCTTGTCTGATGAGCATGATCCTCCTAGTTTGCATGTTCTGAGGAAACTACTGATCTTGCAATAGAGACTCGATTAAAAATGAAAAAGCTTGATAAAGAAGTGACACACGTTTATTATCCAAAAGTTAATCCTCCCACTGTTTGTGTTCAGTCTAAAACGAGTACTGAAATGCTTTTTCTACCAAGTGAGGAATTGATGGATAACCTCCCTTAACCAAGTGTTGCACAACGGTATCTAAAGTCATTCTCAAAAGTGTTGTTAACTCCAAAATTACTGGAGGAAACTTTACTTCACCCATTCACACTGAAGTTCAGAAAATTCTTCACAACGAGATTAATCCGCTTATTAATCAAGTTGATGCTAGGATAAGCAACCTTGAACACACTTTTCTGAAAGAACTAGCCAAATTTGTTGAAGACTTTAAATCTTTGGTGAAGGAGGCTGATGAATCTCTTGATAGAATTAAAGGTTTGGAAATCGATCTTGAACGTTTCTCGAAAGCAAGTGACAGTGGTGATTGTGATGAAATTAACCCCGTGGCGGTAAACATCTCTGTGTCCGACAATGAAACCCTAAAAAATGAGCTTGATCGTACGAAAGAGAAAATAGAGTCTTATGTTATCAAAAAGGACAACGAATTCACCGATCTTTGGAATAAATATGTCAAAAAATGTGATGACTGTAAGGATGACAAACTTTTGTATGATAAAGATTATAGTGAAATGCAACAAACAATCGAACAGCTGCAAGCTCAGTTAGGAGGTAAATGTCGCGACAGTGAGCCTTCAACAAATGTTAATAAAAAAGAGTTCACGATTCTTCAACACCGACATGATTTTCTTCAGAAACATTGTCATTCTCTTGAACTTGCTTTGCAAAACAAAGTTGGAAAAGTTCCAAATGATGGTAACTTGCAAGTAAAACTCTCTGAATCATTTCGCGAATTGAATGAGAAGAGTTTGGAAATTACTGACTTGAAAGCGCAGTTGCAAGAAAAGGCCATCGCGATTGCTGAGTTAAAGAAACTTCTTGGAAAGATGGGTGGAAAAACTGTGGAACCTAAGGTTGTAAAATCAGTTGTTAGACAACCCAATGCGTACAAAGTACCAAAGACATCTATCTTAGGAAAACCGCCTTCTAATGTTTCTAGGTTATCTCCTAATACCGATGTGCAACCAACTGTTCTAAAACCAGCCATATCACCCTATGTTCCTCCATTTAGAAAACCCTATTTTGCTAAACACAACCCTGTGAATGCACCTTGCACTACTCCTAAGAGTACTCCCAACCGTGTGATTCTTACACCTACAAAGGAATCTAAAGGTTCAAATGACGTTGTTCATACCCACAACCTAGAGGATGCTAAGCAAAAAAGGGAAGATTCAGAAAGACAAACCCGTGTATTCAAAACCTAGTTCACCAAATCCCACTCGAGTTCAACACACTCCTAATGGTAGTCAACCAAAACCTAGGATCCCTTACCAGCAATCTAGGAATTGGAAACCATTCATGATAGTCGTGTTTCGAATACTACGCCTGAACGATTTGGAAAACCAAGGAATACAAGTACTTTCATAAATCCTAAATTCCCTGTATGTCCTACTTGCAAAAAGGGCATTCACAATGGAAATCATGCTCATTGCATTCTGCAATACCTCTATGAGGTAAACTCTCGTGCCTTCTCACAGAGAAAGAATGAAGAATCCCATAAGACAACAAGGAGATTCACACCCGTCACAAAGAAAGGAAATGAAAATAAATCTTCAAGGCGGATCAATGTAGGACTTAGTTTCTCTCTAATGAAGTCTTCCGCTGTGCAAGAGAACACTACTCCTAGATCTAGTCTTCAGTGGAAACCAACGGGTAGGATCTTCAAGGAAGTTGGTCTAAAGTGGATTCCCATCGAGAAGAGTGATGACACCTGCTCTAGCACTAATGCGAGTGTTCTGAATGTAGAAAATGCTTTTGTTACTCTTAACACTAGTATTTGTGCAAACTCTTCTTCTGTCATTGCAGGTACAACAACAGATTATGAACCCACTTCTTCAAAGGGTTCCAATTATGTACATTCGACATCACCATCTTCTGCTATACAAAGGTCTATTTTTGATTATTTTCTAGAAAACTGAAAAAATCAAAATACCAAAATATAAAACCTAGAAAAACAAAAGAAAAATGAAAAAAATCTTTCAAAAATACCAAAAATATTCTTCTCGACATGTCTTTCAGTTTTGATAATATGGACGTGCCTAGAAATGTCGCTCAATAACGACACGGGTGTGTACATAAAGCGCGAATGAAAGTTCAAATGTTTTCAAAACATATCATTTCTTCCTTCTTCAGATGATTTCCAATTCCTTCAGATTGTGACTCGTGCTTCAAAGAAAGGAAAGCTTATCACGGATGATAGCTTATCCTTAACAACGAGAAAATAAAATTTTCTCGGTCATGAGCTTTCAATAAAAAATATTCCATGTTTTTTAAGCTCATGAACACGACTTACAGTTAAATGTCAGACTGTAACTCAAACTTCAAATAAAGGAGAGTGTATCTTTAAAGATAACTTATCCTAATAACGGGTGGAGCAATCTATCACGAGTTGAGCTTGTCACAAAACATTCAAAGTTTTGAGCTCAACACAATGGTTTATAGTCACATGTCAGACTATAACCCGGTCCCTAAAGAAAGGAAAGTCTTTGCCTTATCCTCAACAATGAGAAATATGTTTTTCTCGGTCACGAGCTTATATCTAAACATTCAAAGTTTTAAGCTCATGAACACATTTTTTCACGAATTTTTGAGCATAATTTTTCAAAATATTTCACAACTATGTGCTCATATACTCCCCTATTTTCATTAGAATCTCTTTTCGAGGGGGAGTATAATGTTTTCATAAACATTTGTTCCAAATTTTCATGACACATAGTTCTCTCCCTATTTTATCACTAGTTTCACAAAAGTTTCAATTTCATGCAAATTTTGAGGGGGAGAATAGTGATTAAAATGTGATCAAAATGTTTCATTTTGGATAAGATATTTGAGATAAGTGCTTTCCCGTCCTAACATGTGCAAAATGTTTACTTAAATTCTTTCGCATTTTGATGCACATGTTTAGGGGGAGCGATTTTGGTGATTTAGAAAGTTTTTCTGGTTACGATACCTATAACTTTAACACAACTATTCACGACGATATTGGTGTCAAAAGGTGGTTAGTTATTCGTCCTATGATCCAACCAGAACCGGAGGGATCTTCCCAGGGACAATCCATTAGAACTTAGAAGTCCTTAGGAAAGATGGAGTAGATGAGTGTACGGGAATAATGCCGACTAATGACTTAAGCTAGCACTGGAATAATCACAACAAGGTGCTAGTTATGACTTCTTGGTAAGCATTGAAGGGGTTGAAGAATGAAAAAGAAATATAAGGATAAAGGGTGTAAAGAAATCAGCCCTCCACACAACTTAGGCAGAAACCGGGTCAATACATATGCTATCGAAATCACGTTGATGATTTCTGGTATTGAAGACAAAGCATCATGGACCCAGTGATGCAAAACACAACCCCTCCCAGCCTACTCAAGCTTCTCTCAAAAGAAGTTTGTTTTATTGTCACGGAGTTCAACTCATTTCTATCAACTTTCTCACTCCGAGATAATAGATATTGAAAAGGTGGCAGTCTACTCCAGCATCCGATCAACAAATAAACGTGCACTTGTAGAGTCTAGAGCCAACGAGATTCATCAAAAAATCTCATTAGGACACTTGTTCCATATATCAATTTTTGTTCATCATTAGAACACAAGCGATAATTTACAGAGTCCTACGCTCTATCCTTATGGTATTGCTAGAACATTCAGAGTGATACTCTCTAGTATTCAAAGTGATGAATGAAAATCCTTCCAGTGTTAACATCAAACAACACTGCGGTAGGTCATATGTAAGATTCACTTGAATTAAACATATGCTAACTGGAAAGCAACAGTGGTTTGATTCTGTTTTGACTCAAACTCGTTCCAGGTACCTACGCAATATTTTTATGATCTTGCCAGAACATTCAGAGTAATACTTATTAGTATTTATAGTGACGAATGGAAATCCTTCCAGTGTCATCATCAAACAGCACTGCGGTAGGTAACTTGTGAGATTCTATATGAATCAAACTTGTGTCAACTGGAAAGCAACAATGGTTTGATTCTTAATTGATTCAAACTTGTTCCAGGAAATTGAATTGACGACTTAATCAGCAGAATGGAACTACAAGATTCACTCCTTACTTTGAATTATCTTTTGATATATTCAAGAATTGAGAATGGCTACCACAACCAGAAACTCTGTCAAGGAAGTTCTTTGAACTTACCTAATCACATGTACAGTATTCTTACTGTATAACAAGAAACCGGAGGAATGCAAACGATGGCGTAACCTCAAGAGTCGTAATTCAAGACCACATACTCATGTAAATAAAGAAAGCTCAAGAATATCTAAAGACAAAGACTTCCGCTACTCTGATGATCAAGGGAGATTGTTAACAAGCCTTCAAGTCAACAAAAAACATGAGTATGTGGGGAAAGACAAAAGAACACAAGCTGACAAAGTTTCAAGATCAAGTCAAGGCAGAGATCAAAGATCCAAGATCACAAGTCATGAAAGGAACTATGAAGAAACTCTCAAGACATCGAGCTTCAAAGTCTGCAACAACAAAGAAGTGAAGTCACATATTACATGACCCCCCCTTAGGGGGAGATTGTTAGAAGTAATTAAAGTGATGGTCATATAATATATCGTTGCGAAGCTCGTGAAAAATGTTATTTAATGATGTCGATAGTTTTTAGTTATTATTGTTTATGTAACGGGATTTAGTCCCGAAAACACAAATGAGGAAGGCCTCCTAAACATTTCTTACATAGTATAAAAGGCCTCCTATACCTCATTTGTGTGTGTGCTTTTCCATTTTATAGTTTTTAGAGAGAAAGGTGTGTTTTTTTTTCTCACTAGGAAATCACCAACACTTTGTATTTCTTTTCTTCATCTTAATCTAATCTTTCTTTTTTGGTTTAATCTTCATCATGTTGTTCGTGTTTGGTTAGTCGTGTGATTAAGTTCTACAGTTTTATATGAAAACTTCCCTAATTGTGAATGCTTAGTTCAATGTAGCAAGCTACTGGATAGTAAAACAATTTAACGACTAATTATCCTTTTTATCAGTCAATACTCATTCAATAGTACAACTAACCTAAGAATTTAATGATAAAAGTATGCTGAAGTCACTGTACTGGCCACATTTGAACAAATACCATAACTTGGTATTCTACATTTGAACAAAACTGGACTCAAAGTCAAATGCCAATAAAACAGATTAAAATCTACTAGTCAGATTAAATCTCATAGAAAGTACCCGTGTTATTTTTGTGCAATTTGTAGGCTTACCTTAACCATTTTAACTGTTCAAAAGGTTATTTGAATTTTATAGCTTAAAAAGTATATTCCTTCCCTGGCTTTAACTCTCTATAGGGTGATGGGACGAAAGCAAAGATTTTAGCTATCAACTAATAAGATTTACCCATAACATAACTAGCAGCGTTGACACGAGTGATACATAGAAGTTATTTAAGTTATGTGTTCTCTTGTCTCATGTCAATGATTTCGATTTAGAATATTTTTTACTTTGTCATTACTGATTTTTGTAGAGTTACAGGTACTACTACCTTACTACGTGCGCACCATCTAAGGAATTGCTGAAGCAAGGGAGAAATCGGCTCAAGTTTTATTTTCCGAACTAAGCCTCTAGCTGATGTATTAATTCAGATACACATAATATATGTAATTGACTTATTGGTTATATTTCAATCATTTTGTAATGATACTGAGTTTTTTTCTTATATTCTTGGTATCATTTATGATGTATGACAATGAGAAGTAATAGAAATGTTACATACCTTTAAATATCACTTGGATTGGATCATTTAAAGCTTTCATTTATTGTATGTTTGAATAAAGAGGGTATAAAGAAAAATACAGGTAGGATTTTAAAAAAATGCAGGCAGGATGTGTATAAAAGTGTGCAGACATGCCAAAAATGGTAAAAATGAAGAATTTTGTGTTTCCACCCGTTAGTGTGCCTTGTTTGTGTATTGACTGTTTGAACCTAGAATAGTGCCCTGTTTTCTGAGTCAGGGATCTATGGGGATAGAATATATCCCTGTTTTTTAGAAGGAACCATGGTTCTATATGTTTACTCGAATAGAGTCTGTTCTATACTTAGAAACATGGCTGTATAGCTTTTAAAAAAAAGGAGAATCCCTTTAGACCCTCTTTTTCCACAAATAAGAGGCTTTATTAAGGGGCTTTATACCCATTTGTGTAGTAGTGTGTTGATATTGAGGGTAAATCACACTCTTAAAAAAAGAAAAAAACTAAAAAAAATATAAAAACGCTCTAAAAAGGTATTCAAATGTAGGCAATCTCAATCTTTTGTTGGCACTGATGATTCGTAACCAATCTTACGGTGGTGGCTATCAAAGAGACGAATAGAAATTCGATGATTGGTCAAACTACAATTTATGTGTGATGTCGAACGGTCTGAAAAAACCGAGATGTATGAACTGTGAGGATTTGTTAAAGAAGACGGGAATACTACGTTAAAAAATCAAAATAAACAAAAGTTGTCCGTGTTGAAACTCACGTCGATTTCTAGTCAAACAACAATGGTCATTGATGGATCGTTGTGGCATTACGATGTGGCTCATGTTCGAAAAAGGATGGCACAGTTTGTGATCTAAGAAACCTAGCCTTTTGAGCCCTACTCTATAAACCGAAGCCAGTTTCAAATCTGTTTGTTGACTATTTGACTTGATCCGATTCGGTTTTAAAACTGAACCTGTTTAGCCGAAAAAACGGTTTTGGACTAGTAGCTCAATTATCTATTATAAATTGTAAAAGATGAGTAGATGCCGCCTATAAGCTCCACGCTTATTTGGCTCAATCAGAAAAGAAAAGTAATTTTCTTATATTTTCGGTAGTGTGTAAAATATTTTAATTTTGTAGACACTTATAAATGTGTAAAGTTTGTTTAAAAAAATGTGAACAAATTTTAGAAAGCTTTTCTTAGTTGTTTAAAAGAATAGAAATATCAACTTTTTTTAACAACGACAAACTCACTCAAATTGATATAATATTATTAGTAGAGAATAAGTTAGTCCGCCCAAGCCCGTATGTAGGTTTAGGGTTCGTTAGAGTTTTTTTTTTATGTCAATAATACATTATACCTACGAGGTTTTCTATCATTGTACAAATATCGTCGAAGATAAAATAAGCAAACATACAGAAATGAGAAAGCTATTTAATATACATAGAATTTGGAAGTCAAATACTTTATTAGGATTGACATTCCTTAATCATATCATATGCAGTTATCCACTTCTAAGAAATTTAAATCAATACATGACTACAATTCAAATTCAATTTACATATATAAATGATTATTTGGTAAAGCTTTAATGATTGAGAAGGCTTGTTACATGATTATATATTTGACATTCGATCAGTAGTTACCCCAATACATACGGACTGCTTCTTATCAACTATCAATCATTATCAATAATACAAATCATTTCTTGATGCAACTACCCGTAAAACAACTGTATTATGTACTTTTAAATCAATTCCTATAAGTACCCAAATCAGAGATACATTCTCTACAAACTCAACTAACTACCTACTTCAACAATCATGGTCATCAAACATATTCTAGTCTTGTTTTTTCTTATCATCCAATACTCATCGGCTAAGGTTACATACAACGTTGTCACTTTAGGAGCCAAGGCCGATGGTCTCTCAGACACTAAAAAAGCATTCTTGAAAGCCTGGAACTTGTCATGTGCCTCCACTACTCCTGCCATCATCTATGTGCCGACTGGTAGGTACTTGATTGCATCTGCAATCACGTTCTCCGGTCAAGCATGTAAGAGCAAAGCCATCACATTTAAAATATCTGGTACCTTGGTGGCACCCTCTAGTTACAATGCTATTGGCAACGATGACGTATGGATCAAGTTCTATAGGGTTAACCATGTTACGATATCTGGCGGAACTCTTGATGCCCAAGGTGGTTCTCTATGGGCATGCAAATCCTCCGGAAAGACGTGTCCAAAAGGAGCAACGGTACGATCATATATATACACCATGACAAATATGCTAATTGCACAGTTTTCTTCCATACTGCTAATTAGTGAAATCATGACTTCTTACGTTATCTATCTTTCTAAATATGAACATTTTTACTTTTATAAATGTGAAAATCTAAGAATTTACATTTAACTATAAGCTGAATAGAAGAAATGTGCAATTTTCGTATTTATAATTTGGATATGTTTGTAATTTACATATTTTTTCTTTCTAAACCATTTTATGAAAATAAACATAGATTCATGTTTATGTGTTACAGACACTTGGCATCTATCATTCCCAAAACATAGTGATGAGCAACTTGAGGTCATTAAACAGCCAAATGTTTCATATCATCCTATATGCATGCAACAATGCCAAGCTACAAGGTCTGAGCATTCTAGCATCCGGGACCAGCCCGAACACAGATGGTATCCATTTAGCACTTTCTACAGGCATTACCATTTTAAGCTCTAAGATCTCGACGGGGGATGATTGTGTGTCGATAGGCCCAGGCAATTCCAATGTCTGGATAGAGAAGGTCTTGTGTGGCCCTGGTCATGGCATAAGGTACATTTTTAAGACATATATCGATCTTGTTTATATTCACCTTACATACGTATCTAAATGTGGGAGTCATGATAAATACCTAATCAGTTAATTTGTGGATGCAGCATTGGGAGTCTTGGGTGGGAATTGCAAGAAGCCGGTGTCCAAAACATTACTGTAAAAACCACAACATTTGTTGGTACTCAAAATGGTGTGAGGATAAAGGCATGGGCTCGTCGTAGCAATGGGTTTGTGAAAGATATTGTTTTCAAACAAGTAACTATGGTGAACGTAAACTACCCTATCATTATAGACGGAAACTATTGCCCAACCAAACAAAATTGCCCGAATGATATTTCAGGAGTAAAGATTAGCAATGTAGTGTATGAGGATGTACACGGCACATCAGCATCACAAGTGGCTGTGAAATTTGATTGTAGCAAGGGGAGTCCGTGTAATGGAATAAGATTAAAAGATGTCAACCTTGTGTACGCGGGTAAACCAGCGGTTTCATCTTGCTCAAATGCTGCCGGCACTGCTTCTGGACTACTTCTACCTGCAAGTTGTCTGTAACTATATATATTACAGTAACATATATTGGTATCTTTCCCTCAGTTTTAAGAGTATAGGAAGAACCATTTCCGATACACACTCAGCTCTATATTTGTACATATCTACCAGTCAATTTTCAATGTTCAGTTTCAATTTTATTTGCTTTTTTTGGGCTTGCAACAGTTACATGTGCTAAATCATGTGTGTATCTTCTCTTTTTTGAATGGCAACATATATAAATGGAACTAACTTATACAATACCATTAAAAAAATGGCATCCCACCTCCTCAATAAGATAATCGAAGATACAGTGCGAATATTGAAGGTTTATGTTTATCATAACAATTATAAAAACTCTAATATGGATCAAAGAACACACAACGGAAGCAAATTAACAAGATATTTAATTAACACGATTATAATTAATCAAGGCTAGGGTTACATACCTTTATCCTAGCAAGATCTACAAGTTGACGGAACGGTCACCGGTAGAGATAGATCACGAACACCACCAGGATGTAATCTAAATCAAGACTACACCACGATCTTGTACACACGTGATACGGCGAGTTAATCGTGAGTCTAGCACGAACAAACCGAGCTTCCAAGTCTATGGAAGATCTACCCAACAACCCTAGAGAGGGGCTAGGACTAGATCTAGAATAGCTTAATAAAAATTAAAGAAGAACCCTAATAGGGTGTTTGTTTGGCCGGTTTTTAGAGCAAGAGAAAGAGAGATATGAGGTGAATATTATGAGGCTTTTGGTTTGTTTATATACACCTTGGAAAACTTCTCTTCCAAGGTTAAACAAAATAAAGCCACAAAATCTTTTCCCCTTTTCTTTGTCTCCTCTTTAGGCCGGATATACATCACCCCCAAAAGAGGTTTCCGGAACTTTTCCGACTCCTTCTTTTAGCTTCTTTAACCTTCTATAACGGTCGTTTAATACTTAACTTTTAATTACTTAACGATCGTTAGCTACGGTTTGATTTAATAAATATAATAAATATATTTAATAAACAAATTAACCCTTCACGTAATATGTGCAATCCCTGATCTCGAGTTCGATCCTATCACACGATAATCGATTTTTAAGTCCATAAACTTTTAGCTCCCACTTGGACGAAATTCGAATATCGTGATCACATTGATTAGCGTCTAGTTACACTAACAATGTCACTAGTACAACTCGAGTAAGGCCTCCTGGACAAAAACCTTTTAATGATTATATCATTATTATTATCCTTTCATTTCAAATACATCGTTAATAAGGATATGGATCTTAGTCATTCCTTCATTAACTATTATGTTTCTCGTTTACGGATATAGCAAGATTACCAAAACAAATTTAGGTGTGGCCACACAAACATCTTACTATTCCCCCGAGGGGCCCAGTTGTATTTATACTTCAAATAATAATTTGAAGGAAACGAATCCCATTTCGACTACAAGCAAAACACATGAACTTTGCAACACTTCTGAAAATAACCCTTATGACTACCAGTTACGTTTAACGTTAGGTTACCTTACAGAAATGCACTATATTCAATGCAATTTTCTGGTATCTTAGGTCTAAGGATAACTATTTATGATTTACTTAATGACAAAGATCCATAAAGTAAAATCATATAGTTGAGATAAGTCCAATATTTGATCCATCAAACATCATCCAAAATTGACCGATATACTTTCAAGTATACTCTGTCACTATTTTGAATTGTCTTAGTTTAATAATACTCCCATATTATTAATCGACAACGGACATTTAGAAACATAATAATACTCAAGGATTAAAACATGTAAAATAGGATACAAAATCAAATAACAGAAACGAAATCCGATCTTTATTTCATCAATTCAATAATGTCTTACATCCTTTATCCAAATACTAATCAACAGATTTATTGCATGAATTCGCTAGCTAGTTGCAGCCCAATTGCCTTGGCATGCTTAACTACCTTTGGCCTAGATAAAGCCTTAGTAAAAGGATCAGCTACGTTATCATCTGTGTGAACTTTTATTAATTTTATTTCTCGAGCTTCCACTTGTTCTCGAACGTAGTGATATCTACGTTTAAAGTGTCTGGCGCCTTTCATAACTCCAGGGTCATTGGCGAATATTATTGCAGCAGAATTGTCGCAATATATATCAATAGGTTCTTTAATTGAAGGCATCACTCCAAGATCTCCAATAAACTTCCTAATCCAAACAGCTTCCATTGCAGCTTCTGAAGTAGCCATGTACTCGGATTGAGTCGCATGCATAGCAATGGTTTTTTGCTTACTTCTCTTCCAGTCGACTGCTCCTCCATTGATGACAAACACGTAACCCGTCTGATACTTCGTATCGTCTTTATCACATTGTCAGGACGCATCACATAATCCTGTTACATTCAATTCTGTGTCTGGTTTACCCCCGAATACCAAAAACATATCTTTCATACTTCTCAAATACTTTAGAATATGCTTAACAGCAGTCCAGTGGGACTTTCCTGGATTCTGTTGGTATCTACTGACCAAGTTCTGAGCAAACACCACATCAGGCCTTGTGCATCTTACAACATACATAATAGATCCTACAGCCGAAGCATAAGGCACCTTCTTCATGTAAGCCACCTCTTCAGGTATTGATGCATCTTTCTCATGACTTAACTCATGCTTAACCTCCATCGGTAGAAAACCTTTCTTAGAGTTATGCATGTTATACTTCTTCAATATCTTATCAATATAAGCATCTTGGCTAAGACCAATTAACCGTTTACTCCTATCTCGATAGATTTTAATTCCCAAAATATACGCAGCATCTCCCAAATCCTTCATAGAAAAACATTTACCAAGATAATCCTTAACTTCCTTAAGTCTTGGAATGTTACTTCCCATGATTAATATGTCATCGACATATAGAATTAGGAACACTACATTACTCCCACTAGCTTTGCGATATACACATGGCTCATCACGATTTTGAATAAATCCGAACTTTTTGATTTCTTCATCAAATCGCTTATTCCATTGACGTGATGCTTGCTTCAAACCATAAATATATCTTTGAAGTTTGCACACGCGCTTTGGATATTTAGGATCAACATACCCTTCTGGTTGTTGCCTATAGATGTCTTCATCTAAGCGACCGTTCAAGAAGGCAGTTTTAACATCCATTTGCCATATCTCATAGTCATAGTATGCTGCTATAGCTATGAGAATCCTAATAGCTCGTAAGTCTGCTACAGGAGAAAATGTCTCCTCGTAGTCTATGCCAAAAGTTTGAGTAAAACCTTTAGCCACTAGACGCGCTTTATAGGATTGTACATCACCATCCATGTCAGTTTTCTTCTTATAGATCCACCTATTTTTCACTACTTTATCATTTTTAGGTGCGTCTACCAGAATCCAAACATCATTGATTTCCATGGATTTCATTTCCTCATTCATCGCAACTATCCATTTTAACTTTTTTAGGATCAGACATTGCGGACCGATAGTTAGCAGGTTCACCAAGATCCCCTACTTCCTCCTCATCATCCTATATGTAAAGACATAGTTTGTCCGGCGCACGTATGGTCCTTTGAGACCTACGTGGAGGAATTAATTCCGGTGGAACACTCAGACTTTCTGGTTCTTCAGGAATTTCTTCGCTAGTATATTCAGAAGGCAATGTATCTTCTTGAATTTATTCAAGATCATAATTTCTCCCACTGAATTCTTGATTTACAAGATCATTTTCAAGGAAGTCTCCATACCGAGCCACAACTATTTTGTTCTCAGCCAGATAATAAAAGTAGTAACCCATAGTTTCCTTAGGGTAACCTACAAAGATACATTTTACTGGGCGTTGTTAGAGTTTATATCCAGAGTCACGTTTCACATACGCCTCACAACCCCAGATTTTCATATAAGACAAGTATGGCTTCTTGCCATGCCATAGTTCATATGGTGTCTTATCAACCTTCTTTGTGGGAACCATATTTAGAATACGAACAGCAGATTCAAGAGCATAATCCCAAAAGGATAATGGTAAAGTTGTAAGATTAAACATAGATCGTACGATATCCAATAATGTACGATTTCTCCTTTCAGATACACCATTTTGTTGTGGAGTATACGGAGAAGTAAGTTTTTGAACAATTCCATTCTCACTTAAATAATCTTTAAACTCTTGACTTAAATATTTACCACCACGATCAGAATGAAGAGCTTTAATCTTCTTTCCTAGTTGTAACTCTACTTCGGTTTAAACGTTTTGAATGTTTCAAATACCTCATGTTTATGCTTAAGTAAATAAACATAACCATAACGGCTATAATCATCCGTAAACGTCAAGAAGTAGCTAGCACCTTTCCTTGACACATGTCTAAGTGGTCCACACACATCAGTATGTATTAAACCAAGTAGTTCAGTAGCCCTTTCAATATTGCTATTAAAAGGTTTCTTGGTCATCTTTCCAGAGATACGAGATTCACATTTATCAAATGATTCATCATTGATACTTTCCAAAAGCCCATCACGTTGAAGCTTTTGTATGCGAGTCTTCCCAATATGGGCAAGCCTACAATGCCAAAGATAAGAAGAGTTCTTGTCTAACTTACTCTTCTTATTCGCTAAAAACAGAATTATTTTTCCTCTTGGAATTTTTATCATGCATGTTAATTTCAAAAACACCATTCACAGAAATTGCATCAAAATAGAATAAACCATCTTTGAAACAGAAATTCTATTATTATCAATCGTGTGAGTAAATCCAAGATCCAACATACAAGAAAAGGAAATGACACCCTTAACAATTGTAGGTGCATAATGACAATTATTCAAAAACAGTACTAAACCCGAAGGTAAAACTAATTTAAATATTCCTATAGCTTCAACCGCTGCTTGTGCGCCAGTGCCCACTTGCAGAAATTGTTCCCCATAGGTAAGCCTCCTTTTCAACTCAAATCCCTGCAGGGTATTACAAATATTAATACCACATCCCGTATCATATACCCAGGAGTTTGATTTGTATGAAAGATTAAATAACTCTATCATAAAAAAGTTACCAGAAGATGGTGCTGTAGCAGCTTGCTCAGACTTCTTCTTATGTTCTGCCATTTCATGGAGATAGAGAGAGCAATTCCTCTTCCAGTGTCCAGTCATCTTGCAGTAGTGACAAGTCTCATCTTTCAGAGATTTCTTAGCAAAGTTCTTCTTTGGTTTTGATGTAGTCGCAACTTGCTTGCTCTTATCAACCTTGCCTTTGCCTTTCTGCTTCTTATTCACTTGCGGTTTTGGTTTCGACACTCTACCCTTTTGTACATGAAGTACTTGAGGAGTAGCAGTGGATGCCTTATCTTTCAAACCCTTTTCAAAGTCAATGAGCATTGCATGCAAATCATTAATTTTCTTCCCCGTGGAATGCATATTATAGTTACGAACGAAATCAATGAAGTTCTTATTAAGGGACCTATTGATCAAGTTAATAGCCATATTATGATCAAAGGGTTGTCCTAGTGCTATGAGTTGTTCCATATAACCCCTCATCTTCATATAATGAGCACTTACGGACTTTCCAGGAGCTTGCTTGCAACTATGTAGAGCATCAACTAGATCATAGATCTCTACAGCTTGCGGCGTTTCATACACTGCCTTGAGTTCATCAAGCATTTGTTGAGGTGAAGCTAGCTCATACTTCCTTTGAAGTGATGGAGCCATTCTCCCTAACATTAACGTTAGCAGCGTGTTGAAGCCTTTCCGCATCAGTTGCTCCTTCAGCAAGATCCTCCGGAAAAGGAGTTTCCAAGATATTGATAGTACCCGCTGCTCTCAGAATAATTCTTAGTGAGCGGTACCAGTCATTGAAATTAGGGCCAATAAGTTCAGGCCGTTCAAAAAAAGCTTTGAACGCCGAGCTTATTGTCAGATTGTTTTCGGGTTGAGCCATTTCTACAGAAATAAGTTCAAACATTAGTATTTTCGATAATAAAATTCAAGAAAATAAAATTACCCCGGTAATAAAACCATAGTATTTTCCTTGAAAAAACTAGAATCCATATTGACATAGATTTATCACATCAGTTGATCTGCTAGTGACAAATGTATTCAACACAGTAACTTGTCGAACAATAATTGACAAACAAATTTGCAATTTCTAGATATGTTAGGGATTTACATTGCCAAAATCATTTGCATTGTAAACATGTTTTATCCCTATTTTATGCCTTAAGTTTCCAGTTCTCACTGAGTAACTCAATTAAGTCGACTAATCTAAAGAACTTAAAACCTTCATGTGCAATCTTATTCAGTCATGAAGTTTTCTCTCCATTACAACATCTTCCGATATCTTATATGACGACAATTGTAACTTCAAGTGTTCGTCAATTAGAGGGCATATGACTTAAATTTTAGGGTATGGATTTTGGTGTCAAAATCATGTATGGAGAAGCATGCATACATCTCCATAACATAAGTTTAATAAAACGTTTAGTAAACTTTTTGGTGAGACTAAAAGTTCATCATATATTTGCAAGTTGAGGTATTGGTTAAACCAATTAAAGATTTTACACACAACTAAATTCACACCGTACTTTTTCTAGAACGAAGCTAAAGCACAAAGAAATAACCTTATTCATTGTATTTCAGATGTGAATTAATGTAGTTAAAATCAACCTTAAAGAATTATACCAATAACAACCGTAGGTAATTCCAATTTTGACGCACAGGCGAGCCGGGAATTTGGTCAGCGCTGAAGCATAACACCTCCTTCCTTAACCGGGTACTTGACCAGCGGTGCGTTATACCCACTTTATAGTTTGTCAAACTTGAGTAGGCTGTTAAGTTTCTATTGCAATTCTAATCAACACAAATCATATGTAATTTAGATCTCAAAACAATTCATTAATTTTGACAGGATTTAGTCCATATTATTTTTCTTAAAAAAACTACCCTTGTTTACAACATACAATAAAACGCATGAAAACAAGTAGTACAAAAAAAAAACTAAATCAAATAGCCACATGCATAACAATTTATTCAAAGAACATTAAATCTAGGGTTTTTATGAACATAAAAAGTCTTCCCTAATTTTAAAATTTTGAATCAAATAAAGCAAATAGAAATCAAAATTATATGATCCATAAAAAAACATGCATGTTTATTACGGATCTCCCACATTCTCTTAACAATTAAAAACTACGGATCGTAACCACGCATGACATAACAATTAATTCATGTAAAATATCTAAAGTTTAATTACCATGTAATTTTTACTAAAAAAAACAATTTTTTTTATAAAAATTCGGCAGATCCGAATTTAAAAAACAAAAAACAAAAAACCTAAAAAACAACATGTAATTATTAACACCAATCAATATTAGTTAAAAAACTTTAGATCTTGATAATTAAAATCATGTTAAAACGGCTCTCGATGCCACTGAAGGTTTATGTTTATCATAACAATTATAAAAACCCTAATATGGATCAAAGAACACACAGCGGAAGCAAATTAACAAGATCTTTAATTAACACGATTATAATTAATCAAGTCTAGGGTTACATACCTTTATCCTAGCAAGATCTACAAGTTGACGGAACGGTCACCGGTAGAGATAGATCACGAACACCACCAGGATGTAATCTAAATCAAGACTACACCACGATCTTGTACACACGTGATACAGCGAGTTAATCATGAGTCTAGCACGAACAAACCGAGCTTCCAAGTCTATGGAAGATCTACCCAACAACCCTAGAGAGAGGCTAGGACTAGATCTAGAATAGCTTAATAAAAATTAAAGAAGAACCCTAATAGGGTGTTTGTTTGGCCGGTTTTTAGAGCAAGAGAAAGAGAGATATGAGGTGAAAATTATGAGGCTTTTGGTTTGTTTATATACACCTTGAAAAACTTCTCTTCCAAGGTTAAACAAAATTAAGTCACAAAATCTTTTCCTCTTTTCTTTGTCTCCTCTTTAGGCCGGATATACATCACCTCCAAAAGAGGTTTCCGGAACTTTTCCGACTCCTTCTTTTAGCTTCTTTAACCTTCTATAACGGTCGTTTAATACTTAACTTTTAATTACTTAACGATCGTTAGCTACGGTTTGATTTAATAAATATAATAAATATATTTAATAAACAAATTAACCCTTCACGTAATATGTGCAATCCCGTGATCTCGAGTTCGATCCTATCACACGATAATCGATTTTTAATTCCATAAACTTTCAAATATTAGACATGACATTCGAATACATACCATGAACTGACTTAACAAAAGACACCAACTCTAAGACCCTGACCCAGCTTCTATTTGATAGAACAAATCACCAAAACCAGGTGTAATGTGGAGAAACATAATGGTCCAATACAAAAATAACTCAAATATGTTGTTTTTATGACGAACTCACCAGCTGCACACATTACTACATTAGACACATTGAGAAAACTGAATGTGCAGGCCTTGTAACTGCATGCCCATGTGCAGGCCTGTGTGGATAAGCGGTGCTAGCTTTCTTGTCTTCTCTACTTTTTTTCTTGGTATAACCAGACATTTTTTTCTATTTCTAGCCGTGATTAAATTCTTCATGCGCAGGTAAATGCTTAGACGACTAATGTTTATAAATCGTCTCATTAAGACATATGAATATTCTTTTTCTTACTCTTGTTCTCAGGTAAGATTAAATGGGTTGGGGTTGCAGGTTTCTTTTAGCCATATGTTAGATTGGTGAAGTCAGTATGGCTAACCCAATCAAGCTTCGATTGTTGTGTATGGCAGGGCGTCTGCCCTTTGGTGGCCATCTAAAACCTGGAAGAGATTTCGTGTTTGACATATTTCTGTGAAGGCAGTGGGATAAATATATAGCAGTGGGAATAACGATAGGATAATTATAACACAAGACACGATTTATTAAAGCAGTAATCTTTGATTCAATGTTAAAGTGTTTTACAAAGATCCTAAACTATATATACAGACGAAAGGGTGTGTTTGTTTTGTTTGTTAAACGACATACCGTTTAACAGAAACAGTTAATAACAAATAACCGTTCTTTAAACCTAATGGGCTTGCAGCCTTTTTCTGTTTACTTGGGCTGGCCCTGTTACTGTTTACAAATACATAATAATACAGTAATAATACTAATCATATGAATATACAGATACTAAGTCTAAATACATGTCTTCAAGTATTATACGTCCAAAAAATTCCCCCCTAATATGTGAAGGCTTGTCGTACGGCTTGTATTCTCGTTTCCTGTCTTCAAGTGATAACTATGAAGTCGTCGCTTGTTCCTGAACTTGAATCATCCAAAGTTGAGAGCGGTGCATACTTGTTGTGGTTTTCGGGGTGTTCCTTCTTGCAACTGTGGCCCTCGTCTTCCAACACTATTCCAAAGTGTTCAACTGTTTTCTTTCCTTTGAGACCGGCCGAAGAGTCTTTGTGCTTACCTCGGTTCGTTGGGTTAGGGTTAAGATTCTTGTCTTCTTCTACTTTTGTTGTAGAGACTCTTGCCGTCTTGTAGTAGGAAACGAAAACTTCCAAGTATGAAGTGTACAATTCCTTGATTGCACTCCATCTTTGCGTTCGAGGCCTAAGATTTCAATAATTGCTCCAAATTCGTGACAGAATTGGACGCTAAGGTATCCACCCATACAGTCCATGATCTTGTAAAGATCAAACAGATGGACGGTTGTGCCAAGTATGGACGGTGGTAGGGGACTAGGGGTTTCTTTCTTGAGATAACGGGTGTAGAACCACGTATAATAAATCATGAAACGCTCCTTAAAATATCCCCAATCTGTGGTAACTATCTTATCATCTTTAATTGAGTCTAAGAACGAAACAAGATCATGAAACGAGTAATTTTCTGTTTGGTCCGTTTCTATCATGGGATCCTTTGTTTCTTCAAGACTTCTCTCCGCGCTCTCAAAATGGTTTTCTAAAAAATTGTCTTGTTTTTTCTTCAACGCATCTAAGTTCAAACTGTTTCCTTTTATCCTCTTGAACATGTACTCGAGTCTAATCCTATCTCCTTCTTCTATTAGTTCAAAACCTTGTTTTCTTAAAAGGTCATGTGAGAGGATATTTAGACTAACTTCTGGGGCGTAATAAACCTCGGGTATCAAGTAGGGTTGAAACGTGTTTTCTAACAATACTTCTCCTATCCCGTAAGTAAATAAGAATTGCTTAGTGGATTCGTATTTGGTTACTAAGAATTCTTCAAATATGTTGCGAAATAAATTGAGATTAGAGCAATAATGGTTTTGGGAAGCCTTACTGATGTACCAATAGTCGTTCCAAGTGCCTTCGTCGGATCCCTTGAGAATTCCGTCAGTGGGCATGTGGATTGATTCTGGATACTTAAGTATATATGGTACGGGCTGGTTTTGGGGACAATCCCTTTGGACGTGCCCTTCGCTTTTACAGATAAAGCAGATGACGACTTGTTCATCTTCTACGATTGGTTCGGCCCTGTTTGGATCTTGCATCTTCCAAACAAAATGTTTTTTTGTGTCTTCTGCCATGGTTGGACATATCTTCATTGGATGTCCAATTGTTTTACAGTAAAAACAACGAATGCCCTTTCTTTCTTCTTTTTCAATTGAGGAATTAAATTCCTCGATTTCTAGCAACTTCTCTTTTAGCATCTCCTTACAACTTCGTGTTATTTGCATAACACACCGATTTATCTTGTACTCCTTTTCTCTTCTTGTTTGTCGTCTGATTGATTCCAAATCAGAAATTCTTCCCTGGTTTTCCCCAGAGCGTTTGCTCTGATACCAGATGTTGTGTATGGCAGGGCGTCTGCCCTTTGGTGGCCATCTAAAACCTGGAAGAGATTTCGTGTTTGACATATTTCTGTGAAGGCAGTGGGATAAATATATAGCAGTGGGAATAACGATAGGATAAGTATAACATAAGACACGATTTATTAAAGCACTAATCTTTGATTCAATGTTAAAGTGTTTTACAAAGATCCTAAACTATATTTACAGACGAAAGGGTGTGTTTGTTTTTTTGTTAAAGGACATACCGTTTAACAGAAACAGTTAATAACAAACAACCGTTCTTTAAACCTAATGGGCTTGCAGCCTTTTTCTGTTTACTTGGGCTGGCCATGTTACTGTTTACAAATACATAATAATACAGTAATAATCCAAATCATATGAATATACAGATACTAAGTCTAAATACAAGTCTTCAAGTATTATACGTCCAACATCGATGACGGTGTGATTGCATTTCTCGTCACAAAAATAGTTGTCACTTTAATTTCTTGTTTTTTACTTTAAAGAAGTTTGGACTGTCGAGCCAAGACGGTTTTATTCTTGTACTGTCGTAATTATATGGGAACAAACCATTCATTTGGTATATATAAATGCTTATTTAAAAATGTATAGAGGTCAATTGTAACTATACTGTTTACATTATGGCAGCCGTTAGTCCATTTTTTTGGGTAAAAGATTTTTCGATAAATGTATCGCTTCAAAAAATGATCAAGTAAAATGCACTAACTTTGGGTAAACTAGAATTTGGCGATATGTGCCTATTAAGATCAACATCTTTGCGTAGAGAGCTAGATGTGGTTGTTTACTTACCCGGGCTAACTTGATTCGAAGAGGTATTATTTTGGAGACTTCCTCTTGTCCGGTTTGTCTTTCAAGCGAGGAAGACGTTCATCATCATGTATTGTTTCGGTGCTCTTTGGCTCAGGCTGTTCCTCGGCGTGTCTGCAGGTGGTGGGAGCTTGATTGACATCCGTGGATTTCATTCTCGGATTGGGCGTCTTCGTTCGCTCCTATTCGGTTATCTTCTGGTCTCAAGTGTATTTTGGAAGGTGTTTTATATGTTGCTTGGTGGTCCATTTGGGGGTTGCGGAATCGTACTATTTTCAGCTCTTCTTCGCCTAATAGATCGGTGATTTTCGATGATATCGTGTCTCTTTCATTTATATGGTGTAATAATAGGTGTAATAAAGCGTTTCTTGGGACGCGTGGCTTAAAAACCTTCATTTGATTTCATTGTAATCTTTTTCTAACATCTTGCTAATTTAATAAAAGTTTGACGTTTAAAAAAAATTAAATTTGGTTTAACATGTGTTACATGAATTTATAGTACTAGATAGACCGAGCTTATTTAATACACCTTAACATATATTTTTTTGTCCTAAATTTATATTTTCCTTTTTATACTTTATGTTGTTCTAAATTAATTGTTTTTTCTAAATATATTTGTAAGTAATTTAACAAGTTTATCATATCACACTTCAGGACATTGCATAAAGGTGAGACTGTCATTTTGCAAAAATTATGAGAGAAATTACAGTTGTGATTAGGTTTTCTTAAATTATATGTTTTTCGTCGATAGACAATTATTTCGAGACGAAGAAAACATGTGTTTCGTAGGCACGTGTTATCAATATTAAGACCTCTATAAGATGATTGTGATGCCTTTTGTTTTTTTATTTTTATAATTTATTTACAGTACAAATCGTAAAATGAAAAATGGAAAAAAAATAAAGTTTGATTAATAAAAAATATTAAATTAACAAAAATCTAAAATAAAAACTAATAAGCGTACTAATATACTATGATGACGTATAGTGGCCGGAAGGACCATACGTACACTATTTATACCAGATCCATCAAGAATGTATCTCCTCAGTGCGACAAGCCCAAAAGGGCTCGACCCAGGGAGAGTCGCACACAGTTTCATGCAGATCGCGCTGGCCGCACACGGTTAGCCCTAATTGTGTAGGAAACTGTGTATACTTTTATTAAAGATATCGAATTACAATAATAAAGTTAACAGAAAATTAAATGACATAAAATAAATAACAGTAGCGAAGAAAGCAGTAAAGACTAAGACGAGGCACATGTTTAACACGCTTCCCTTTAAACAGATTCGTCATCTGTTTCCCAGGGTACAACGTCCAAAGCTGTTGTACAGCCGGACAAGACACACTTGACTGGAAGATTACGGAAAGGATCGAGTGTTTCTAACCGAAGGACTGCTGGAAAGACATTCTGTAGTGGAGCTGGAAAACCCTGCGTTTATCTGTGTATAAACTGAATGAGGAGAGGTTTTATTTATATTCAAAACTTAACTTGTTCTCAAAGAAAAATATATATCATAGTCAGGAAAATCTACTAAAACAGATTTCCTGTCTTTTTAACACACACGAAATATTCAGTGAATAACTTATATATTAAGTTAATATCTATTCCAAAAATAGATGTACAAAAATTTTTGGAAAAAATTCGAATTCCAGGCGAATTTCGGAGCTGCATTCGTGTCCTCAGGTCGCGCGCTCATGCATAATTCGAACCCGTTTTTGGCCTAGAAATCTCACTTTCTGCACCACCCCCTGCGCGCGCGTAGGCGTGGGAGTAAAAACCCACAAATGAATATTGAAGGTAGAAAACCAAGATTTCCTTATAAACATGTTTTCCCTTGGCTTCTTGTTTTCAGCGATGTGGGACAATTCTTTTTCCAAAATTTGTGTTTCACGTGACTCTCTTTGAGACACGATATCTCATTCATATTAACTTCATATTGGACATACTTTAGCTCGTTGCGAAGCTCTCTTCGAGGAGAACGCAAAGCTACTAAGTACTACGGATATATATAACATATACATATATAAAATTATGTCCAAAGTGTTGCAAAAACTCATTTTGAAAAACTTTTTCCAACAAACTGAATCATAATCTAATAAGGATTATGATTCGCCATATTCTAGGAAACCTTTCCTTGGTTTGGGCCGCACGATTCAGAAACCTTACTAGGGTTTCATCGAGTATAAAAGGAACCCTCGTGATTCCTTCAAAGGTACGATTTCATATAATTTCAACCCTAACCAATTGCTTAATCAAACCGGTTACTTACTATCACACTGGAGGTTAATTGTGGGAGACAATCCCACGACAAGCTTAACGGTGTTTTCTCACTCTGTAGGGTCCTCAAACAAGTTCACTTGGTACAGAAGTCGGAGCCTTCAATACCCGAATTAACTCTAATTCAGATCATCAAGGTCCAATCCAACTTTTGTATCAACAACTTGGCGTCATACATGCGACCCGACATTAACCTCTACGATGACTACGACAGCAGGCATATCTTCTCACTAGTGGACTCCGCTAGGGAAGAGGTCACAGAAGAACGAGACAACTCTTGTCTCGACCACTTCGGCCACTAGAGGAAGAAAAAGCCTTCAACAAGAGGAACTCCCGGAAGACCGAACAACTAAAACGCTGGAACCAAACCGCTGCTACAGATGACGAGTTCGCTCTTCGTGGAAACCCTTGTGGCGACGACGCCAAAAGGAACACCAAGGTCGGTGGAGGCACCACCCCCACCGTAATAAGAAGCTCCGCGGCTACCAGATGTATAACTGAAAGGTGTCGCAACACCTTCTACGGTCGAAGTACACCTCCTAGATTTCGTTGCTCAAAACTATGAAGCCCTCCTCCCATACATGGCAGAGAAATGAGGAACGAATCATTGGAAGACACCAGGATACGCCTTAACTTTGGTCCCAACCCAACAAAAGAAGCAGAGGCTGAGAGGTCACCACGACGCTCTCTAGAAAGGGCTCGGCCGAATCATCAGCAAAAAGATAGGCGCGTAGGCAAACTTTCGGAGTGCATTCCTGTCTGCAGGTCGCGCGAACTCGCACACGTTCAGAAGCCTCAGACTCATTTTGGCCCAAAAATTTCATTTTCTGCATCCTCTGCGCGTGCACTCAAGCGTTAGAGTAAAACTAACCAAAGAGATTTTGAAGGTGAATACCATGATTCCCTTATAAACCCATTTTCACTTCCTTTTCTAGTCTATGTGGGACATTTTCCAATTCCCAAATTTTGTGTTTCACGTGCCTCACTTTAAGACACGATATCTCATTCATATTAACTCTACTTTAGACATACTTTAACTCATTGCGAAGCTCTCTTCAAAGAGAACACAAAGATACTAATTACTACGATTATATATAACATATACATACATTAAATTATGTCCAAACTTGCAAAAACTCACTTTGCAACAACAATTTTTCCAACGGGTTGGATACTTAAGGTAAAACACACCTTTGAAAACACTTTTAAGAACATAAAATCGCTCTAAAAATGGCATTCCGATATGAGAATCTCAACATTCTATTCGCTTGGGAATCCGTCAACCAATCCTTCAGTGGTGGCTATCAAAGGGACGAATAGAAACCTGATGATTTGGTCAAACTCCAAATTTTGTGTGATGTGGAGCGGTCTGAGAAAGCGAGATGTAAGAAATTTGAAGCTTTTTTTTAAAGAAGACGAGAATACTATGTTGAAAAATCATATAAACAAAAGTTGTCCCGCGTTGAAACTCGCGTCTAGTGCTAGTCAAACAACAATGAGGATCGATGGATCTTCGTGGCATTAATATGTGACTCGTATTCGAAACGAATGGCGCACTTTGTGATTCAAGAATACTTGCCTTTTATACCCTACTCTAAACTGAAGCGGGTGTCAAACCAATCCAGTTTTAGGTCAAACTGGTTTGTTATGTATTAGTCTTTATTAGCCTAAGTCGTGTTTAGGGGATAGTTTCCGAGTTTCCTAAATAGCTTCTAACAATAAAAGTCGGTTGGTTTGTCCAAGCCCAACCCGATCTGTAGTCTATGTAATAGTCGGTCCCCCCTCATCCCTATAAAAAGAGGGGAGGGGAAGAGATTCACAACGCTTTCTTTATCAATAAACTGATCTATACGATTAGGGATTCATACCTTGTGTGATTTACTTTTTCTGTCGATTCGATTGAAATATATCGCATCTAGTTAACCAATTTGACTCTATCTGACCTAGTTTTGGATCCTAACCGGTTTGGCAAAAAAACCGGTTTGTGCACACCACTAGCTCAATTCTCCATTGTAAAATGTAAAGGATGAGTAAATGACGCCAATAAACGTCACGCTTGTTTGGCTCAATTTCCATAAACACTTTTAAAAGTGTAAAATATTTTAGTATCATTTACAATTATGAATGTGTAGGAAAATGTTTCAACAAAACGTTCACACTTTCAAGTGTGATTAAATAGATTTTTTGGTGAGCTGTTATAATAGTCGTTTTTAGCTATAATAAAAAGATCAACTATTTTTAACAAAGGCAAACTCATTATCATTTGGGGAAAGACTGAATTTATGTAACATTTTTGTTCAAATTAACTAATGTACGCAAGATACTTTTTTTATTCTATATATACGCAACATACTTTCATATACTTACTAATCTACGCAATATTGACCAAAATATGACTTGTTTGACCGGTTACCAACTAGAAAAGTTACAGTTTGACCCTTTGGTCTACGTGGACTTCCCCGTTAGTCCTTTGACATTTTTTTTCGTTAAAAACCTAGTAATAATAATTTGACTTTAATACACACATTTTTATCCACGATTTAATACACACTTTTTTATACGTGCAATTATATACACGTTTTTATACACGAGAAAAATTGAACTTTGACAGACGATTTTAGCGTCAAAACTGATCCCGCAGACTCCGAAAATCTCGCGTTAAGTCAATGTATACGTTCTCTACAACTTTCATGTTTTACGTTTTTCATGAAAAAGACATTTAGATGGTCGAAACCTCGAATTAAAACCGTGACAACAATACTAGTATTTTCAGTAATTAGTAAATTCGGATTTCGACGATCTCGTTTAATGCTAAAAACTTACTTTTAAGTCTCTAAACCTATCAGTGACTAAATATAGACAGTATATATATAAAATATTATTAAATAAAGTTTAAAACTTATAACGATAGTTGTATGATAAAAAAATGGAAAATTAATAAGCGCATACCGATTCCATTACGTATCTGAAAAATATAACAGTGAAAAGAAATTGCTCAAAAACTTCCCGTTTAAAATTAAACTCAAACATATAACATGTCTAAAAATATAACAGTGAAAAGAAATTGCGTTTAATTTTAAACGAGAAGTTTTTCGAGCAATTTCTTTTCACAGGTTTTTTTTAGATACGTTATGGAATCGATCTGGTGCGCTTATTAAATTTTCTATTTTTATCATACTACTATTTTTATAAGTTTTACACTTTGTTTTATAATATTTTACGTATAGAATGTCTATATTTAGTCATTGATAGATTTAGAGACTTCAAAGTAAGTATTTAGCACTAAACGAGACCGTCGAAATTCGGATTTACTTAATTACCGAAAATACTAGTATTGTTGTCATAGTTTTATATCGGGGTTTCGACCATCTAAATGTCTTTTTCATGAAAAACATAAAACATGAGTGTTGTAGAGAACGTATACATTGACTTAACGTGAGTTTTTCAGAGTTTACGAGATAAGTTTTGGCGTTGAAATCGTCTGTCAAAGTTTAGAATTTCTCGCGTATAAAACGTGTATATATTAACACGTATAAAAAGTGTGTATAAACATACGTGTATTAAAGTCAAGGTATCATTACTAAGTTTTCTAATGAAAAAAAATGTCAAAGGACTAACGGTGGAAGTCCACGCAGACCAAAGGACCAAACTGTAACTTTTCTAAGTGGTAACCGGTCAAACAAGTCACATTTTGGTCAATATTACGTATATTAGTAAGTATTTGAAAGTATGTTGCGTAGATCCGGAATAAAAAAAATATCTTACGTACATTAGTTAATTTGAACAAATACGTTACATAAATTCAGTCTTTCCCCTTATCATTTTGTTGAAAAATACTCAAATTCACACCAAATATCTAATTATATTAAATGAGAATGCTAAATATACATGCGAAGGGAATTTAGAAGTCAAATATTTTATTAGGATTGACATTCCTCTAATCATGTGGTATCACATCCAGTTTCGTTGCCCTCTAACAAACTTAAATCAATAAACTACAATTCAAATTCATTTTGAATGGCTTCATTTTATATAACATTAATGATTGAATAGGCTTGTTACAAAGATATAATATCTGTTTTACTTTCTCATATTCTTTAGATACTTATTTGACATTCGATCAGTAGTTACCCCAATACATACGGACTGCTTCTTATCAACTATCAATCATTATCAATAATACAAATCATTTTTTTATGCAACTATAACAACTGTATTATGTACTTTAAAATCAATTGCTATAAATACCCAAATAAGAGATACATTCTGTACAAACTTAACTAAACCTAGCTACTTCAATATGGTCATCAAACATATTCTAGTCTTGTTTTTTCTCATCTTCCAATACTCATCGGCTAAGGTTACATACAACCTTGTCACTTTAGGAGCCAAAGCAGACGGTCGCTCAGACACGAAAAAAGCATTCTTGAATGCCTGGAACTTGTCATGTGCCTCCACTACTCCTGCCATCATCTATGTGCCGACTGGTAGGTACTTGATTGCATCTGCAATTACGTTCTCCGGTCAAGCATGTAAGAGCAAAGCCATCACATTTAAAATATCTGGTACCTTGGTGGCACCCTCTAGTTACAATGCTATTGGCAACGATGACGTATGGATCAAGTTCTATAGGGTTAACCATGTTACGATATCTGGCGGAACTCTTGATGCCCAAGGTGGTTCTCTATGGGCATGCAAATCCTCTGGAAAGACATGTCCAAAAGGAGCAACGGTACGACCATATCCTATTCATGACTTCTTACGTTTATCTATCATTCCAAATATGAACATTTTTACTTTTATAAATGTGAAAATCTAAGAATTTTCATTTAAATAAGCTGAATGGAAGATAAATGTGCAATTTGCGTATTTATATTTTGCATATACCAGTATATTTTAGTGTAGGAATGCATTTTTTTCTTTCTAAAATCATTTTACGAAAACAATATAATCAACATTGATTCATGTTTATGTGTTACAGACACTTGGCATCTATCATTCCCAAAACATAGTGATGAGCAACTTAAGGTCATTAAACAGCCAAATGTTTCATATCATCCTATATGCATGCAACAATGCCAAGCTTCAAGGTCTGAGCATTTTAGCTTCTGGGACCAGCCCGAACACAGATGGAATCCATTTAGCACTTTCTACGGGCATTACCATTTTAAGCTCTAAGATCTCAACGGGGGATGATTGCGTGTCGATAGGCCCGGGCAATTCCAATGTTTGGATAGAGAAGGTCTTGTGTGGCCCTGGTCATGGCATAAGGTACATTTTTAAGACATATATCGATCTTGTTTATATTCACCTTACATACGTATCTAAATATGGGAGTCATGATAAATTCCTAATCAATTCATGTCATATGCTCGGTAACTTATGATATCTCAGAGTTTTAACGCTTAATTGGACACCCACTGGTGCATGGTTTTGGTGATGTTGTGTGTGTATTAACTAAAAATTATTAATTTGTGACTGCAGCATTGGGAGTCTTGGGTGGGAATTGCAAGAAGCCGGTGTCCAAAACATAACGGTAAAAACCACAACATTTGTTGGTACTCAAAATGGTGTGAGGATAAAGGCATGGGCTCGTCGTAGCAATGGGTTTGTGAAAGATATTTTTTTCAAACAAGTAACTATGGTGAACGTAAACTACCCTATCATTATAGACGGAAACTATTGCCCAACCAAACAAAATTGCCCAAATGATATTTCAGGAATAAAGATTAGCAATGTAGTGTATGAGGATGTACACGGCACATCAGCATCACAAGTGGCTGTGAAATTTGATTGTAGCAAGGGGAGTCCGTGTAATGGAATAAGATTAAAAGATGTCAACCTTGTGTACGCGGGTAAACCAGCGGTTTCATCTTGCGCAAATGCTGCCGGTACTGCTTCTGGACTACTTCTACCTACAAGTTGTCTGTAACTATATATATTACAGTAACATATATTGGTATCTTTCCCTCAGTTTTAAGAGTATAGGAAGAACCATTTCCGATACACACTCGGCTCTATATTTGTACATATCTACCAGTCAATTTTCAATGTTCAGTTTCATTTTTATTTGCTTTTTTTGGGCTTGCAACAGTTACATGTGCTAAATCATGTGTGTATCTTCTCTTTTTTGAATGGCAACATATATAAATGGAACTAACTTATACAATACCATACAAAAAATGGCATCCCACCTCCTCAATATGACAATCGAAGATACAGTGCGAACATTAGACATGACATTCGAATACATACCATGAACTGACTTAACAAAAGACACCAACTCTAAGACCATGACCCAGCTTCTATTTGATAGACCAAATCACCAAAACCAGGTGTAATGTGGAGAAACATAATGGTCCAATACAAAAATAATTCAAATATGTTGTTGTTATGACGAACTCACCAGCTGCACACATTACTACATTAGACATTGAGAAAACTGAATGTGCAGGCCTTGGAACTGCATGCCCATGTGCAGGCCTGTGTGGATAAGCGGTGCTAGCTCTTCTTGTCTTCTCTACTTTTTTTCTCGGTATAACCAGACATTTTTTTCTATTTCTAGCCGTGATTAAATTCTTCATGCACGGGTAAATGCTTAGACGACTAATGTTTATAAATCGTCTCATTAAGACATATGAATATTCTTTTTCTTACTCTTGTTCTCAGGTAAGATTAAATGGGTTGGGGTTGCAGGTTTCTTTAAACCATATGTTAGATTGGTGAGGTCAGTATGGCTAACCCAATCAAGCTTCGATGACGGTGTTATTGAATTTCTCGTCACAGAAATAGTTGTCACTTTAATTTCTTGTTTTTTACTTTAAAGAAGTTTGGACTGTCGAGCCAAGCCGGTTTTATTCTTGTACTGTCGTAATTATATGGGAACAAACCATTCATTTGGTATATATAAATGCTTATTTAAAAATGCATAGAGGTCAATTGTAACTATACTGTTTACATTATGGCAGCCGTTAGTCCATTTTTTTGGGTAAAAGATTTTTCGATAAATGTATCGCTTCAAAAAATGATCAAGTAAAATGCACTAACTTTGGGTAAATTAGAATTTGGCGATATGTGCCCATTAAGATCAACATCTTTGCGTGGAGAGCTAGATGTGGTTGTTTACTTACCCGGGCTAACTTGATTCGAAGAGGTATTATTTTGGAGACTTCCTCTTGTCAGGTTTGTCTTTCAAGCGAGGAAGACGTTCATCATCATGTATTGTTTCGGTGCTCCTTGGCTCAGGCTGTTCTTCGGCGTGTCTGCAGGTGGTGGGAGCTTGATTGACATCCGTGGATTTCATTCTCGGATTGGGCGTCTTGGTTCGCTCCTATTCGGTTATCTTCTGGTCTCAAGTGTTTTTTTGGAAGGTGTTTTATATGTTGCTTGGTGGTCCATTTGGGGGTTGCGGAATCGTACTATTTTCAGCTCTTCTTCGCCTAATAGATCGCTGATTTTCGATGATATCGTGTCTCTTTCATTTCTATGGTGTAATAATAGGTGTAATAGAGCGTTTCTTGGGACGCGTGGCTTAAAAACCCTCATATGATTTCATTGTAATCTTTTTCTAACATCTTGCTAATTTAATAAAAGTTTGACGTTTAAAAAAAAATAAATTTGGTTTAACATGTGTTACATGAATTTATAGTACTAGATAGACCGAGCTTATTTAATACACCTTAACATATATTTTTTGTCCTAAGTTTATTTTCCTTTTTATACTTTATGTTGTTCTAAATTAATTGTTTTTTTTAAATATTATTTGTAAGTAATTCAACAAGTTTATCATATCACACTTTAGGACATTGCATAAAAGTGAGACTCTTATTTTGCAAAAATTATGAGAGAAATTACAGTTGTGATTAGGTTTTCTTAAATTATATATTATTCGTCGATAGAAAATTATTTCGAGACGAAGAAAACATGTGTTTCGTAGGCACGTGTTATCAATATTAAGACCTCTATAAGATGATTGTGATGCCTTTTGTTTTTTTTTTTATTTTTATAATTTATTTACAGTACAAATCGTAAAATGAAAAACAGAAAAAATAAAGTTTGATTAATAAAAAATATTAAATTAACAAAAATCTAAAATAAAAACTAATAAGCGTACTAATATACTATGATGACGTATAGTGGCCGGAAGGACCATACGTACACTATTTCTACCAGATCCATCACGAATGTATCTCCTCAGTGCGACAAGCCCAAAGGGCTCGACCCAGGGAGATTCGCACGCAGTTTCATGCAGATCGCGCTGGCGGTTAGCCCTATTTTGTGTAAGAAACTGTGTATACTTTTATTAAAGATATCGAATTACAATAATAAAGTTAACAGAAAATTAAATGACAGAAAATAAAGACTAAGACGAGGCACGTGTTTAACACGCTTCCCTTTAAACAGATTCGTCGTCTGTTTCTCAGGGTACAACGTCCAAAGCTGCTGTACAGCCGGACAAGACACACTTGCCTGGAAGATTACGGAAAGGATCGAGTGTTTCTAACCGAAGGACTGCTGGAAAGACGTTCTGTAATGGAGCTGGAAAACCCTGCGTTTATCTGTGTCTAAACTGAATGAAGAGAGGTTTTATTTATATTGAAAATTTAACTGGTTCTCAAAGAAAAATATAGATCATAGTCAGTAAAATCTACTAAAACAGATTTCCTGTCTTTTTAACACACAAGAAATATTCAGTGAATAACTTATGTATTAAGTTAATATCTATTCCTAAAATAGATGTACAAAAATTTTTGGAAAAAATTCTAATTCGCAGCAAAAAAGATACCGAAATCTGCCCGCATCCAGGCGAATTTCGGAGCTGCATTCGTGTCCGCAGGTCACGCGTTCATGCACAATTCGAACCCGTTTTTGGCCTAGAAATCTCACTTTCTGCACCACCCCCTGCGCGCGCGTAGGCGTGGGAGTAAAAACCCACAAATGAATATTGAAGGTAGAAAACCAAGATTTCCTTATAAACATGTTTTCCCTTCATGTTTTGAGCGATGTGGGACAAATTTTTTTCTAAAATTTGTGTTTCACGTGACTCTCATTGAGACACGATATCTCATTCATATTAACTTCATATTGGACATACTTTAGCTCGTTGCGAAGCTCTCTTCGAGGAGAACACAAAGCTACTAAGTACTACGAATATATATAACATATACATATATAAAATTATGTCCAAAGTGTTGCAAAAACTCATTTTGAAAAACTTCTTCCAACAAATTGAATCATAATCTAATAAGGATTATGATTCGCCATATTCTAGGAAACCTTTCCTTGGTTTGGGCCGCACGATTCAGAAACCTTACTAGGGTTTCATCGAGTATAAAAGAAACCCTCATGATTCCTTCAAAGGTACGATTTCATATATTTCAACCCTAACCAATTGCTTAATCAAACCGGTTACTTACTATCACACTGGAGGTTAATTGTGGGAGACAATCCCACGGCAAGCTTAACGGTGTTTTCTCACTCTGTAGGGTCCTCAAACAAGTTCACTTGGTACAGGAGTCGGAACCTTCAATACCCGAATTAACTCTAATTCAGATCATCAAGGTCCAATCCAACTTTTGTATCAACAACTTTGCGTCATACGTGCGACCCGACATTAACCTCTACGATGACTACGACAGCAGGCATATCTGTAACAATCGCAAATTTTGAACTATTTATTTAAATGATAAACACGACATTTATGGGTTAGACATGTACGTCTATTGAAATTCCCGATTGTTTCCGCGTAAGTTGTGTGCAAACTTAAAACTTATGAATGTTATTCATGAAATTACCTATTTGAGTAGACTTCTACCACTTACGTTACGTGATAAATTATTTAGAAATTTCATTTACTTAAACCGACTCATATGATCAACGCAATTTAGTTTAACTGTTTCTTATTCTTACGACACACAAATGTTTCGATAAAACGCCACGCCTAAGCTATGAATAATTATAAGAAAATTTTACTAACACCTTGCTCTCATGCCCAAAGATTGACCGGCCCCCCTTGCACAAGCTTACCCACGTTTTCTATTCTTTCCATTTATTTGAATCCCACAATACAAAAAGCATACCAAAGTCAAGCCTTGGGAAGTAGCACTTTTCTCCTTTTCCCTGCAATGTACCATCACTTTCCTCTTCCCCATTTCCTCCCTCTTTTCCATAGTACTTTTGATTTACCACTAGTTGCCTTCTAACCAAACTAATGTGAGAAACCCTAACTAGCTCATTAACCTTCCTAACCAAACTATTTCCCTATAAATAGGAACCACTTCACCACTTAACACAAAACATAAACACAACCCATAAACTATTTGGTTACCTTCTTTGCAAACGCAGCAAACAGTGAGCACAAAACTAAACATACAAGTCGATTGTTTCCTTTGAATTTTTTTGGTGTCGCAAGGCGTGGGAGGCGAGGCCTCCAAGGAGTAGCAGCCTCTTGGTGTCACGAGTGTGGGTTGCAAAATTCGTGACAAACTAAGGCTCGTTAAAGTATTCAAAACCTTGCATACACACGCCCCTTTTCTTCCATCCTTGTGAGTATCACACGCCCTCATTGCTCACTAATTTTATGTCTCTTCGTTAATGCATTCTTAGTCCTTAGCTAGTTGTGCTTGAGAAATTTAATAAGTGTTGAAAACTAAAAAGATGTGAAACGTCAAATTATTATGTTTTGTTATGGGAATGAAACAAGAGCACTGTTTGTAAAATTTGGGCTATATCGTTTCATTGAGTTATTAAATATTAGTAGTATAAGACATGTATAGTTGCATCCTGAATCTTGGAGAAGAAGACGCAGCCACAAGGAAGTGACTTTGGGGTATAAATTGAGCCATAAAACCTTTAACGATGTAGTAATAGTCATAGAAAAATCGACATGAAACTATTGTTCATATTTATGATAAAATGAGGGTTGTACCTCGATATTTAACCTATTTTGGTTATGTGTTTCAGACTTGAGTTTAATAAAATAAAACAGAAAACGAATGTGTTTTGTTAGTTTAGTTACTATCGTGAGTAGAACTGAAGCCCGAACAAAAATAGTTTTCTTTTGTAATCTTACTGGTCACCAACGAAAAAGAAAACATGGGCTTTACTCGTTGAGTTGTGATTATGATTATGGGTTTTGGTTATATCATGTTAAGGGTGGGTAATCAACCTTGTAAAAAGAAAACAGAAGGTAAAGGCGTGTAAGCTTAACTGAATTGAAAACGAAATATATGCAACGTAACACTTGAAATCCCGCAGTCTGTAGTAGTCACTTTGACCCTCGATTCAACCAACGAAATCTGACCCGTAATATCATAACTCAATAGCGCTTTATAGTATACATGCCAACGTTAAGTTTTCCCCTGAAAACACTTAATTTCACTAAGTAATGAATGAGATATCGCCCGTTGAAAAACAGTTGCAACCCGTCACAGTTCGACCCACTTTCGACCCACAAAACGACCTCGCCCCGAGGCGGGCAAATAATGAAAGTTGTAGACGGTCGTTCCGTCTACACGGGCATACTTTCGGTTCGACCAAAAAGTCTTTATCGAAAACCGTATACAATATCGAAAAACAATTTTCTTTTAAAAGGATTTCACGACCCTTGCTTCGAACACGATTTTAACCTATCAAATGATCTCTTTTTATAAAACTTAAAACGCCTACTAATAGACCACCCAGCCGTCTACCCAAGGGTACTCACGGTTTACTCCGCGAGCTACTAACGAGCCCGCTATCTACTCCGAAAAATGGACGACATCGCTACGGTTTCGAACATGTTTCTTTAGAACCAATACGATGTTATTTTCACATTGCTTTTCAAAAATAATGTTTCATGTCGGGTGACATGAAACATGTTTCAATTAATTAAAAATTAATATAATTAATACTTTTATTTATTTAATATAATTTTAATAATAAAAATATAAAATGTATTTAGGATATTTGACCCATTAAATGATGTACCTAAATTAATTGTCCCGACTGTGAAGTGACCAATTTGCTAAATATATCCCGATTAAATGACTACACTTTTATTAAAATGTTAAACTTTTGCAAGTGTTAGAAACTATCGATTTATTTAAATAAACTCAAGCACATACTAGGGGACTAAATGCTACATTTATTTTAGTGTTTCATGTATAGTAATACACAGTTTATTTAACTTAGACTGCGGATTGTTCGAGCTATTATTTCTCCATGTCTACGTTGTGCTATTATACATTGCTATTGCTTCGAGGTGAGTTTCATAGCCCCACTTTTAATTGTTTTAACTATTTTGGGGTGAGAACATTGCTTGTTTTAAACGGATGAACATAAGTGCTAAAACTTGATACGTTTGCCTACATGATGTCTAAGTAGCGATATCCCTAGATGCTTTAGCCACTATCGTGAACCGTTAATTACTTTGTGTAAGCGCGAATGTTATGGATAGATCTATCGGGACTAACCTCCCTATCTAATTTGGTTGCGTGGCCAAAGTTAGATACACTTACATTTGAGGATTTACAAATGCTTCGGGATAGGCATTTGCTCGGGCTCTTATTATATCTTGTTGGTTGAGGTTAACGCTTCGGTGTCACGAGCTTAGGCGTAGGAATACAAACGTATACTATTTTGATTATAGCCATGTTTGGTTATAAGCCGGTTGCCTGATTAAATCTTATGGTTCATCACACTTATTTTGTAACTAAACCTATGAACTCACCAACCTTTGTGTTGACACTTTAGCAATGTTTTTCTCAGGTATCAAGACGGAGGAGTTACTTGGTTGCGCCATGGAGATAATAAATTGTCGTGACTATCTTTTGGGAATTTAAACTTTACTGTTATGTCTTTAAAATTTGATTTACTTTATAATGTTGTATCAAATGCTTCCGCACAATTTTATTTAATTTTAATGAATTTAAAACGACTTTTAATGTCGTTCTTTATAATCTATGTCTCATGATAGTCATGATCGTCGCACCCCATTGTGTTCCCTTACTCTGATAAATTGGGGGTGTGACAGATTGGTATCAAAGCCTGGTTATAGAGAATTATGTTACTTTTATAAAAATCATTTCTATAAATGTTTTGGTCAAAAATGAAAGTTTGGGAAAAGAGTAATACTAGACTATAACCGTTTCTCTATCTCCATGGGCCACTTAACTCCAAGTCTTCGATACAAGTAAGGTGTGACTTAAAATAGTTTGTAAATTTTGTCATGCTAAGTTTTGAACTTGATTGCTAAGTGTTATTAGCATTAAGTATTCCCTTCCTTGTTTGAATGATCCCTATGTACGATATACTTATAGGAATGTGTACTAAAACGATTTTTATGTTGAAATAAAATACCCCGCATCCTTGTTTGGATTATTATACTACTCAAATGGTTTGTGCCATTTTCATTTGGTTTGTGTCATATTTATTTGGTTTGTGCCATATTCAAATGGTTTGTACCATTTTCATTTGGTTTGTGCCATATTTGTTTGGTTTGTGCCATATTCAAATGGTTTATGCAATTTTCATTTGGTTTGTGCCATATTTATTTGTTTTGTGCCATTTTTATTTGGTTTGTGCCATATTTATTTGGTTTGTGCCATATTCAAATGGTTTGTGCCATATTTATTTGGTTTGTGCCATAAATATATGGTTTGTGTCATATGTATATTTTGGGATTAAACGTATGCATATTTATGCCTCACATATTTTTAAATAGTCCGAGGGACTATTATCGACTATCGAAATGTTTGTGTGTTTCATATCACCATACGCCGAATTAAAAATATCTCCATGATTCCTAGAACGAAAAACTAGATGAATATATTTATTTACCAAGTGTTTGGTAGTATGTTAATTTGTAGTAATACTTGAATCAAGCGGTGCTATTATAAAAGTCGAGAGGAGCAACTATTTATTGGGTCCGGTAAATCGTTACTCCACTAAACATTTATAATAGACTCGGTTGAGGAAAAGTAACCTACATTAATTAACGGTTTGGAAATCGGAATTGAATGCCTAAATTTTCATATCGAATTATTATTTCACTAATTTGAGCACGACCGAGGAACAACGACGTCGTCAATATTTAAGACGACATATGACGATAAAACACTTTGTACAAGTATTACACTTGTCATACTCCAAAAGTACTAAAATTCAAAGAACGAATAATATTTCGTAATACGTGAACTATCCATAAATACACCGACACGTGAGTAGAACGATTACCGAAGAAAAGATTTTATTTGAAACAAATTATGCAAAGACGAATCAAAATTCTTTTACGCTATTGATTGCGACTAAGTTATCATGAAACTACTATAAATTACAAAGTTATGATGTACTCCTAGTTAAAAGGATTGTGCCAATTCCTACATCAAAGGGATTATCGTGTGTCGCGAAGTTGAGAACCCTATATTTGGAATGTGGCCATATCTTGGAGATTTTAACTTTGGAATTGTTGATGATAGTCGTGAGTAAACCCAAAACCAGGACAAATCATCACGAATACTAAGAGGTAGAACGACGCTTAGAAAGGTCCCAAGGCTATTCTTGTTTGATTTGGTTGCGAGACTAAGTTAAGTGCCAGTCGTTACACAACTTAGGGTTCGTGATGAGTTATCTCGAAGATGGGTAAGACTCATGAATTTAGATGTTGCGTGATAAGTTTGACCACTAATTTATAACATAATTGATGATTTATGTGTGGTTTAAATCAAGGTTAAACTATTTGAGTAATACCTAAATACGAGTAAAACGCGAGACAAAAACAAAATAATCAAAACATTTGAGACGTAATTAAAACTCAGAGAAATTCTTGTTATAGAGTTGAGCGATTGAATTGTTTAAATCGATTTAGCAATTTTTCAGTGGGTAAAAATTGTTGAAAGTATACGAACTGGAAACACTAAGTTAAGGAAAGACTAAAGAATGAGCACAAAGAACTAGTAACGGCTATGGTATGGCCATCATTTGACTACAATTCAAAGATATACTTACTCATATGAGTTAAAAGTAGCAGACAATTAGCAACAGAAATTGCCACGAATAGATATTGGAGAACATCTAATTCAATGAAAGGTTATATATTGATTAAGGATAATTGTATTTATCTGACCGTGATTTACTACCACTAAGTGAAAGTACAAGAATGAGTATGTGGAAGAACATGTTAGAAGACTCTAACATTCTACGATCGCTTATGATTTTCCATTTAAGGGCTACTTGGACCTTTAAGTAGGCCTATGGAATGATTGTACAAAAACGTATGCTGAATAATAGAATACTTGCAAGACATCATATTGCTATTGCTCGTTAAAGAACCTTTGAAACAACATACCTTATCTCTGCCTACCTAACAACCGTTATCCTCCATCGGCGACGGGTGAATTTCAAAATTACGTGTCATCTCGTTTGTCATTTTACCATCCGGATATGACAAGGGAATTACCCTCATCCGGGGAGTAATCACGACCGTTCGGATGCCGAGCAAGAATTCACCAGTTATGACACTAAATGTCACAACGGAAAAACCTTAAGAAATTAGGAATATCCCCTCTATTTCCATGCCATTTATCTTACTCCTATACCGCTACAATTACCCAAAACGGCCAGAAAAAAAAAATCGAATATTTTCACCACCACAAAATCCTAACACTACTACTCATTCAGATAACGGGACTACTCAAGAAAACAACTGAGCATGATGCAAAAGTTGTGATAGCCCGGCTAGAGGATGTAAGACGTGAAATGGATGCCCTTTGGCGCAATTGATGAGGATAAGGTTCTATTGATAACAGAATCGCGAAAGTCTCTTAAAGTTGCATTGACCGTGATTACAATGAGAGCGGATAATGCTGGAGCCAGGGAGGCTGCATATCGAGCTCGGATTAAGGAAATCCTACCCCATCTAGGCCTCTTGGATGTAGAACCCTTCTAATAAAATGTGATGTTTTGTAATAAAATCTTGACGTTTCATCGAGACTAAAAGAACTCATTCATTGGTTTGAATGAGAACTTTGTACTCTAAGCCTCGAAACTATGAATAGAACATAATTCAAGGATTAAATGTATGACTTTTCATACTATGGTCCCTCGATAATTGTATTACAATAACTGTGAGAAAGCGCCGTCAATTTGGAATAACCGTTAATTTGATAACTACGAAGAAATAAAATAAGGATTTGTAAATCCATAGAATTTAAAATGTCACCGAAAAAGCAAAGACAAAATAACGATAATCTTAAAGAAATAATTCACCATCAATATTATAACGCCATTAAGGCAGTCGACTCATTTGATGTGAGTATTCGTACAAACAATCAAACCGTGAGCATGTGCTCAAGAATTTACGAAACAAGAGTTACTCCAGATTGAAACTCTTGTACCTCGAAAGATCTTTTCACAAACCAAGCAGACTTGCGTTGGTTGTGAAAGAAAAGGACTCTACGATAAGAAATAACCCCTTGTCGAGAAGCAATCCAATGTTGGACTTAGTAAGGCAGGTTGACGGGAGGATTATCCCTCACCATCCGACTAGACCAAAGAACCTACCCTGGCTAGCAGCGTCTGCTAACCAAAGGAAGGATTTCCAACCACCGTTTTGCCATAAGTGTGAGCAATGGCGGACCTTATAAGGGGCAGGAGAGGGCCCCGACCCTCCCAAAAGTTGACGTTATTAATGTAATATTAAACTTTCAAGCAGATGTAGATTTAACATATGAAGCTTTTCTGAAAATGGCAATAAGCAATGAGAAAGATGATAACTATTGAAGTGAGGAGAGAGAATGAGTGATACAAATTTAACTTATGTGATTTTAATATGCACAATACAATTTAGTAGTGGGTTCCTACGTGGATAACTTTTTTGTTGGGTAAAAAAATCAAGTTGTATATGCATGGCTTCAGAATATTTTAAGAGATATTAAAAATCAAGTAGTATATAGCTTTACTGGCGAGAATCCAAATTCTATGGTTTATACTTTGTACAAACAATTTTTTAATATTTAGCGACTTAGGCCCTCCCACAAAAAAAACCATCAAGGTCCGCCACTGAGTGTGAGTACCATCGCAAAGGTTCTTGCTTGAACCACGGTAGACACCGTGATGAGTTTGTGCATTAGGGATAAGACTTCCCCATTGTTAGGACATAGGGGAAGTACGTGAAAAAAAAATGTTACCTAGGGTAATGCCTAATAAAGCAAGATCGAATCCATAACGGAAAAGAAATTTCTAAAGGGAGGAAGCTCATATATGAAGAGCGTGAAATACCTCACAAACGTCATGTATCGTGTATCACTTGGGGAGAGCGCCCCAATAACCTATAAGTATCAACCGAAGGACTTTTACCCCCATCGTATGTGAAATACAGAAATTTCGTAGAATATAAAACAATTTATTTATATACAACGAGACACCCATTGTTGTTACCGCCAACAAAATCTAATTTTGTAATCGTACCTTAAAATTTTATTTAATTGTTTTCAATTGCTTTTAAAAGTTCCTATATCTTGCAAAGCTTCTACTTAAGAAAAAGAGTTTTATCCTACAAGATTTTTATATATGCCAAAAATAGTCAAATACATTTTTTTTAAGAAGAGTTTAATTAAATACTTTTCGAAAACGTTGCGAAAAACTTTTTACTTAAAAGGAACCACCACGGAGAACTTTATTAGTAAGAATGTCAAAAAAAAATGATTAAACGTTTTCGTAAAATCAGTAAAGGTATTACTGATAAAACCTCACGATTGATGTGAATTTTTTTTGTAAAGACTATCGTGCAAAGTTTTGAGAAAAATCTAGTTTTACGAACAACATTATGTGGAAAACACAAACTATTGATAAACTCGACGAGAACAACTACGAATGATTGTGAGAATTATATTGTTAATTGTGGAGGTGAACAATGGTAACAAATGAAATGAACTATAGACTATTTTGTCGATCATGGAAGTAAACAACGGTAACGAATGAAATGAACTATGAATTTTTTTTTATTGTGAAAGTGAACAATGGTAATGTATGAAGAAACTATGAACTACCAATATATAAATTACAACCTCGAAGAGATAATTGTTGATGAAAAGGAGGATGCAACCGTTGAACCCGAGACGTACGTAGCTTGATCAACTACGTATGATCGTGGTCGAACGCGAGTATGCTCATAGTAGTCATCGTAAAAATGAAATTGTATTCAAGTTGCCCTATTCGTCAAAGAAAAATTCATTAGGTGCTATGAACGTCGAATAATTTTATACCATCGTTTAAGTAAAAGCGTCGATTACGCAATACAAGTAAACGTAGTACGATTAATTTCTTTGCCACCATCACATTAAAGAGCGTGTATTATACAAAAAATACTAAGAGTACCATTTTTACGACAATTAAACTCAAATAGACTAGAGTCGAAAAAAAAATCTAAAGCAAATTGTAGATAAGACGCCATTTGAGTAAAACTCAAATTTAACGGATATCGTAACATTACCCTATAATAGTCGAAGATCAATAAAAAAAAATTTCGATCAAAAGAACGATGAGACGCTCAAATGAGAAGAACCCAAATGTAACGGGTATCGAATCCTCGCCGTAATTTAACCAATGTTAAGGAATGATTGGATTAAGATAGGCATACTCTTGTGTATAAGGACTTGGATATCGAAACCACCCGGACAAAAATTTATCTTAACTAACAAAATCTAAGCATAACACCATGCTTGTGGGACTAAGAAAAATTTAGAGTATTTTACCTTACCTACGAAACATGAATCCTTACGGGTCACAATTTAATTTAATTTTGCACGACTCACCTGTTTTACCCTCCATGAAAAGGAGATGAACGAGGAGGAACGCGAATTGAATTAATTGACTAACGTAACTATCAAAATATATATATATATATATATATATATATATAAATAAAAATAAAGTTTCACATGGAATGAAGAAACGTCTTAACAATAGTATGTTAGGACGACCATTATTCTAGTATTTGGGAAACCGATTCGAGAAGCCTTGCCGCATGAACTACTTATCACTACCAAGTAGAGGGTCAAGGTGAACGGAATTAACCAAACAATGTGGAATGACCTTCGATTATGCGATATTATCCTTAGGAAAAATCGACTTAAACACTCAACATTAATATTAGCACAACTATAGGCATCTATGCGAAGGATGACAACACGCGAACCTTTAAATTGGAAACAACACGCGAAATGGCGAGAAAAGTAATGATGAAAAAGTTCACTTAATAAAACCAATACCGTCGAGAAAATTCGACATATAAGAAAAGAACTACTACTATAAGCACTAAGGAACACCATATCTTCGTATACAATTGGATGAAAACTTTAAATCAATCAAATCACAACGTGGTTACGATAATTTTTAACCTTATTGAGAAACTAAAGAAAACAAAAACGTTGAACGCCAAAAAGAGCAAATGAAAACGTACGACTATACGAAGATACTATATCTTATATCTGGTTTGTTAACGACATCGACATGTGAGTTTTGAGGACAAAAACTCAATTTAACGGATATCGAATGTAACAATCGCAAATTTTGAACTATTTATTTAAATGATAAACACGACATTTACGGGTTAGACATGTACGTCTATTGAAATTCCCGATTGTTTCCGCGTAAGTTGTGTGCAAACTTAAAACTTATGAATGTTATTCATGAAATTACCTATTTGAGTAGACTTCTACCACTTACGTTACGTGATAAATTATTTAGAAATTTCATTTACTTAAACCGACTCATATGATCAACGCAATTTAGTTTAACTGTTTCTTATTCTTACGACACATAAATATTTCGATAAAACGCCACGCCTAAGCTATGAATAATTATAAGAAAATTTTACTAACACCTTGCTCTCATGCCCAAAGATTGACCGGCCCCCCTTGCACAAGCTTACCCACATTTTCTATTCATTCCATTTATTTGAATCCCACAATACAAAAAGCTTACCAAAGTCAAGCCTTGGGAAGTAGCACTTTTCTCCTTTTCCCTGCAATGTACCATCACTTTCCTCTTCCCCATTTCCTCCCTCTTTTCCATAGTACTTTTGATTTACCACTAGTTGCCTTCTAACCAAACTAATGTGAGAAACCCTAACTAGCTCATTAACCTTCCTAACCAAACTATTTCCCTATAAATAGGAACCACTTCACCACTTAACACAAAACATAAACACAACCCATAAACTATTTGGTTACCTTCTTTGCAAACGCAGCAAACAGTGAGCACAAAACTAAACATACAAGTCGATTGTTTCCTTTGAATTTTTTTGGTGTCGCAAGGCGTGGGAGGCGAGGCCTCCAAGGAGTAGCAGCCTCTTGGTGTCACGAGTGTGGGTTGCAAAATTCGTGACAAACTAAGGCTCGTTAAAGTATTCAAAACCTTGCATACACACGCCCCTTTTCTTCCATCCTTGTGAGTATCACACGCCCTCATTGCTCACTAATTTTATGTCTCTTCGTTAATGCATTCTTAGTCCTTAGCTAGTTGTGCTTGAGAAATTTAATAAGTGTTGAAAACTAAAAAGATGTGAAACGTCAAATTATTATGTTTTGTTATGGGAATGAAACAAGAGCACTGTTTGTAAAATTTGGGCTATATCGTTTCATTGAGTTATTAAATATTAGTAGTATAAGACATGTATAGTTGCATCCTGAATCTTGGAGAAGAAGACGCAGCCACAAGGAAGTGACTTTGGGGTATAAATTGAGCCATAAAACCTTTAACGATGTAGTAATAGTCATAGAAAAATCGACATGAAACTATTGTTCATATTTATGATAAAACGAGGGTTGTACCTCGATATTTAACCTATTTTGGTTATGTGTTTCAGACTTGAGCTTAATAAAATAAAACAGAAAACGAATGTGTTTTGTTAGTTTAGTTACTATCGTGAGTAGAACTGAAGCGCGAACAAAAATAGTTTTCTTTTGTAATCTTACTGGTCACCAACGAAAAAGAAAACATGGGCTTTACTCGTTGAGTTGTGATTATGATTATGGGTTTTGGTTATATCATGTTAAGGGTGGGTAATCAACCTTGTAAAAAGAAAACAGAAGGTAAAGGCGTGTAAGCTTAACTGAATTGAAAACGAAATATATGCAACGTAACACTTGAAATCCCGCAGTCTGTAGTAGTCACTTTGACCCTCGATTCAACCAACGAAATCTGACCCGTAATATCATAACTCAATAGCGCTTTATAGTATACATGCCAACGTTAAGTTTGCCCCTGAAAACACTTAATTTCACTAAGTAATGAATGAGATATCGCCCGTTGAAAAACAGTTGCAACCCGTCACAGTTCGACCCACAAAACGACCTCGCCCCGAGGCGGGCAAATAATGAAAGTTGTAGACGGTCGTTCCGTCTACACGGGCATACTTTCAGTTCGACCAAAAAGTCTTTATCGAAAACCGTATACAATATCGAAAAACAATTTTCTTTTAAAAGGATTTCACGACCCTTGCTTCGAATACGATTTTAACCTATCAAATGATCTCTTTTTATAAAACTTAAAACGCCTACTAATAGACCACCCGGCCGTCTACCCAAGGGTACTCACGGTTTACTCCGCGAGCTACTAACGAGCCCGCTATCTACTCCGAAAAATGGACGACATCGCTACGGTTTCGAACATGTTTCTTAAGAACCAGTACGATGTTATTTTCACATTGCTTTTCAAAAATAATGTTTCATGTCGGGTGACATGAAACATGTTTCAATTAATTAAAAATTAATATAATTAATACTTTTATTTATTTAATATAATTTTAATAATAAAAATATAAAATGTATTTAGGATATTTGACCCATTAAATGATGTACCTAAATTAATTGTCCCGACTGTGAAGTGACCAATTTGCTAAATATATCCCGATTAAATGACTACACTTTTATTAAAATGTTAAACTTTTGCAAGTGTTAGAAACTATCGATTTATTTAAATAAACTCAAGCACATACTAGGGGACTAAATGCTACGTTTATTTTAGTGTTTCATGTATAGTAATACACAGTTTATTTAACTTAGACTGCGGATTGTTCGAGCTATTATTTCTCCATGTCTACGTTGTGCTATTATACATTGCTATTGCTTCGAGGTAAGTTTCATAGCCCCACTTTTAATTGTTTTAACTATTTTGGGGTGAGAACATTGCTTGTTTTAAACGGATGAACATAAGTGCTAAAACTTGATACGTTTGCCTACATGATGTCTAAGTAGCGATATCCCTAGATGCTTTAGCCCACTATCGTGAACCGTTAATTACTTTGTGTAAGCGCGAATGTTATGGATAGATCTATCGGGACTAACCTCCCTATCTAATTTGGTTGTGTGGCAAAAGTTAGATACACTTACATTTGAGGATTTACAAATGCTTCGGGATAGGCATTTGCTCGGGCTCTTATTATATCTTGTTGGTTGAGGTTAACGCTTCGGTGTCACGAGCTTAGGCGTAGGAATACAAACGTATACTATTTTGATTATAGCCATGTTTGGTTATATGCCGGTTGCCTGATTAAATCTTATGGTTCATCACACTTATTTTGTAACTAAACCTATGAACTCACCAACCTTTGTGTTGACACTTTAGCAATGTTTTTCTCAGGTATCAAGACGGAGGAGTTACTTGGTTGCGCCATGGAGATAATAAATTGTCGTGACTATCTTTTGGGAATTTAAACTTTACTGTTATGTCTTTAAAATTTGATTTACTTTATAATGTTGTATCAAATGCTTCCGCACAATTTTATTTAATTTTAATGAATTTAAAACGACTTTTAATGTCGTTCTTTATAATCTATGTCTCATGATAGTCATGATCGTCGCACCCCATTGTGTTCCCTTACTCTGATAAATTGGGGGTGTGACAGATTGGTATCAGAGCCTGGTTATAGAGAACTATGTTACTTTTATAAAAATCATTTATATAAATGTTTTGGTCAAAAATGAAAGTTTGGGAAAAGAGTAATACTAAACTATAACTGTTTCTCTATCTCCATGGGCCACTTAACTCCAAGTCTTCGATACAAGTAAGGTGTGACTTAAAATAGTTTGTAAATTTTGTCATGCTAAGTTTTGAACTTGATTGCTAAGTGTTATTAGCATTAAGTATTCCCTTCCTTGTTTGAATGATCCCTATGTACGATATACTTATAGGAATGTGTACTAAAACGATTTTTATGTTGAAATAAAATACCCCACATCCTTGTTTGGATTATTATACTACTCAAATGGTTTGTGCCATTTTCATTTGGTTTGTGCCATATTTATTTGGTTTGTGCCATATTCAAATGGTTTGTGTCATTTTCATTTGGTTTGTGCCATATTTGTTTGGTTTGTGCCATATTCAAATGGTTTATGCAATTTTTATTTGGTTTGTGCCATATTTATTTGTTTTGTGCCATTTTTATTTGGTTTGTGCCATATTTATTTGGTTTGTGCCATATTCAAATGGTTTGTGCCATATTTATTTGGGTCAAACTGGTTTGTTATGTATTAGTCTTTATTAGCCTAAGTCGTGTCTAGAGGATACTTTCTGAGTTTTCTAAATAGCTTCTAACAATAAAAGTCGGTTGGTTTGTCCAGGCCCAACCCGATCTGTAGTCTATGTAATAGTCGGTTCCCCTCATCCCTATAAAAGGAGGGGAGGGGAAGGGATTCACAACGTTTTCTTTATCAATAAACTGATTTATACGTTTAGGGATTCGTACCTTGTGTGATTTACTTTTTCTATCGATTCGATCGAAATATTTCGCATCTAGTTAACCAGTTTGACTCTATCTGACCTAGTTTTGGATCCTAACCGGTTTGGCCAAAAAAAGCGGTTTGTGCACCACTAGCTCAATTCTCCATTGTAAAATGTAAAGGATGAGTAAATGACGCCAATAAACTTCACGCTTGTTTGGCTCAATTTCCATAAACACTTTTAAAAGTGTAAAATATTTTAGTATCATTTACAATTATGAATGTGTAGAGTTTGTTAGATGAAAATGTTTCAACAAAACGTTCACACTTTTAAGTGTGATTAAATAGATTTTTTGGTGAGCTGTTATAATAGTCGTTTTTAGCTATTTAACAGAATAAAAAGATCATCTATTTTTAACAAAGGCAAACTCATTATCATTTTGTTGAAAAATACTCAAATTCACACCAAATATCTAATTATATTAAATGAGAATGCTAAATATACATGCGAAGGGAATTTAGAAGTCAAATATTTTATTAGGATTGACATTCCTCTAATCATGTGGTATCACATCCAGTTTCGTTGCCCTCTAACAAACTTAAATCAATAAACTACAATTCAAATTCATTTTGAATGGCTTCATTTTATATAACATTAATGATTGAATAGGCTTGTTACAAAGATATAATATCTGTTTTACTTTCTCATATTCTTTAGATACTTATTTGACATTCGATCAGTAGTTACCCCAATACATACGGACTGCTTCTTATCAACTATCAATCATTATCAATAATACAAATCATTTTTTTATGCAACTATAACAACTGTATTATGTACTTTAAAATCAATTGCTATAAATACCCAAATAAGAGATACATTCTGTACAAACTTAACTAAACCTAGCTACTTCAATATGGTCATCAAACATATTCTAGTCTTGTTTTTTCTCATCTTCCAATACTCATCGGCTAAGGTTACATACAACCTTGTCACTTTAGGAGCCAAAGCAGACGGTCGCTCAGACACGAAAAAAGCATTCTTGAATGCCTGGAACTTGTCATGTGCCTCCACTACTCCTGCCATCATCTATGTGCCGACTGGTAGGTACTTGATTGCATCTGCAATTACGTTCTCCGGTCAAGCATGTAAGAGCAAAGCCATCACATTTAAAATATCTGGTACCTTGGTGGCACCCTCTAGTTACAATGCTATTGGCAACGATGACGTATGGATCAAGTTCTATAGGGTTAACCATGTTACGATATCTGGCGGAACTCTTGATGCCCAAGGTGGTTCTCTATGGGCATGCAAATCCTCTGGAAAGACATGTCCAAAAGGAGCAACGGTACGACCATATCCTATTCATGACTTCTTACGTTTATCTATCATTCCAAATATGAACATTTTTACTTTTATAAATGTGAAAATCTAAGAATTTTCATTTAAATAAGCTGAATGGAAGATAAATGTGCAATTTGCGTATTTATATTTTGCATATACCAGTATATTTTAGTATAGGAATGCATTTTTTTTCTTTCTAAAATCATTTTACGAAAACAATATAATCAACATCGATTCATGTTTATGTGTTACAGACACTTGGCATCTATCATTCCCAAAACATAGTGATGAGCAACTTAAGGTCATTAAACAGCCAAATGTTTCATATCATCCTATATGCATGCAACAATGCCAAGCTACAAGGTGTGAGCATTTTAGCATCCGGGACCAGCCCGAACACAGATGGTATCCATTTAGCACTTTCTACAGGCATTACCATTTTAAGCTCTAAGATCTCGACGGGGGATGATTGTGTGTCGATAGGCCCGGGCAATTCCAATGTCTGGATAGAGAAGGTCTTGTGTGGCCCTGGTCACGGCATAAGGTACATTTAAGACATATCGATCTAGTTTATATTACCTTATATACAAATAATGTTGAATCACATTTGACTTATGATATCTCAGAATTTTAATGCTTAATTGGACACCCATGAGTGCATGGTTTTGGTGATTTTGTGTGTGTGAGCGTCTATTAACTAGATTTGTTAATTAACTTACAATAAGTCATTTGTGAAAGCAGCATCGGGAGTCTTGGGTGGGAATTGCAAGAAGCCGGTGTCCAAAACATTACCGTAAAAACGACAACATTTGTTGGTACTCAAAACGGTGTGAGAATAAAGGCATGGGCTCGTCGTAGCAATGGTTTTGTGAAAGATATCGTTTTCAAACAAGTAACTATGGTGAACGTAAACTACCCTATCATTATAGATGGAAACTATTGCCCAACCAAACAAAATTGCCCGAATGATATTTCAGGAATAAAGATTAGCAATGTAGTGTATGAGGATGTACACGGCACATCAACATCACAAGTGGCTGTGAAATTTGATTGTAGCAAGGGGAGTCCGTGTAATGGAATAAGATTAAAAGATGTCAACCTTGTGTACGCAGGTAAACCAGCGGTTTCATCTTGCGCAAATGCTGCCGGTACTGCTTCTGGACTACTTCTACCTACAAGTTGTCTGTAACTATATATATTACAGTAACATATATTGGTATCTTTCCCTCAGTTTTAAGAGTATAGGAAGAACCATTTCCGATACACACTCGGCTATATTTGTACATATCTACCAGTCAATTTTCAATGTTCAGTTTCATTTTTATTTGCTTTTTTTGGGCTTACATGTGCTAAATCATGTGTGTATCTTTTCTTTTTTGAATGGCAACATATATAAATGGAACTAACTTATACAATACCATAAAAAAAATGGCATCCCACCTCCTCAACAAGACAATCGAAGATACGGTGCGAACATTAGACATGACATTCGAATACATACCATGAACTGACTTAACAAAAGGCACTAACTCTAAGACCATGACCCAGCTTCTATTTGACAGACCAAATAACCAAAACAAGGTGTAATGTAGAACACATAATGGGCCAAACAAAAACAACTCAAATATGTTGTTGTTATGACAAACTCACAATTTGCACACATTAGACACCTTGAGAAAACTGAATGTGTAGGCATTGTAACTCTATACCCATGTGCAGGCCTGTGTGGATTTTCTTTAGGTAAAGCGATGCTATAGCTCTTCTTGTCTTCTCTACCTTTTTCTCGTATAACCAGACAATTTTCTAATGTGAAATAAATGGTAACTGGAAACAATATTAAATATATTACTTGTTACATGCAGGGGAGCTGGTGAAATATGGAATAGCTAATGATATTACTAATTTACAAGTATGCCTTCTTATCACGAGTCTTTATGTAAAGTAACTAGTAACAGGAGATCCGACAACTTGAAATCCAATCTATAGTCGTTTAGATCATCCACCTCTTTAACAAAGTGGTAAGCAGGACCATACTTGCAAAACCACTTAGAATTTTGTTTTAGCTATTTGTTGATATCAAAATGTTTAGCTTTTTTTACCACCATACAGAGTTGAACAAGTAATATGTGTTACACCTGCTGATTGTTGGACTCTTAACACATTTAGTCCTATTTCTAGCCGTGATTAAATTCTTCTGCCCAGGTAAATGCTTAGACGACTAATGTTTATAAATCGTCTCATTAAGACATATGAATATTCTTTGTGTAGAAAAACATGTATCAATCACCTCAAAACACTTTCAACTTTTATTATCAAAGATTCAAAGACAAAACAGAATAAATAAAAGATAAGCTACCAGTGCTACGGTCACGTGTAGCTCTATTATCTGCATGATAATAGTTTTACAATCAAACAACAATGAAAAAGATTAAACAAGTTTCTGAGATCAAGATATTTGAGAGAGAGTAGTTATGTGTGTGTAAAAACACACAGATGAAAATGAGGCGATAATAACAAAGAGATAAGCTCCTCTCAATATATGAAAGAGAGGTGGGCTTGATGTAGCCGTTGTACATGGGCTTGGTCAATCATGGGCTTGAGCCAAGTCAAACAAGAATGCAACTCCCATCTTTAGTCCCTCACTTCACAACCGGCATGCACCATGAGTCCAATCAACATAACTGAAAGAAAGAAAAAAACACAATAAGTCCTTCTGGTTACAAAGGGTTATCAGATTAGGTCCAAAAGTTTAACATCCCCCTTAATCTGATAACCCATACAAATTTATCATTCCAAGTTTGTTAACAAACTTTTGGTGCATTCCAATGTCCAACCCTTTAGTCAGGACATCTGCAATTTGATTTGCAGAGTCCACTTTGACAGTTTTAACAACACCTTTTAAAATCTTTTCTCTCACAAAACGAAGGTCAAGTTCAAGATGTTTAGTCCTCTCATGAAACACAGGGTTGGCAGCTATTTTAATAGCTGAATTACTGTCACAGTGAAGATCCACAGGTAAAAGGTTATGACATTTCAAATCACCCAAAAATTTTAGGATCCAAATCACCTCACTAGTGACTGAAGCCAGAGCCCTATACACTGCTTCACCAGAAGATTTAGAGAGAGTATGCTGCTTCTTACTTTTCCAAGAAACTAAATTACCATTCATAAAAACACAATAACTAGTAACAGACCTCCTAGTGACAATACACTTAGCCCAATCTGCATCAGAATAAGCTTTGAGAGACATACCAGAATTCTTGACCACATGAATACCAAGGCCTGGAGACCCCTTCAAGTATCTTAAAATTCTAAAGGCAATTTTAAAATGAGACTTCAAGGGAAAGTGCATAAACTGACTTAAACAATGTACAACATATGAAATGTCAGGCCTAGTATTGGTTAAATAAATAAGTTTCCCCATAAGTTTCTGGTAGTCAACAATGTTGTCCAGCAAAGGCTCAATCTCTGAAGCTTCATTGGAAATCGACAACTTAGAGGCAAGAGGGGTCTTACATGGTTTGCAGGCAAGCATACCATATTCAGACAAAAGGTCCAAAACATACTTTCTTTGGTTCAAACAGATTCCAAAATTAGTATCGATAACTTTAATTCCCAAAAAATATTGCAAGTTTCCCAAGTCTTTGATTTTGAATTTGCCTTTCAAAAATATTTTGAAGTTATCAATTTCAGTTTTATTATTACCACTAACATGATGTCATCCACATAAACAAGAACACAATAAACAATTTATCACCAGACTTAGTGTAAAGAGAGTAGTCAAATTTGCTTTGAACAAATCCATTTTCCACAAGCACATAAGTAAGTTTAGAATTCCACTGTCTTGGAGATTGTTTGAGTCCATAAATAGGCCAAGTATGGTTAACAACTAAGTTAATCATGCATCTAACAGTCACCATTTTCACAACAGGGGTAAAGGTTTCTTCATAATCAATCCCCTCTTTTTGGCCACAACCCATAGCAACAAGTCTAGCTTTGTACCTTTCTATTTCACCACTGGATTTAAACTTAAGTTTCCAAACCCATCTAGAAATTAAAGCAGTTCTACCAGCAGGTAACTCAACTAAGTCCCAAGTATCATTCTCAAGTAAGACAACAAATTCTAAGTTCATAGCATCAACCCAATGTGGGCTTTGAGAGGCTTCAAAGAAATTCCTAGGCTCACTATTTCTATTCAATTGAGTACCAAAAGCCATCTCCTTTAAGTTTTGAATAACCAACAAACTTTTCAATCCCATATTTGACTTTTGAGTTAACTACAAAATCATTGTAGTTTTTAGGAAAAACAGAAGGTCTAGAGGACCTTCTCAAGTTTTGGTCATCCTGAGCTTGAGTATTAGATGTATAATCCAAGTCCTCTCCTATGTTTTGTCCATGGAAGGAAGGGCTTGGATTTAAATCTAAGGTTCCTTCAAATATATTATTATCATGAAGTGTGGCATCCTCTGTCCCATTTAGACTGGCATCTATGGTATCACTGCCTGAGGCAGTGTTTCCATTGTCACCTAGATAAATGGGTGGGTTGCTAGCACTTGGTGACTGTAAGTCACCATTATGCTTATTTGTTACTCTCTCATCATCATTAGGAAGCTCAGGGTTATCCATGTTAAAAAAGGTCAAAACTTTATTACTTTGAAAAACATCACATTCTTTGTTATTAGTTTTCTTGTTCAGAACAACATCCTTAAAAGGAAATATAGATTCAAAAAACTTAACATCTCTGGAAACAAAAAATTGATGCCTGTCAAGACTGTAAAGTTTATAACCTTTTTGAGAACTGGAAAAATCTATCATAACCCATTTTTCAGACCTACTGGTGAATTTATCATGACTATTTAAAATAGTAGCAAAACAAAGACACCCAAAAGTCCTAATATGAGAGAGACTAGGGGATGACTTATAAATCATCTCATAAGGAGATCTACCATTTAGCACAGAAGAGGGTAATATGTTAATAAGATAAGTAGCAGTTAGAATCATTCAGTCCAAAATCTCAATGGTATTCCCCCTTGAAACATAAGGCATCTGGCAACATTTAAAAGATGCCTATGTTTCCTTTCAAGCACCCCATTTTGTTGTGGGGTGTAAGCACATGAGGTTTGGTGTATAATTCCCTGAAAGTTATGATTTAAAAACTCAGTTCCATTGTCACTTCTAAAAATTTTGATGTTACTTTTGAACTGATTTTGTAAGAGATTGTAAAAAATCTCAATGGAAGAACCAACTTCATCTTTACTTTTTATTAAGTACACCCAAACAGCTCTTGTGTAATCATCCACAACAGTAAGAAAATATCTATGACCAGTGTGACTGGTCACCCTATAAGGACCCCACAAATCTAAATGAACAATGTCACCAAGCATTTTAGTCTTATGTTCACTTAAAGGAAATGGTTCTCTAGTTTGTTTAGCCCTTTGACATATTTCACAAAAGTCATTTTGATCAGAGTTCTCAATGTTTAAGTGATTTTTAAGAACATTCAGAGCAGGGTCAGCAGGGTGACCCAATCTTAAGTGCCAATAATGTTTAGACAGAGAACAAGTAACCACATTAGAATGATTCACAAACTTGGTACCTTCAACATCTAAATAGTAAAGACCACCACATTGCCTACCAATCCCTAAAACAATTTTGAGATTCAAATCCTGATTCACAAAAAAACATGCATTTTCATAAAACACAACCAAAATCTTATTGTCCTTAGCAAGTTTATGAACAGATATCAAAGTAACACAATAATCTGGAATAACAAGAACATCAAACAAAACCAATCCATTTGAAAGTTTAAGGTTGCCAATTTTGGAAATGATGGCTTCAATCCCATTGGGATGAGCCACTTTTATATTTAGGTGTGAAATGTCAAACACATTATCCAATTCAGAATCATTATTGGTCATATGTTGATTTACCCCAGAATCAACAACCTTCCCATTGTATCCAAGTTTAGATTTGATGTTGGTGTTAGAAAAGAAAATTTTTCCAAAGTTCTCATTAAAAATCTTTTGATTATTGAAGTAAGTACCTGCCATATTGTCATGAATCTCCTTTCTAGAAACACTAGAAGCACCCTTATTGTCTTTAATGAGAGAGATCAAGGTGGTCAGTTGTTCATCAGTAAATCCAGATGAAGAGGATGTGCCCACAGAATTGTTAGACACATTCTTCCCCTTAAATTTCTGCCTCCCCTTTTTCTTCCTAAAGTCATTAGGGTATCCAATGATCTTAAAACATCTATCAATAGTATGACCATTATAACCAAAATTCTCACAGACAACTTCATCATTAGAATTACCATAAGGTCTAAAGACACTTTTGTTTGGTGTGTTAGGTCTAAATCCAGTGGTGCTTGAGTTGGGTCTAAAATTGCCATCGTTGCCATGAGTGGGTCTGAAGTTACCATTATTAGTATTCTGAGTTCTTTGAACATAGTTTCTAGCAGGCCCATTAGAAAGAAAAGCAGATGTCTGAGTCCTCTGGGAGGATCCAGTAAGAGTGCCAGATGCAACTCTATGAGACTCCTCACTAGAGATAATGGCATAGGCACCCTTGACATTTGCCAAAGTCTCCCTAGAGAGAATAGAACTCCTAATACTCATATATGAATCATCAAGACCCATCAAAAATTGCATAAGTTTTAACAATTGATTATGTTTCTTAAAATCACCAGGAGAAGAGCACAAACAATTAGGTAATTCAATCATATCATCATACTATTTCCAATAGGCATTAAGTTTATGATAGTAATCAGAGAAATTAGACCCATTTTGCTTAACTATGTTGATTTTATGATGAAGATTAAAAATCACAGAACCATCAACTTTATGATAAGTTTCTTTAAGCTCATTCCAAACATGTTTATCCTTCTTAGAAAAAATTTACTCAAGGAACAATTCTAGAAATAGAGTTTAAAATCCACCCAAGTACAACAGCATTCACCATATCCCACTGTTTTCGCAAAATCTCATCAGTTATGGATCTTCTACAAGATCCATCAATAAAATCAATTTTGTTTTTACCTTCTAAAGCAAGTAACATAGCATTAGCCCAAACTTGATAATTTTCAGTCCCTTTTAGTTTAACAGTGACAACAGTCAACACAGTAGTATCATTAGGGTGCAAATGCAAAGGGTCACTTAAGTCAAGCTTACTAATAAGTGTAACTGGATCAATCACACTTAGAGTATCATCATCACCATGTGCAGACTCCTCATGGTCAGACATGGTGAAGGGTCAAAAGGTTAAAAAGAACTCACTAAACTACAAACAAAGTTCCCAGGCTTCCAAACCACTCAAGGGTGGCAGGTCAAGGGCAAGTAGTGAGTGAGAATCCAAATAAATTGGTAGAAAAGAGTAAAATACTACCAACCCAACAATAAAGCAACCAAGTGACACAAATAAGCAGATAGCAAGTAAAGAGAGAGTAGAGAGGTGTTACAGTGCTCCCAAAAAAACTCAATCGAACTGTCACACCTAGATTCACTTAGTCTACGGGTAACAGAACCTCCAAGTCACAAACCCTAATTTTCCTTCAAGGGAAAATAGGGAAAATGACCAAAGAACAACGAACCAGCAACAGAGACACAAGTCCCACTTAATAAATCACCACCAACCAAGAACACTTTCAAGAGAAATGAAACCCTAATTTTTTTCTCAAGGAAAATTATCACTTCAATCGAAAGACAATAGCACAAATCGTCCAAAAAAGTAACCAAATGATATGTAACACCAGATCTCAGAAACCCTAATTTTTCAAAATAAAAATTGAGGCATCAAAACTTTGAATCTATAAGTAATATTAACAGATCCAACTATCTCAATAGCAGATCTACTCAAAAAAGTATGTATCGTAAAAAACCCCAAAAAAAATTTGAAACCCTAAAAAAATTTTCATCGATTTTCAAGAACCAGGCTGTGATACCATGTAGAAAAACATGTATCAATCACCTCAAAACACTTTCAACTTTTATTATCAAAGATTTAAAGACAAAACAGAATAAATAAAAGATAAGCTACCAGTACTACTCACGTGTAGCTCTATTATCTACATGATAATAGTTTTACAATCAAACAATAATTAAAAAGATTAAACAAGTTTCTGAGATCAAGATATTTGAGAGAGAGTAGTTATGTGTGTGTAAAAACACACATATGAAAATGAGGCGATGATAACAAAGAGATACGCTCCTCTCAATATATGAAAGAGAGGTGGGTTTGATGTAGCCGTTGTACATGGGCTTGGTTAATCATGGGCTTGAGTCCAGTCAAACAAGAATGTAACTCCCATCTTTGGTCCCTCACTTCACAACCGGCATGCACCATGAGTCCAATCAACATAACTGAAAGAAAGAAAAAAACACAATAAGTCCTTCTGGTTACAAAGGGTTAGCAGATTAGGTCCAACAATTTAACACTTTATTTATTTCTCTTGTTCTCATGTAAGATTAAATGGGTTGGGGTTACGTTAGAAGTTTACTGAGAAGATCAGTAGAAAAGAAAGCTTTGTTTTTTTTTTCTTTTTGTATGATGCATAGAAGAGCAACAAAAAGGAAGACAATAAACAAGGATTATGGGTTTGACATAAACTGAAAAATGAGATAGATAGATAGGATAGATATCAACTAGGTTTTGGTTATAGAGATGAAAGACGGGTGGTATAAAGAAGGAGAGATTTGACTTGCATATAGACGTCATCACATGATGACCGACCAGTTTTGATAGTGATAATGGAGAGGAGAGCATAGTCATTTGTTTATGGATACAAATGATAGAGGAGAGATTTTACAGTTGGTAGAGCAGCGGTGGCTAGGGACGGCTTGATGACCCTGGTCTCAAGATTATACAACTATGTCTCTGATATCATATTAGAACATTAAAACCATTAGGTTAAAATTTATTGATGATCAGCTCACAAATAATTTGAACCGTCAGAGTCAAGCCGGTATTATTTTTGTAGTGCGGTAATTATAAGGGAAAAACCACTCATTTGTTATAAATTATTAAATTGTTGATGATGTTTTTATTGGCTGATGAAGAATAACATATTAGAATGACCTAAATTTCCACACTAATAGCGACTGCAGTGGAGACTGTTGAGAGTAGTTATTCGGGATATTGTGACTTGTATATAGTGACCTACCATCCGAAGTCGATAGATATTAGATACGTCATGCGTGGCTATGAAGGTCGCTAAAAGACGTTTTTCTTGTAGCGATTTCTAAAAGTATTTACACAAATATATAAGTGCTTATTTAAAAATGTAAATTGTAACTATACTCTTCACACATTATGGCAGCCTTTAGCCTAACAATTTTTTTTGGGTAAAAAGAATTTTTGATATCTTTAACAAGTGTTACATAAATTTATAGTACTACGTAGTATAAAATAGACGCGAGCTTATTTAATACACCTTAACACATTTTTTTGTCCCAAATTAATAATCCTTCTTAATGTATTAGGTTGTTCTAAATTGACTGAGTTTTTTCAAATGTCGTTCTAAATAATGTAACAAGTTTATTATATTATATCTTGTGATACTAGAAATTACGAACTTCATTCTAATCTTTAAATAATTGCGTAAAAGTGTGACTGTCATTTTGTAAAAAATATAATAGAGAATGCAGTTACGATCATGTTTTTTTAATTGTATATTTTATATCGATAGATAATTATTTTTCAACGGAAAAAACATGTTCCGTGGGCACGTGTTATCAGTATTAAGACCTCCATAAAATGACTGCAATGCCGTCTTTTTATAATTTTATTTACAGTATAAAAAATTTCAAAGTAAAACATATAAAGTTTGACTAATAAAAATTTGGGAATTTTCAAAAGAGCCAGTCAAGGGGGCTAGCGTAAAATGGGTTCAAAATCTTGTCACCTTTGCAAAAAGGTCTAGGGAAACTGGGCAACATGTAAGAATAGGTGAAAATCTTGACATATGTTCATTTTGTGTAAGGTATCCATACTATAATGTTTTACGGGTAACTCGTAGTTTGAGGAAACAAAGAGTATGAGGAAATGACTTTTTGGTAATTTACTCTTTTTTTAGTCAACATTTAACTGACATAAAGGTACAATTTAAAATATGGCAACTAATTTCATAAGTATTGAGAAACTATAACATTAAATGAAAACATTCTTATAGTATTCACTACAAGAATTCAAATGAATACCCACGGACATTCATGGGTAAAAGGCTAAAGATCATGGGTAATTGGTGATTCCCCACGGATTTCCCACATATAAGCGTACATGGGTATATCCTCCGAGGCTAAATTTTTGCCCATGATTTTTCAATCTGGCTAAGTTTTGCCACAACATGTTACGTGGGTAGCTATTATAAACCCATGGGTAATTTTTTCGTGGGATCCCTTATGTACCATGAATATACACACTAATGTTTTTTTTGTGTATTTTCTGGGTATGTGTAGCCACAAATAGTCTCTTGTTGTATTTCTGTGGGTGAAAGTTTTCCGCAAGTTACTTTTACTAGTCATGATTTTCCCACAATTATCATATGGGTTAATCCTTAGACCTATTCTGAAATTTTATCAAATTTACAAATTCTTATAATAATGCATTCCATAAATCAGTTCCAAAAAATAGAAATACAAATACAAAGTGAATTTTCTTTCAATTAATATTTTTGTATCATAGAACAATGTATCAGGTGATTCCTATATCATAAATTACAAGTTTACAACAACAAAAAAGACTAAAATCAAAAGTATGTAGCTTGTATCTATAGATTTCATGAGAAATATAGAACATCAAAAGCATATGTTACATGTGGAGGCATTCATGAGTTACTAGTCGAAACACAGTGCCATTTCTTCTTGTGTGTAAGTCACGTGTCGGTCTTTCGCGTTAAATCAATCATTTTCATCACCTTGTCACACATAAACGTTCATTTGTAAGAAGCAAAAATCGAGTATACATTTGTAATCAACAAAACATATTATCAAACTCTTACTTGTACCAAGGCTTATGATACTTTTTTAAGTCCCAATAGAAAATTATCATTCTTCAGTAACAGCAAAACTATCTGCTTGTTAAAGAAAAAAACATTTTTATAATCATTGGAGTTCTGAAAGTCTATTTGTGGCCATATAAGAACAAAATAGAACAAGAAACAAAGCGTTAATAGAGTTGCACCTTTATGCAATGGAAATTCACACTATCAGAGGTTCTTAGTGAAAGTCATTCAAGTAAACCCATCTTTACTCCTCTTACCGTGTTTTATGTTTTGCCAGTAAAATCTTATTTAGAAAGCTATCTGCCGCTAAAGACTATATGAATTAAACATACACCATAGTTAGGATCGAATCAAAACAAGAAGTCAATTATTAAATCAAGACACAAATTCACAAATTAAAAGCTACTAACATATATGCGTACATAACACATATAAGATAAACACAGCATAAACATTGGTACATAACATTTTAAACATGTAACAACTCAAACTTGCATATCGCTTACCTCAATTTATTTCTAAATTCAACATAGCTTTTTTTTGAACTAATAAATTCAACATAGCTAACCACAATATCCTATAGGTTTCTGAAACATTTCCAAACCAAGAATTAACATAATATATCTATCAAACTTCTTATGCAAAGTAGTATTAGCTTAGTTAAACTACACATTAGAGAATTAGAGTTAGTATTAGCCCTTGATCTCAGGATTTACATCAAAAACTAAAGGTATAACGTTACCTTTCACCTTGAATTTAACTTATAAAAACCATATTTTCATTAGTTTAATTGTTGTGTACATACATCCATGTAGTTTTTATATAAATTAGAAAAAACCTCTTTATTGTAAGCTTATATGTGAAACATAAACACCGTACCATAACAAACTAAGCATATTAGGAGAGCATTGTATACAAACCAGACATCTTCATGTCGCACTGGTACTAATAAGAAAAAGATGTAGAGAATCATTAGGATATATCGAGTTCTAAACGGGGACCATTAAAATCGTATAGATCTCAAAACAAATCAATGCTTGCGCGAGAAGATCAATTCGTTCTAGATCTTGATAAATGGCCAAAGATATGCCAGAGAAATAGGAAGATGTGAGTTGTAGTTTAAAATTTCATTTTTCATTTTGGAGGGAAGTTAAAACTTCCGGGTTTAGAGGGGAGGTTGAAACACGTTTCACTTTTTGGAGGAAATTTAAATTCAACATTTTATTTGCGAAAAGGATAAGCAAAGACACAATTTTGTTTATTTGCTGAAGACGCTCGATCTTAATATGGCTATGAACTAGGGATAAGGTTGGTATCAGTCCCGTCTTGAACCCGTCCTGATTTAGTGATTTCGATTTTTCATGATCTAAAAAAGTTATGTATCGATCCTCTACCAAACGGGATTTGAATATTGGTACCGGTACCGGGTATCGGTACCGGTATAGGGAAATCGGGATTTTTCTCATTTTTTCGGGAATTTCCCGATTTGGTATCGGTCCTGGATTTGACTTCACCTTTGGTAGTCCTAGTACCGTTATCAAACGGGATTCGGGTACCTGAAATAGGTACGGTTCCGGGTACAGGTACGGCTCGGATTCGGGATTCGGTTCGAAATGCTCATCCCTATTATTAACTTATAACTACGTGTATACGCGCAAATTTTCAGAAATTAATTATCGACAAATAGTTAATCATATGTCGAACCGGTAACCTGGTGACTCGAACAGGTTAACCCTGTAGTCGAATCAGTGATTACTTAACTGGGTTAACCCGATGATCACACCCATAACCTGGTGAATCGATCGGGTTGACCCATTGGTCGATCCCGTGACTCGGTTACTCGACCGTGTTGAGTTGAAAGCCGATCGTGTGACCCGATGACTCGACTGTATTGACTTGGTGGTCAAACCCGAGACCCGCTGACTCAAACGCGTTGAAACTATGGTTGATCCCATTACTTGGTGACTCGACTGAGTTGACCCGATGGTCGATCCCATGACCCCGTGACTCGATCGAGTTGACACGGTGGTCGTTTCTTGTCCTGCTGACTCGAGCGGTTTGACTTGGTATCATCGAACACGTGACCCGATGAATCGACTGTTTGACCCGTTAGTCGATCTGTGACTCAATGAATCAACTGAGTTGACTCGTGGGTCGAATCTATGAACCGATAATAAAATAATGTTGAATATAAAAGGTTGAAAGAAATTTATGAAATGTTGTAAATTTTCAACCTTTCAAAATTCTTCATACACCCTTTTAAGGTGATGTTAATATTAAAAATTTCATACTTTTTAAATTCGAGTTATTCGGGTTGACCATAATAATCTCAATTTTAACCAGATAACTGACTCGGACAGGCTTAATCAGACTAGGGTCTATAAGATGTTTAAAGAAAAAAACCAATGCACACTCGACATATATTAAATATTAGACGCATGGTTGTGGAAATTGCCTAGTGGGAAATAGTTAACAGTATGCTAATTGTCTTAGTGGGCGAACCGATAACCTGGTGAGTCGACCAATTAACCTTGTGGTCGAATCAGAGACCCAGTGATGCAACCCAGTTAACCAGGTGCACGAATTAGTGACCAGGTGACTCGACCAGGTTGACCCATGGCCAGTGGTCAAACTCGTGCACCGGTGACTCAATCGGGTTGACCCAGAGGTCAACCCGTGACCCGGTGACTTGACCGGGTTGACCCGATGGTCGATCTCGTGACCCATTGACAGGCCCGTGTTGACTCCACAAACGATCTCATGATCCGATGACTCGACCGAGTTGCCTCTATGGTCGAACTCGTGACTCGGTAACTCGATCGAGTTGATCCAGTGGTCAATCCCGTGACCGATAACTCGACCGAGTAGATCCGGTGGTCGATCCTCTAAACCGGTGACTCGACCGGGTTGTTCTTGTTATCGAAACCGTGACCTGATAATATTGTGTGGAAAAATCAATGATGAAATTTATATTTGAAAATGTTGAAAAGTTTCAACTTTTCAACAATTCACATACACCCAAACTTATTGAATTACCTAATAATTGATACTTACTTTTTGATTTGGCAATCATTAATAAAAATCTTTCCTTTGAAAGAGCACGAATAAATTCATTAGGTTATCTGTTTGGGTTAGTTTATTTGTGTAGATAGGTTAGTCTAATATTACGCCGAACTACAATCTTTAAATAACACGAGTCATCACAGCTTTAAGAAATTCTGCATAATTCGGCGTCGATGACTTTTCATGACAGAAGATCGACCTTGGCTTTATGACATTATGTAAAACTTAGACTCAGTGACCTAGATTAACATCGGTTGCGACTTGACATTGCAAGCTGACTAATCCAAGGGTGACTATCATTTTTTGATGACTCGGAGTCATCACAGCTGACGAACTATGTGTATTTACAAAGATGCTCGGGTTAGCCGGATAACCATACTAGCTCGAATAGGATTATGAACCCGAGTAACCTAACCCGAATAGTTTTATTTGGGGCCGGGTTCGATCGACTTTATGACACCCTTTTTGTAACCACATCTTGTTCGTAAGAAGTTACGCATTGCAAAGTACCCACAGAATCAATAAGATGGGTAAATTCATGGGTATATATTTACCCTCAAAACACCCATATTTGTGGGTATATAACATTACCCACTAAATTACCCAAAAGTATAGACACAATAACTCACGACGTGGGTAATCCATGGGGAATGTTTTGGCGCCAAATTATTTACCCACATACTACACACCAAATATATTTATTTGGGTGTTTGCATGGGTAAATTCGTGGGTAGTTCGAGAGAAAATTAAATTGACTATGAAAATCACTAATTATGGGTAACAGGAGAGTATTAGGTGGGTAAATTTCCTTCAAATGATGAGTGTGGGTAATTTCTGTGGGTATTCGTCTGAATGTTTGTAGTGATTTAATATGACTTTATACCTGTTTTTCACATTCTTCTTCTCCCCTGCCTCTTCCCGCTCATCTTTCCAATTCTGCAAATCGTGATTTTTGTCTATAATGTGGTATAACAGGGTACGCAATCTTACTAACTCTATTCAAATAAACTAGTTTTGTGTTTATCCTTTAAATTATTAAATGTTATTAGTGTATACAATTTAATTGATCATTCAGTTCATAGTATAAACGAATTGAAATTTGGTACGGATATGTATAACTGGTTCAATTAGTTTGTGGCAGTAATTGATTGTAACATGCATTTAATTCGGTAAACACATACTCTTGATTTTAATTATGTACTTAATTTTGTTTTAGGAGTTCAAATCTAAAGTAATGATAAGTAGTAAACTCAATTATTTTTTGCTTATTAATCAAAAGCTGAGTGTGAACCGACGAATTTTTTTTAGGAAATGTTGTTTGGGTGTTGGTTGGATTTATGGGTTTGAGCATGAACCCATCATCATAGATTATATGCTACGAAAACAACATTTTGTTGATGAATCATATTATGACATGCCACTTATTTATTATACAGAAGGTAATACTTTGCATTTTGACCGTAGAGAGTTTTCTCTGATCACCAGTTTGTTATTTGAGAAACCGTGTTTTGGTTTGTATAAATCTGGTGAACTAAATTATCGTAATCGTGTATTCCCCAATAAGCTAGGAGAACCATTACCAACTTAGATATTATTGGTGTTATTGAGGATGAAGAGTTTTTTTCCAACATAAGTGATGAAGATGCGGTTCGTCTTTACATTATTTTAGCTTTGGAAGTAGGTTGTTAACCTGCGAAGTAGATGATGCATTTTTCGTTTGGTTGAAAATGTAGACAATTGAAATGATTTACTTTGGGGTGAGAAAATATGGACACATTTTGTGACAATCCGTCAATTTACGATTGATATTTTATTCTCAAATATTATTTGAAAATATTATTTTAATGTTACAATATGAACTCACTTATTTTTGGGAAGAAATTTGGATTTACGTCTTGAAGTAGCATCGACTACGTCTAAACCGGAGGATTCTACGTTACGTGCTTACGTTTACATACACCGTATTTGGTGACAGTCCGACATTTCAGAAAATAAATTTATCCGTGAATATTATTTTGGAGTTTTAAATTTGTGTTAGTTCATAAACTCACAAATTTACGAGAAGAGACTAGGACTTACGATTTTATTTTTAACGTCCTTTACGACTAAACCGGAAACCTTAGGATTACGTATACGTTTTCAAACTCCATTTTTGATGAGACAATTTTTATTGGATTCGTTTTATGCCGTTGATTCATAATTTATAAAAACGTTTTTCGTAAAACGAACCGAGGGCACGCAAATCGAGGAAACTAGAATCGAGGAGTACCCGTAAATAAATGGGGATGAGACAAGTGGGACACTTGCCCCACCCCCATCAAAACCGGCCACATTTAGTTACTTACACCATGAGGTGTCACAACCTCATGAACAAATATACACTTGTCCATTTTGCTTACAATTTAAGCTAACTTTCCACTAGCTACATCAAAACCACTCCAACAAACAACTAGCTTCATTTTGATCCATGCAAAACCACAAACTCTCATCCCTCTCCCCATTGATGCCGTCCCATTTTTCACCACAAACCACCATCACTTGATCAAAATTAACCATGAAATCTCATGTTATTTACATACATGATGAAGCCCTTTTAAAACCCTATTGATTGGTGGTGCTTATAACATCCAAGGAGGAGTTTTCATGGAGTAGTAGGGCTGATTTTCCTCAAGGTGTTTATGAAGATTGGTGGTCATGAAGATGGTCTTGGTGCATCACAAGTTTCTCCATCAAAATCCATGTTTTGATCACAACCTACATCATTATGGTGGTATAAAGATTGTCCTCCTCATCTTCTTGTTATTTTGATTATGTAAACATGTATTTTATTTCCTATTGTATATGTATATGATGATTATATGATGATAAAAATGTTATGTGGGGATTTGGTGTTGATAAACATGATTAAAAAGGTGAAAAACTATAAAGAACAAGGCTAAAATCTTGCTTAAAAGTGAGGGCTGTATAAAACAGTAAAGAAACAGGTAATGGACTGATAAAATGATGAAGTAGAATCCATTTAAAGTAAGCTATATGTCTTGTACACATGTGAGAGTTGGCCATGCAATGGAATCATTGTAATGAGTGAGATATGATCAAAACAAGTTTAAGATACAAATCTGAGTTTACTGTTTTGGACGATTTTTAGAAAATACTTAGAAGATGATTCAACAGTAGCTATAGAAGAGTTAAATGTAGCACATATCATGTAGTTTATGTGATAAAAATTTGAGCTTCTATCTCCATGTAGAACTCTAGATATGGCAGTTTTGGTGAAAGTGAAGATAAAAATCAGATTTTGGAAATTAAAGAATAATACTATTATATAAGCACTCAAATTTTAATAGTACAAAATATAAATTAAAACCCACTAACTCATGAATTTTATTTATATAAATATGTACAATGATAAATAAGTGGACATTTAATAAAAATGGTAACTTGTTATGTTTTATAAGATATAAAACTATAAACATGATTTTTACGACTTTTCGGCTATTGCCGTAAAATTAACGTTTTTGTTAATAAAACTTAGATGGTTGGACCCGTCTAATGTAAACTTTATAAAACTTATATACTGATATATAAACATGTATAACGAGTAAAAACCGATAAGACCCGAACTATAGGACATACGGACGTTAACGGACTAAATTAACGTTATTAGACTAATAATACAACAAAAATGGACTAAAACACTTATAAACTTATTATTGGGCTTAACCCATTTAGGCCCAACTTGTAAAGTGTAGATACTGATAATATAAGTACAACATGGATTGATACAAGTTAAAGAACTTATAATAAGTTTATTGGACTTAAAACACGTAAATGGGTAAAACTAGTAAACTAGTATAAAAGCTATCGACATATAACACTAAAATGAGTAAACGAGAATATGTAAACCCACTTGATCATCATATATATATAATCATCATATGTATACATAATTGTTATTTTTATAAAGTCATTGGACATGAGTCTAAGACGAGTATTATTTGTCTAGGTTTCCGTGATTGAAGCACGTACCGTACATCTGAATTGCCGATAACCCGCCTTCCCACATCAACGTGAGTTCATAGCCTCGCACTCCTTTAAATGTTTTTATAAATGTTTTATAAACCCGCGAGGGAGATAACATGTTAGTTTTTATTAAATAGGACACCATTTGTCCCGATTGTTTGTTTATTGATTTTGGACCCGAATGATTGAATGACCCGATAAATGATTAAAGCACCCGATAGATGAAATAAAATGGATTATTAAAGTTAGGTTATGTCACTAAAAGTCCCATTAGCATGAATTGTGAACTACCGGGATTTGGTAGACGCTTATGCATTTAATAGTACTATTTGGGGACGATCACCCCAGTTCGCGCCTTGACGGTTGATCCCCGTCGTGCCACATTGATTGGTAAGCGAATTTATGTATGAGAAGATTTCCATAGCGTGACCTTTGTGACGACACGCTACTTTAGATGGGCAAAATTGGTACCGGGTTAGCTACCCGTTGTTGGTTTAGTAAGGTAACAATGTCATGCGGCTTATAATAATCCAAAAACTAACGAAATACTACTAGACGCTCAGAATTACGATGTATTGCCTGACTAGCAATACTGGGTCATACTATTGATATTATGTTTGTGTTTTGGTTTTCATAACCATACTCATATAACGGTTTTTATTTTCATACAACGTCGTAAGACCTATTGTATGACGTTTTTACGACATTGGCTCGTATATTGATTTTTAAGGCAAATGCCTATATCATGATTTTGACGAAGATTTGTATAAAATGACTTTGGCTATTTTACGGCCTATTAAAATGATTTGTACAAAATGATTTTCAGTAATAATTTTATACTGATATATTATATTGATGGATTTTATTAAACTCTATGAATTCACTCGGCGTTATCGCTGCCTTTTCTTTTAACATGTTTTATCTCAGGTACTTGAAGGTAATTATCGGGAAGACGACAAGAATTCATGGCCCGCACCTAAACAATATTTTTCCATTCAAATACTTTGTAAAACTTTTTATGAAATAGAATGACTTGGGACCGATGTAACTTTGATATTTATGAATGGAAATGATTTATTATTAAACGACGCGATTTTTATGCGTTGTCTATGATGTGAGTAATGTGCTATCCCGTAACACCAACTAGTCTTCCGCTGTATTGAGTTGTATAAATTTGGGGGTGTTACAGTTTGGTACCAGAGCTCTCGTTATAGAGAACGAAAGATTTTTTAAAACCAAGGTTTTGAATAAAACATTTCAAAATCTTTTAACTATAAACATTTTTCTCAAAATGTCTAAAAATCTTTTGACTATAACGGTGCCGAAGAATTCCCGAGTTACCGACAAGACCAGACTGAGAAGTGTTATTTTAATATATATATAACTTGGATTATATATATATATATATATATATATATATATATATATATATATATATATATATATATATGATGTAATTTTATTACATGATTGTTTGATGATTATTTTTATTTTTATACGAGGTATTTATACGACGTCGATTGTCACAAGTAACCCTAAATCCTCTAGTAAATTAATCGAAGCTATTCTGGTAGGAATTCTAGCTATCCTAGATCTAAACCAAGTTGTGGATATTTATGATCCCAACAAATGGTTGATATTCATAGAAATATAGATATTAGTTGATTGTGATATTGAAAAAGAATTGGCAAGTTTAAATCTGATATCGATGTCATAACGATCTTTCCTTATAGAGTGGAGTTTTACAAAACGTTACCACCTAGAAAGATGTCATCTGATTCGTTGTCATCCAATTCTTAAATTGAAATCGAAAGGGTGAATGTTGCACTTGAGGCTGTCATTGGAACCATTACCCAAAAGCCTCATGCCACTAATACCTTTCCGAGAAGTCTAGTTGAATGATCAAGTCATTTTATATTAATGACTCATTTGATAATTGTTGTTGTAAGAGATATAGGATTGTAAATTAAGTGTTGTTCATATCGAGCTTTTATTGCCTATTAAGGCCTAAGAATAAGATTGAAAGTATTGGAATATGAGGTAGGATATTGAATTAAGTATAAAATTGGTTGAAAATTGAATAATGTAAAATTTAACTTGTATGGAATATGAGATTGTTAAGAGGAAGTCGTTAAGTTCTTTGATTGAATTATAAGGTTTTAATTTATTGTTGATTCGTGATAAGTGTTGTTCTTAGGCCATTGTCCACTAACGAGGATGCCCAGTGTCCAATAAATAAATTGAAGAAATCTTCTTCTAAATTGGGACCAATGGATCTTCCGGGACATGTGGAACACCTAATGACTCTTGTAGATTAGTATTCATTGTGGTATCTATTAAAAATAATCCCTAACTTAACTGAGACATCAGTTGGTAGGATGAGTTCCGAGAATTGTATGACATAGTGACATGTAATGTGTTACGGTACAATTTTGACTTGTTTGTGATTAATGAAAAGACTACCTTTGATTGCTAAATTTTACATGTATCGATGTTATCTATCTCTTATTGCTTCATCCTAACGTTTGCATTAGTGATGCAACCATTGAACAAGTACTCATCTCGAATTGAGTTACGTTGTGGATTATTCTCTTTGTATTCCTGAGTGCCATCGAAGTCACGAACCTCATGATTATTTGTCTAAGCTCATTTCCTATCATATCATAGTTAATTCTTGGTGAACAAGTTTTCATCACTCCCTTGCAGATCACCGATTGTTTTTATAAGATAAAACAGTATCCCTTGAGAAAAATTGAATTTTCATCACAATAAGGATTATTCAAAGTGAGATTTATAAGTGATTGATATCAAAATGAAGTTGTTTATGAGACGCTTTGGAAACTTAATTATTTCCATAACAAAGAAAACCTTTGTAAATATATTTTCGATTCTTATTTAAGAATTAAGCATGAAAATGTTCTATTTATAAACATGATGATAAAATTTTGACGAACTGAGTATTGCATCGTTAAGCTTGAAATTGTATATAGTTGCGCGCCTACATACAATTTGGAATGGACCATGCAAGGCTGATTAGTAGTCACCATAAAACTAATGAATAAGCACTACAATTTCTTTGAAGATTGTGAAAGATTAAATTTTATGAGATCTGCAAGAAGTGTAAAATAAGGACATAATGTTAGGGACACCTACATATGTGCCTGTAGCATCTATTCTTCTGAGTCGAATTTACTCATCGGTGGAAATTGTCTTATTTGACAATTGACAATTCTTTCTTGTCCAATTCTCCCGTAGTGAGATTCTTAGGAAAAGTATCTGTTTACCGAGTGTTGATACCCGACTGGATGTATTGACGTTCTTATCATTTCTTTTGATTTGATTTCATTTGAATGACCTGGGTAACGATCCGAGGAGCTTTCGAATGCGTACTCAAATTATGAAAACATGGGATATATTCATATTCATTAAATGTTTTCGTTTGTATCTGATTTAAAATTCTCTCGCATAGATTATGCGTTGACCTTACTCTTTTAATAATAGTTGTGTATCCTAATATCCCTGAACCTGTGAAGGATTATGAATTATTATTAGTCTTTTGAGAAGTTCACATCTTATCGACGGCAATGCAACTGGATAGTTGATAGTGCCAGTAGAATGGATTGATTGATTATGACATGACGACATTGTCTTAATCGATGGGAACTCGAATTGAATTCCCCTAAAAGATAAGATGTTGATTATCAAAAGTGATATAAATAATTCTTGATGGATGATCATATCCTGCATTTAGACTTAAAATTATACCGTGAATGGTTGTGAATTAGTTATAGATATTATAATCTAGAAAGAACCTAATATAAATTTATTAAAAGATGTTTTTGTTATCTGAAACTTTAGGAGATATTTATTGATGACTTACCTAGACTTTCGCCATTAAGGCAAGTTGAATTTGGTAATGATTCTATTTCCGGTGCTGCACTTGTGGCTTGTGCACTATACGTCAGCACCATCTAAATTAAAGGAATTGCCGTACAACTGAGAGAGTTATCAGAGAAAGATTTTATTATACCAAGCCTGTCATCCTGAAGAGCTATGGTGTTATCATTCCTTATATTTATAGATTACTGTGAATTGAGTAAATTGACAATCGAAAACGATATCCATAACTCGAAATGGAAGAATTGTTCGATCATTTACAAGGTTCTAGCAAATTTGATCCATAGCATGGTTATCATCAACTTCGCATCTGCGGAAAAGATTATCTATTCCAATCACTACATCCGGTACTTGTGATGAACGTTATGAGTTTCACGTGATGTCATTTGGATTGATCGATGCACATGTAGCATTCATAATTTGGTGAATCACGTGTGTAGGCTGTAATTTGATAAATTCATGCTCGTGATCATTAAGGACTATATGTTTGTTTATCAGAATAATAATGAGTTAATAATTATTTATAGACTACCCTGAATTGCCCGAACAGTGAAAACCTGAACCTTGAATAATTAACACGTGACTAAAGACTCGAACCTTTACATGATTTAACCATGTGATTAATAGATAATGGAATATAAATTGACTCTTCAAAAATTAAGAGCCCTTTTAGGACTTTGGATTTTACTAAAAAGAAATGGAAATATGTTTTGACAAATGTTTTAACAAAGGATTTTAAAGGGATTATTCCCTTATACACTAAACATTTAACTAAACTTCTGTTTAGGGGTAAATGTTTGTGTATACCTCAAGACAACTTAAGAAGGATTGAGGAAATCATTTAAACCATGACTTGAAATTTGAAACGATACATTTTGCTTTTCGAACTAAGAAAACTTTGACCAAAGTATAAACAAAGGTTTTTCGAACATTTACGAATCTTATTAAATATTTTCGATAAATCAACAAAAATCTTGTTAATTAAATCCAAATTTATTTTGAACATTTTATATAATTGGTCGAACTAAGAAATTTAAAACTTTTACGTTTACGCTTCAAAAAAAAAATAAAAAAAATTAACTAATAATTATTTAACTAATTATAATAATTATCGACGCTTTAGACATCGGATTGAGTAAAACGGATAAAAATGATAGTTGAGAAGAAACTAAAACTTAGAAAATGTGAAGAAAGAATTTTGAATAAATACGGTTATGATACTTATTTCATCAGGAAAGTGAACGTAATTACTGACGCATAATATAGAAAGAATATCTGAGTGAATTGTGGACATGATAATTATATCATCATGAGAAGTGAATATAGACACCGACGCATTATGTAGAAAAGATAAAGAACAAGTTAGGACATATTCCTTAATAATGAAGGTGCAACATAAATTGCTGAACGATATAAAAATAAACAATGTTTGTAAAAAGGATAATATAAATAGTGAAAGGTTTCACGGCTAGTGTGAACCATTAGAGTTGAGAAGCCGATAGCGTTAAATGTTTTAAAGACCACATGTGATCGTCTAAATATGGAGGATTGTGAGATATAGTTGTATTGGAATTTGTAAGTATAAGTATTATATGTATGTCATTTTTGACAAAAAGTATCTTTGTCTGAAGAAGTTGTACTAATGGCAATTATGAAGGCAGAGATCGCCTCATACATTAGTAAACGTCTAGCTATTGCAAAGGTCATCATCTGAATTTGATTCGATTTGGGTCATCGTCGACAGACTGACCAAATCTGCTAATATCATTCCCGTTAATGATAAATGCAAAAGAGTTATGTAAACATAGTGTGCCTGTATCGAACATCTTTATCAAGATCCTCGCTTCGCATCGAATTTCTAGAGATTTGCTCAGAAATCATTGAGAACGAACCTTGATGAGAGTACCATGTACCACCCCAAATCGAAGGGACGAGGTAAAGTAACGATACAAAGTAATATAAGTGCTGTTTTATGTTTGAATGATTGACCTTTGGTAATAGACCGTATAATCGCTTTCTTTTGGAAGGATTATCATTGATAATCATCGTATTAGGATCGAGATCGAATCTTGTTAGGATCTAAATATTAGAGCATCTGTAAGCAGGAGTTGAGATAAAGACACCCGACATACAACCACTGTGAGTTGGACATGTCTTTCAGGTTTAAGGTTTCCTATGATGGCAAACCTAACCTTGCAAAATACCCGACCCGCGAGACCTGAAATGATTGTTGAAATTAGGATCTGATTATTAACAGCCGGTAGTGGGCAAGAGGTTATGTGAATGTGAAATGTAGATCCTGAAGTGCCAAATGGGTAGCGAAGTTATGCCATAATTTTTAACCTTGGAAAAATGAATTCATGATCTGACAAATCATGGGATATAAGTCCCCGTTGTATGGGACCATTGAGATGATGTAGAAGTTGGGATTGAAAGGCATATAAGCTGGATCTACACTAGGACTTCAAGAACTGCGTGAATTATGTTTCGTAAATCGAACTTGATGGAATATCTATCAAGTGAAAATCTGATTGTTCTTAGTAAAACTTAGATCGGCGAAAAGTTGCATTCATCAGAAACCCGTGAACATCATGGATAGAGAAAGTAAGTCAACATTAAGCCTGATCTTATTCCCGTAGTTATGTTTGATGAAACTCGCGTATTATAATGGATTACACTTGTGAGAAAAGACCGAATGTGGAGGAAATACCCACATGGCTTTAACTCTATAAGAAGCGAGTAGTAAGATGATCTTTGAGGACAAAGATCCTGTTTAGGGGTAAATGCTGTGACAATCCGTCAATTTATGATTGATATTTTATTCTCAAATATTATTTGAAAATATTATTTTAATGTTACAATATGAACTCACTTATTTTTGGGAAGAAATTTGGATTTACGTCTTGAAGTAGCATCGACTACGTCTAAACCGGAGGATTCTACGTTACGTGCTTACGTTTACATACACCGTCTTTGGTGACAGTCCGACATTTTAGAAAATAAATTTATCCGTGAATATTATTTTGGAGTTTTAAATTTGTGTTAGTTCATAAACTCACAAATTTACGAGAAGAGACTAGGACTTACGATTTTATTTTTAACGTCCTTTACGACTAAACCGGAAACCTTAGGATTACGTATTTACGTTTTCAAACTCCATTTTTGATGAGACAATTTTTATTGGATTCGTTTTATGCCGTTGATTCATAATTTATAAAAACGTTTTTCGTAAAACGACCCGAGGGCACGCAAATCGAGGAAACTAGAATCGAGGAGTACCCGTAAATAAATGGGGATGAGACAAGTGGGACACTTGCCCCACCCCCATCAAAACCGGCCACATTTAGTTACTTATACCATGAGGTGTCACAACCTCATGAACAAATACACACTTGTCCATTTTGCTTACAATTTAAGCTAACTTTCCACTAGCTACATCAAAACCACTCCAACAAACAACTAGCTTCATTTTGATCCATGCAAAACCACAAACTCTCATCCCTCTCCCCATTGATGCCGTCCCATTTTTCACCACAAACCACCATCACTTGATCAAAATTAACCATGAAATCTCATGTTATTTACATACATGATGAAGCCCTTTTAAAACCCTATTGATTGGTGGTGCTTATAACATCCAAGGAGGAGTTTTCATGGAGTATTAGGGCTGATTTTCCTCAAGGTGTTTATGAAGATTGGTGGTCATGAAGATGGTCTTGGTGCATCACAAGTTTCTCCATCAAAATCCATGTTTTGATCACAACCTACATCATCATGGTGGTATAAAGATTGTCCTCCTCATCTTCTTGTTATTTTGATTATGTAAACATGTATTTTATTTCCTATTGTATATGTATATGATGATTATATGATGATAAAAATGTTATGTGGGGATTTGGTGTTGATAAACATGATTAAAAAGGTGAAAAACTATAAAGAACAAGGCTAAAATCTTGCTTAAAAGTGAGGGCTGTATAAAACAGTAAAGAAACAGGTCATGGACTGATAAAATGATGAAGTAGAATCCATTTACAGTAAGCTATATATCTTGTACACATGTGAGAGTTGGCCATGCAATGGAATCATTGTAATGAGTGAGATATGATCAAAACAAGTTTAAGATACAAATCTGAGTTCACTGTTTTGGACGATTTTTAGAAAATACTTAGAAGATGATTCAACAGTAGCTATAGAAGAGTTAAATGTAGCACATATCATGTAGTTTATGTGATAAAAATTTGAGCTTCTATCTCCATGTAGAACTCTAGATATGGCAGTTTTGGTGAAAGTGAAGATAAAAATCAGATTTTGGAAATTAAAGAATAATACTATTATATAAGCACTGAAATTTTAATAGTACAAAATATAAATTAAAATCCACTAACTCATGAATTTTATTTATATAAATATGTACAATGATAAATAAGTGGACATTTAATAAAAATGGTAACTTGTTATGTTTTATAAGATATAAAACTATAAACATGATTTTTACGACTTTTTCGGCTATTGCCGTAAAATTAACGTTTTTGTTAAATAAAACTTAGATGGTTGGACCCGTCTAATGTAAACTTTATAAAACTTATATACTGATATATAAACATGTATAACGAGTAAAAACCGATAAGACCCGAACTATAGGACATACGGACGTTAACGGACTAAATTAACGTTATTAGACTAATAATACAACAAAAATGGACTAAAACACTTATAAACTTATTATTGGGCTTAACCTATTTAGGCCCAACTTGTAAAGTGTAGATACTGATAATATAAGTACAACATGGATTGATACAATTTAAAGAACTTATAATAAGTTTATTGGACTTAAAACACGTAAATGGGTAAAACTAGTAAACTAGTATAAAAGCTATCGACATATAACACTAAAATGAGTAAACGAGAATATGTAAACCCACTTGATCATCATATATATAAAATCATCATATGTATACATAATTGTTATTTTTATAAAGTCATTGGACATGAGTCTAAGACGAGTATTATTTGTCTAGGTTTCCGTGATTGAAGCACGTACCGTACATCTGAATTGCCGATAACCCGCCTTCCCACATCAACGTGAGTTCATAGCCTCACACTCCTTTAAATGTTTTTATAAATGTTTTATAAACCCGCGAGGGAGATAACATGTTAGTTTTTATTAAATAGGACACCATTTGTCCCGATTGTTTGTTTATTGATTTTGGACCCGAATGATTGAATGACCCGATTGTATGACCCGATAAATGATTAAAGCACCCGATAGATGAAATAAAATGGATTATTAAAGTTAGGTTATGTCACTAAAAGTCCCATTAGCATGAATTGTGAACTACCGGGATTTGGTAGACGCTTATGCATTTAATAGTACTATTTGGGGACGATCACCCCAGTTCGCGCCTTGACGGTTGATCCCCGTCGTGCCACATTGATTGGTAAGCGAATTTATGTATGAGAAGATTTCCATAGCGTGACCTTTGTGACGACACACTACTTTAGATGGGCAAAATTGGTATCGGGTTAGCTACCCGTTGTTGGTTTAGTAAGGTAACAATGTCATGCGGCTTATAATAATCCAAAAACTAACGAAATACTACTAGACGCTCAGAATTACGATGTATTGCCTGACTAGCAATACTGGGTCATACTATTGATATTATGTTTGTGTTTTGGTTTTCATAACCATACTCATATAACGGTTTTTATTTTCATACAACGTCGTAAGACCTATTGTATGACGTTTTTACGACATTGGTTCGTATATTGATTTTTAAGGCAAATGCCTATATTATGATTTTGACGAAGATTTATATAAAATGACTTTGGCTATTTTACGGCCTATTAAAATGATTTGTACAAAATGATTTTCAGTAATAATTTTATACTGATATATTATATTGATGGATTTTATTAAACTCTATGAATTCACTCGGCGTTATCGCTGCCTTTTCTTTTAACATGTTTTATCTCAGGTACTTGAAGGTAATTATCGGGAAGACGACAAGAATTCATGGCCCGCACCTAAACAATATTTTTCCATTCAAATACTTTGTAAAACTTTGTATGAAATATAATGACTTGGGACCGATGTAACTTTGATATTTATGAATGGAAATGATTTATTATTAAACGACGCGATTTTTATGCGTTGTCTATGATGTGAGTAATGTGCTATTCTGTAACACCAACTAGTCTTCCGCTGTATTGAGTTGTATAAATTTGGGGGTGTTACACATTTGTATGATCAAATTTACAATGTAATATAGAAGCATAGTGGCGAGCACTGTCACGGAATGAAGAAGAGTCCAAATATGTTCCTACATACAGTTTGAGCGGCTTTGTTTTTGCTTTCCATGTATGGAATTTAATGGTTTATGTAGTCTAGTTATGTTATAATTGTTACATTTTATATGATAATTTTATGTATGGTCTAAGTTCCACATATATTTGGATTCTTGAAACATTTTAGAGGCCTAATTATTGGTGGCTGAAAGACCCTTAAATTATATCCAACATGAATCGGCTGATCTATAAAGTTGAATTTCCCAAGCTTTGATTGTTGTTATCTTTTTTCAAAGGTTGGTGTTAAATTCTTTCCTATTATCTTAATCAACATTTAACGCCCATATTCCATTCCCACTATAGTGATAATATATAATGATGAATCTTATTCAGGAATCGAAGTCAATTGTTGATATCAGCCCTACTAGAAAAGAGTACGATTCTCCATCATGGATACAAAATAATTTATTTTTGCAACAGCATGTTCCGAGGTCACGGGTCATACAACACCACTGTCTATTTCAAATTTACCTTTCCAAGTTGGAAAAGTCACGAAAAGCTCAAAGGAAGAGTTTCTTACCAAGTTTCTCCACCAAAGACAGAGAAACAGGCAAGGAATTGCTTTCTGATAGAGAAAATTAGCGAGTTAAATCTTTTGGTTTTTAAACTTGAGACAATAATTGAGGTTATGTAGCACATTTTCATTATTCTACTTATGCTTTCAGCGAATAGACACTAACAATTTGTTTTAACCGTAATATTCCCTAACCTTAGTTTTCGCATCTCAGGTCATTGCTCGTGAAAGAGATAATGGTAAAGTGGTAAATTTGCAATTTAATGACGAGTTTGCAAGTTTTAGCCCTGAACTTTGCGCTTCACTAAATAATTTGTATAAAGATTTGGTCAACCCAAGGGATTCTGATGATGATGTAATCAATGTAATTATCAATCAATTTTCTTTTTTGAATTTAGTTTTGAAGTTATTTATACTAACTTATTTTTCTTTACAAGATTATCTACTAGAAGAGGAATTGAGATTATGTTTAGAAGATGACGCACGTCTGCAATCGGAATAGGAAAAGAATATTGTGCTTGAGAGGGAATACAGGATTGAACATGCAAAGCGGTTGAGAATGAAAAAACTTAAGTCGCTGGAAATTGAAAAGGAGAAGAAAACAAAGCAAAATGAGTTTATGAATACTAGTCATGCGAGAAAAATAGTGACCAAATTACCGCAAGCAATATTGTTAATGAGTCATGTATAACGGGGAAGGCTCCAAAAAAGATATATTGGGTTATGTTAAAAAAATGAGACTATATAAATGCCCCATATATTGCATAAATGCTACAACAAGTCAAACCATGGGAAGAAGTGATCAGTTAAACTAATATTTCATATTTACTTTCTTCCAACTGGTTTACAATGATAAACATTGTACACTTTAATTTTTCGATGCAGGATCTATCACGATGGTTTCATTATATAGATACGGTAAGGTTGACTGATGATATCCAACAGGTTATCGGTAACCATGGGAATGTGAAATTTAGGTTCCCCTGGAGCGATGATTATATAGTAGATACAATGTTCTGGCTTACGTTAGCGTGCTTAGATCCTATCCGTCAGGGATAGTTAACTGAGAAGGTTAGTTTTTATGGACCATAGAAGGTATTAATCAATTATTTGCCGTTAATTGAAAGCTAAATGTGTACATGAATTTTTACAACACATTGACTTGTGGGTCTGTAGGAATGATACACACGACTATATAGGATATAGAAATGAAGATAAAGATTAAACCAAAAAGAAAGATTAGATTAGATGAAGAAAAGAGAGAAAAACAAGGATGGTTGTGAATTCCTAGTGAGAGAAACACATATGTTTCTCTCTCTACAATCTATGAAAATGGAAGACACACACACTCAAATGAGGTGCTAGGGGCCTTTTATACTACAAGTGTAAAGTATAGAAGGCCTTCCTCATTTGAGTGTTCGGGACTAATTCCCGTTACATACCAAACATTATACTAGAACTCTCAACACCATTATGTAGCATTTTCCACGAGCTTCGCAATGATATATTATATGACCATCTCTTTAAATACGGCTAACAATCTCCCCCTAAGGGGTGGTCATGTAATATGTGACTTCACTTCTTTGGTGTTGTTGACTTTGAAGCTCGTTGTCTTGAGAGTTCTTTCATAGATCCTTTCATGACTTATGATCTTGGATCTTTGGTCTTTGCCTTGACTTGATCTTAAAACTTTGCCATCTTGTGTTCTTATGTCTTTCCCCACATACTTAAACTTTGATTTGATATGAAAGCTTGTTAAACAATCTCCCTTGATCATCAGAGTAGCAGAAGTCTTTGTCTTTAGATGTTCTTGAGCTTTCTTCTTTTACATGAGCATGTGGTCTTGAATTATGACTCTTGAGGTTACTCCACCGTTTGCATTCCTCTGGTTTCCCGTTATACAGTACGAATATTGTACCTGTGATTAGGTAAGTTCAATAAAATTCCTTGACAGGGTTTCCGGTTGTGGTAGCCATTCTCAATACTTGAATATATCGAAAGATACTTCATAGTAAGGAGTGAATCATGCAGTTCCATTCTGCTGATTAAGTCGTCAATTCAATTTCCTGGAACAAGTTTGAATCAATTAAGAATCAAACCATTGTTGTTTTCCAATTGACACAATTTAGATTCGTATGGAATCTCACAAGTCACCTACCGCAGTGCTGTTTGATGATGACACTGGAAGGATTTCCATTCGTCACTGTAAATACTGAGGAGTATTACTCTGAATATTCTGGCAAGATCATAAAGATATTGCGTCGATACCTGGAACGAGTTTGAATCACAAAAGAATCAAACCACTGTTGCTTTCCAGTTAACATATGTTCAATTCAAGTGAATCTTACATATGACCTACCGCAGTGCTGTTTGATGTTAACATTGGAAGGATTTCCATTCATCACTGTGAATACTAATGAGTATCACTCTGAATGTTCTGGCAATATCACAAGGATAGAGCGTAGGACTCTGTAAATTATCGCTTGTGTTCTAAAGATGAACAACAATTGATATATGGAATATGTGTCCTAATGAGATTTTATGATGAATCTCGTTGGCTCTAGACTCTATGAGTACACGTTTATTTGGTGATCGGAGGCTGGAGCAGACTGCCACCTATTCAATATCTACTATCTCGGAGTGAGAAAGTTGATAGAAATGAGTTGAACTCCGTGACAATAAAACAAAATTATTTTGAGAGAAGCTTGAGTAGACTGGGAAGGGTTGTGCATTGCATCACTGGGTTCATGATGCTTTGTCTTCAGTATCAAAAATCATCAAAGTGATTCTTATAATAGATGTATTGACCCGGTTTCTACCTAAGTTGTATGGAGGGCTTCTTTCTTTACACCCTTTATCCTTACATTTCTTTTTCATTCTTCAACCCTTCAATGCTTACCAAGACGTCATAACTAGCACCTTGTTGTGATTGGTCCAGTGCTAGCTTAAGTCATTAGTCGGTATTTTTCCCGTACACTCAACTAATCCATCTTTCCTAAGGACATCTAAATTCTAATGGATTGTCCCTGGGAAGATCCCTCTGATTCTGGTTGGATCATAGGACGAATACCTAACCACCTTTTGACACCAATACCGTCGTGAATTAATGTGTTGAAGGGTATAGATATCGTAACCAGAAAAACCTCTTGAAGGTTTTTTGTATCACCAAAACGCCCCCCCCCCCCTACATATGTGCATCATAAAAGGAAAGGTTTTTGCACATATTAGGAAGAGAAAGCACTTATATCAAAGTTCTTATCCAAGATAACACATTTTAATCACTATTCTCCCCCTCAAAAATTGCATGACATTGAAATTTTTGTGAAACTAGTAATGAAACATAGAGAGAATAATGTTGCATGAAAGTTTGTACTCCCCCTCGAAAAGAAATTTTAATTAAAATGAGGGGAGTATATGAGCACACAGTTTTGAAATACTTTGAAAAATTATGCTCAAAAACCTGAGAAAACTTACTTTCCCGTTGTTAAGGAATAATATACATAAATGAACATTTTCCCTGTGTTCATGAGCTTAAAACTTTGAATGTTTTGATATAAGCCCATGACCCGAGAAAAATTAATATCTCGTTGTTGAGGATAAGTCATAGACTTTCCTTTCTTTGGGGACCGGGTTATAGTCTGACATGTGACTATAAGCCATTATGAGAAGAAAATAGAAAAGACATGTTTTGAACACATTTGAACTCTCATTCGAACTCTATGTACATACCCGTGTCGTTATTTAGCGACATTTCTAAGTACGTCCATATTATCGATGCTGAGAGACATGTCGAAGAAGAATATTTTTGGTATTTTTGAAAGATTTTCTCATTTTTTATTTTGTTTTTATAGGTTTTATATTTTTGTATTTTTATTTTCTGATAGATATATACAAGATTACTGCGAATGTGTAAGACGTTCAAGTTCATCTGGAGTGAAACTACGCATACCAAGTCGACGAACCAAGAATTCAAATCTTTCTTGAGAAAGAGCTTTGCTGAAGATGTCGGCTAGTTGGTAGTCCGTCTTGACAAAGAACAGTTCGATCGTTCATTTTTCCACATGCTCCTTTATGAAATGGAATCGGACAGCTATGTGCTTGGTCTTGGAGTGTTGGACCGGGTTGCAGGATATGGCTATGGCTGATTGTGAATCACAATAAATAGGAACTTTGTTAAAGTAAAATCCATAATCCGTGAGTTGTATTCTCATCCAAAGGACTTGAGCACTACACACGGATAGAGACACATATTCTGCTTCCGCGCTGGACAACACCGTACAGTCTTGTTTTCTTGATGACCAGCTCACTAGCTTCTCGCCTAAGAATTGTGCTCCACCAGAAGTGCTCTTAAATGGATCATGACACCCTGCATGATCGGCATCTGAAAAATCAGTGAGATTAAAACCAGAATCCTTCGTATACCAGAGACCCATGTTAATGGTTCCCCGGAGATAAAGAAAGATCCTTTTAACCTCCTTGAGGTGCTTCTCGGTTGGCTTCGCCTGGTACCGAGCACATAAACAAGTAGCATGCACAATGTCCGGTCTGCTTGAGGTTAAGTACATAAGGGACCCGATCATGCTTTGGTATTTTGTAGCATCTACAAATGTCCCTTTCTTATCCAAATCAAGCTTGTGTTTAGTGTCCATTGGAGTACCAATAGGATCACAGTTTTCCATGCCAAATTTCGTTAGAATCTCAAGCACATACTTGGATTGATTTATGCAAATACCACGGGGGGGATTGGTGAACTTGGAGACCAAGAAAGAACGTCATTTCCCCATCATGGACATTTCGAATCGACTTTTCATAAGGTCGGAAAATAATATGGAATATTTTGGGTTAGTAGAACGAAATATAATATCATTTACATAGACCTAAGCCACCAAGATGTCGTTGCCGTAGTGCTTGATAAACAACGTTGGATCAATGGTTCCTTTGCTAAAGTGATTTTGGAGAAGAAATGATGATAATTCGTCGTACCATGCCCTCGGTGCTTGTTTCAAACCATAAATTGCCTTTTTCAACTTGTAGACATGGCTTGGATGTTCGGTGTTGATGAAACCTTCAGGTTGACATACGTACACATCTTCTTTTAACGGCCCATGCAAGAAAGTCGTCTTCACGTCCATTGGATACACAGTGAACGATTTATGTGCTGCGTATGCCAAGAAAATCCTAATAGCTTCCATTCGAGCAACCGGGGCGAAGGATTCTGCGAAATCAATTCCCTCTTGTTGTTTATAACCTCTCACGACTAACCGAGTCTTGTTCCTAATGACCGTTTGCTCCTCATCCATCTTGTTTTTAAATAACCATTTCAAAGTAAGGGGATCAATATTGTCCGGTCGAGGTACTAACTCCCATACATCAAGCCGGATGAACTGATTAAGTTCTTTTTGCATAGACTCAATCCATGATGCATCGGTCATTGCTTCTTTCACACTTGCTGGTTTCATTGTGCTGACTGATAGTGCATAGATACATATATCACCGTCGGTACATAGCTGATTTCGTGTTGAGACTGGTCGTGAGAGATTCCCAATCACTTGAACCAAAGGATGATTCTTAGTCCATTTGTGTTCATGTGGAAGTGTATGAGAAACTTGATGCGAGCTTAACGGATCCACATATGGTGCTGAAGGCTGAGTAGTACTTGTGGAAGCCGCAAATGGATTAACAAACTCGTGTTCGTTGAGCATCGCATCGTTTGCATTTTCAGCAACTATTTCATTCTGAAGATGAACATGAGTAGGGATTTGATGAGAATGTTGTTGAGTTACGTCAGCAGTCGGAGAAGTGGGTGGAATATTTGGAGGCAATATGGTTGAGGTTGATGTAGATGGTGCAGAAGTAGATGCCGTTGGTGTAGATGCAATCGGAGGTTCTTGAACTACCGTAGCAGGTGTAGCCGGGGCATTTTGAGGAACACCAAATGACGAAGGACCCTCCATATATTCATCATAGATTGGCCCAAATAAAACTTCCAAGTCATGTTCCGATGGTTGTAACGATGAGATTGCTGACGGTGCAAATTGAAGCGCGAGTCCTGAACTTACGTGTCCAGAAGTCTGACCTTGAAGCTCGGGTTGTGAACTTCTATGTTGAGAGGCCATACCCGAGAGTTCATCAAAGGTAACATTCATAGTCTCCATTACCTTTCTTGTCCTTCGATTATAAACCATGTAAGCACAAGCAGTTGAAGAATAACCAATAAAAAAACCAATATCACCTTTAGGTTCAAGTTTACCGATATCTTCACGATCATTCTTCGGATAACATAATGCACCGAAGACATGTAAAAATGAAATATCCGGTTTTCTTCCATTAATGATCTTATAAGGTGTTTTGTTGAAACGGGTGTGAATAATGGAGCAGTTTTGAGTATAACATGCAGTTGCAATTGCATCGGCCCAAAGGAATAACGGTGCACTGGAGGAGAAGCATCGTCCGAGCAGCTTCAACTAACGTATGATTCCTCCGTTACACAACTCCATTCTGCTCTGGAGTTCTTACAGCCGAAGTTTGATGAGAGATCCTAACTTCGTCAAAGTAAGCTTTCAGTTTCTGATTGGTGAATTCTGTGCCGTTATCCGTTCTTACAATGATAACAGGGGCTTGAAGTAGCACTGATGTTTTCTTCAAGAAATTAATAATTACATCTGGGGCTTCATCTTTTGATGCAAGGAAATGAACCCATGTGTAACGAGAATAATCATCCACAATTACAAGGACATACCGCTTTCCATTAATGATTTGGGAACATGTTTGGGTTTGTGAGGTTTCTTCTTACTTTTACCTTGCTCACAGGAAGGACAAAGATGGTCTTTTGAATATTTAAACTTTGGAAGACCGGTAACGAGATCATCTTTCGTAAGTTGAGTGATGGCATCAAAATTGAGATGAAATAATATTTGATGCCATAACCATGATTTTGTTGAAGTGGCCCGGGCCATGAGACAAATTGGAGAAGCAACAGACATTTGAAAAAGATCAATGGTGTAAAGGTTGGTGGTACGATTTCCTTTCAAAAAATCAATTCCTTCAAGATCTCTTACAAAACATGTATGACTTCTGAAAGCAACCTCCAAGTCTGAATCACAAAATTTCCCAATCGAGAACAAATTGTGTCCCAAGCCATCAACAAAAGAGACTCTGGTTATGATTATATTTCCCCAATGAAGATCACCATAGCCTAGAATTGCCGCAACATGATCATTTCGAAATCGAACAGTTCCCATGAAACGCCATACAAAGTTCTTGAGAAGGCTTCGATTCCCATTCATATGTTTGGAACAGCCCGAGTCCACGCACCAGAGACAAATTTCAACAGTCTACCAATGATAAGAGAAGAAAATATTTTGGCAACCGATGAAATAGGTTCCTGTAGGGTTAGATGATAATTAAGCCGTATCACATACCGACGTTTCACTGTCAGTATGAGATCTACTAGCGTCGTTAATTTTGCCACTACAGTCAAAATTTCTACCAGTAGGCAACCATTTAGAGATGAATCTAGGGCTACTAGGCTTAGCAAGACTTTATGTGGACCCTACGTGCGTACTTTTTGGAACATACACATTAGCCTTAGGAGTGCGTTGTTGTTCACTGACAGACAACTTGTCAATTCGAGTGTAACCACCATAATTCAAACCATTCTTAGTCAAACCACAAGCATCATGACTAAACGTAAAGAAACATTTGTTACATTTAGCACAAATAACTTCATATTTTTCATTCCGAATAGCAAGCTTAAAGTCATTACATTCAGATGAATTAGGTTTCTGATTATGATTAAAAAGTTGTAAATTCCTAGGGTGTTCTTCTACTTCCACATTATTGATCTTGGGGCGACTACTTCTAGAGGCAAAAGGGACCCTATCATTCCTTGTATTGCTCGTAGGCTGTGGCCTTCTGCTCTTAGTGTAATTATTTATTCCTGTAGAAGAAGACACATGTCTATTAGAATTAGCACTTTTTAAACCAATAACTTGTGGTTGAGTTATAGTGATCGGTTTTGTCCTAACGTTTGCTTTACGTTGTTTGCTAGGCACAGAGGGAGAACTAACACGAAACATTCCTGGGGCAATCACAGCAGTTTTCGTTCCAACAACCTTGGGAAAAGGTGTCACAACAATACGAGTGAGTCCCGAGGTTGCTGGTGTCTGAATCCTACTGGGCTCAGAAGTCGTATCTTTTAACAAGGCTTTTAACTTACAGTTCTCACAGATTTTATCAATAAGTTTCTGATAGACAGACTTACTTTGTTCAACAGCCCTCTTATATGAAACAACAATAGATTCTAAATCTGCAATTTTAGCCTTAAGCTTCTGAACATTTCCATCACTAGCACTCTCTAACCCTGAAGAGGTCAAATTCTTTTCTTTAACCCATCCTAACTGAGCCTGCAACCGTGCGATAGTTTGTTGCATTTCATTGTAGGCTTTGTCATACGAAATTTTGTCATATTTGCATTCATCACATTTTTTGACAAACTTATTCCATAGATTGGTAAAATCTTTGTCCTTTTTAATGACAACAGATTCCATTTTCTCTTTCATACGTTCAAGCTCAGTTTGGAGGGTTTCCTGATTCGACACAGAGGTATCTAACGCAATGAGGCTACTATCAACATTATCACGTGCATTAGAGAGACGTTCAAGATCGATTTCCAAAACTTTGATTTTATCAAGAGATTCATCAGCCTCCTTCGTCAAAGATTTAAAGTCTTCAACAAAGTTGGCTAATTCTTTTAGAAAAGCGTTTCACAGATTGCCTAACCAAGCATCAACTTGATTAATAATCGGATTAATATCGTTTTGAAGAATTTTCTGAACCTCAATCTGAACAGGTGATGTAAAATTTCCTCTAGTGATTTTGGAATTAACAACACGTTTAAGGATGACAAAGTTATCTTTAAGCTCATTTAGAAATCGGCGTGTGATACTCGGTTTAGGAGGGTCATCAAACAATTCCTCACTTGGTAGCAAAAGCATTTCAGTACTCGTTTTAGACCGAACAAAAACAGTTGGAGGATTAACTTTCGGATAATAAACGGGTGTCACTTCTCTATCAAGCTTTTTCATTCTTAAACGAGTCTCTACTACAAGATCAGTAGTTTCCTCAGAATCATGCACACTAGGAGGATCATGCTCATCAGATAAGAGCGCACTACCGTTATATAAGGTTTCATTAGTGGCCTAAACTTGCTTAAGATATCCAGGGTTAGGGGGAAGAGGACAACCTAAATCCAATTTGAATCGAGTGTAATTTATCTCATTCACTTTTGGTGCGAGCATATTTATTGTCTGCATAGTTTGGCCACGTTTTACTAAGAGGTTGTCTAATTCTCTAATCCTATCATGAGCTTTGCAAAAATCCTCAAGAAGCCCATCTCCTCGAATTTTGAAATCATGTTTCAGCTTCTTTCGTTCTTCTTTTAAATCCAAAATAGTAGATTTTTCTGTTGAAAGCTGTTTATTAAGAGAAGTGATTTCATCATTCAATTCGCTTACCTTTTTAGCACTACTTAAGTGTAAGTCATTTAATTTCTTAGTTGTGCATTTTTCTTGATAAACAGATGTAGCATGAGCTTGTTCAAGTTCTTTAATTTTAGCCTGATGAATTTCAAAAGTTTTCTCCCGTTCCTTATATCCCGCAAGATCAGTGGTTAATTTGGCATTAGTTTCTCTAAACTTATTTTTAACCACCGTAGCATGGTAACATCCTTAGCAAGCTTATCAAATAGAGATTTATAATACGCATGTGCCGCATGAGGAAGGTTTGTAGGCTGGGCAACTTGATCCACACTAAGGTCCATACTGGGTTCATTCGAACTAATATTACTATTATTCGTTTGATCCCCGTGTGTCTCAATGTAGGGCTCAAGCATCTCAGTATACTCCTCCTCCTGATTAGACGTACTATATATATCATTATCATCAAAACGTGGATATACCTCAGAGGGACCGTCTGAATCATAAACGGAAGCTCTGTCAACATGCATTCCTGAGGTAGATGCTTGTTGTAAGTTAGCCATCAAGATGTAGTTGGCATTCACCTCTTCTTCCTCGTCATATTCTACAGCAGAAGCCATAAGATCGAATTCCTCAGCTTGAAGTGGAATCCCTTCCTCTTCCTTTTGTGCTATGAGAAGCTGAGTCTGAAGATAAGCAGCATCCCTCTTCTTTTTGGCTGTGCAATCTCTAGCATAATGACCAAATCCCCTGCAGTTGTAGTATTGAACCTGACGATTGTTGTTTCCATTTCCCGTACCAGTATTCTCAGCCCTTGCAGCCATAATAACTATTAACCCATTCTGATTACCCGCATTCGGAACACCCGGATTTTGACCACGGTTTTGACCATACTGATTTCCTGCATTGCCAACGGTCTGCCCAGCATTCTGACCATATTGTTGAAACTGAGTCCCCGTGTTTCCAGCAACTACCAATTGGTGATCTTGATTCGTATTCATGAAAGGTTGAGCTAGCTGCCTATTTCTAGTGTTCAAGGAGATTCTCTGATTGTTGTTGGTGGGGTTAATGGTGAATTTGAATGCCTTTGCAAGAAGGGCAAGACTAGTATTAATAGCATGAGTAGGATCGGTGATGTAAAACCCGCATGCTTTTACCATGCATAGTACCCTTAGGATCATACGTACTAGATTAAAACTTTCCTAATATAGCATGATTACGATTACGTGTTAGGAGTTTACGTATTACGTACGTGTTAGAACACGATAAGTATTTACTATGCACGATCACATAATAGTTATTTGACGATAATTAATCACGAACATGCGATCATGAAATCATGAACGTAATTAAAACACGAACTATTATTAATTACGTATATATATTTATTACGAGCGTAATTAAATATATTAGATCACGGTATTTACGTAACGAGAACATTTAAAACACGAACACAAATAATCATAAACGTTTAACGTAACAACGAGACACGGGAAAAGGTACGGGTACCCCAAGTGGGGTCCCTACCCGCGACCAACAAGGACAAATAGGCCAAGCCCATTTGTCAAATTTACTAAAGCGGGTTATTATTTTTTTACTACTCAATTAAACTTTACAGAAGATTTTTAAGAAAACCTAAAAAACCTCCTTCCTCCTTTCTCCTTTGTGCCGCCACCCTACAACCACCATAAGGGGTGATTTTTGATCTTGGATCTTGAAGTTTTAGTGATTGATCGTGTTGGTTCTTCGTCCTCCTGATCCACGAATTCGGTAAAACCTTTTTGAACCTTTTTCTTTTGATTTAATCTTTTTATAAATCAAGAACATGTGTTGTTTTTATAAAAACATATTAATTAATCATGGATCTAACATGATTTGGTATTAAATAAAATCAAAAGGGTGTTTTAAGGGGTGTTTGTTTTGAGCCGCAGGCTGCACCGAACCCGAATGGGTTTCGGTTTGCCAAGCCGACCACCACCAAGACCATATGGTCTTGGTTGGTGCGTGTGGGTCCCACGGCCGCAGTGAAACACGGGGTACCCCGAGTTGGTTCGGGGTACGGTGTCGATTTCATGTCCGGTTCATGCTTTTTAGTCTAGATCCGGTTCATGGTGTATGTTAGTTTTTTATGTTTATGATCTTATGTTAAAATTTAAATTAATAAAATGATGTGATTAATTTAATAACATGACTTAGGTTATTTAATTATTAATGATCATGAAATTATTTTAACCTAAGTATTTATATATTTAAGACTTATAATTAATTAATTATTTTAAAACCATGGATATAATTAATTAATTAACATGACTTAGGTTATATTATTAATATATAATAATACATATTTTAACCTAAGTATTTAACTTATTTAATTAAAAAACATGTTATACTTTAATTAAATATTTTAACCTATAGTTTAATTAAATTACATGAAATAATTATTAAACTATACATTATATCATATGACTTAGAAAATAATCATGAAAACACTTAGGCTTATATACTTAGCTTATTTAACCAGCTTATTTCTAATTATGGAAACTTTCTATTTTTAGAAACTTAATTAAATAAGGCAGCTAATCTATTTATGGAAACCCGCTATTTTTAGAAACTTATTTATTTCAGGCAGCTAATCTATTTATGGAAACTTATTTAATTAAGGCAGCTAATCTATATATGGAAACTTTCTATTTTTAGAAACTTATCTATTTTAAGCAGTAAATCTATTTTTGGAAACTTTCTATTTTTTGAAACTTTCTATTTTTAGAAACTTTCTTTTTTTGGTAACTTTCTATTTTTGGAAACTTTCTATTTTTGGAAACTTTCTATTTTAGGAAACTGCTATTTTTGGAAAGTTACTTATTATTACACAGTAAGTATAATAACACATGAAATACCAGAAATACTTAATCAGATTAAACAGAATATAAGATAAAACACAGTTTAAGGCTTAGAAACAGTAAAACATGGTAAGAACACATAAAATAAGCTAAGACATGACATAAAACCAGCTACATATTTAGTAAACAGATACTTATTCATGTACGTATTTATGTAGCACTAGTGATTCAGAAGTAGGATTCCTCGCAGTTCATCTTCTTCGTTCACTGGACATAAGGTACGGATTCCCGTCCTTTCAGTATGGACATTCTTTCCTTATTGGGATTCCCCGTATGTAGCCAACTGTTTTCCCGTAGTATAAGTTATGTGTTTGATTGCTTATGTTTAATTAAGATTACCTATAGCCATATACATGCATGACCAGTTTCACCTAGTTATGGAGGTACCATAACCATAACATTAGAGGCATTGATGTTATGACTTCACCACGGCGGAGTGATTGCTCGTGGCGTCCCTTCAGCTTTTGGCCATTTATTTATATTTATCATGTGGGGCGTATGGGTGCATCCTAGTTACATGTTTTTATTCAGGATTACATGGTGAATGTGGTGTGTGCCTTGCATCCTTCACAAGGAGCTGATCCCTCCTACCCAAAAACCAGTATATTAAATTAGAGGCAGCCCCTCTAATTTGCATGATGAGGTCACCCCTCCAAGTATTCATGCACGGTGGATTTTCATGACCTATATTGGCTAATGGTAAAATACGACAAACAGTTTTTATAAGATAAACATAAGACTTTCAAACTATTAAACCAGTTTTATTAAGACTTAACCAGGTTACTCGGGACTTAGTTTCTTCCGCTGTTATTATGTTATATGCTTATCCTATTCATGCTTTATTGTACATCCGTGCACTGAGCGTATTGCTCAACCGTTTTCCTTTTCTATGTTCCCAAAACGGCAGGTACTCAGGGACGCTCGTAGACACTAAGAGTACGTGCATATGGACTGGAAGCTGTCTAGCCTTCTTTACATTATGCATTTCCTTTCTTATGATACTTATGCTTTGGACATTGTTTAGTCCTTTCCTTTACTATACTATGTTTGTGTGTGATGAGCTTTACTTTTGGACTACCGATGTTTGATTCCGGTATTTTCCTTTCTATGGTCAAGTAATGTTTAGACATTTTTCCTTGTATGCTTTGATGACACGCCATAATTACTGTGATATTTCCATTTCCAAAATGAGGTGTTACAATTATGGTATCAGAGCCAAGGCTTCGACCTGTAGGCTCTCAAATATGACCTGTGATTAGTGGGTAGTCACTACGGTCTTCCTAGAACTGACAGTTGTTTTCATGCATTCATCATTTTTAAGCATACATATACATGTCATTGTTGCAGGGTTTTTGACTAAGTAATGGTTGGTACAGGACTGGCCCTATTTAGTCGCATGTGTTTTATCGAAACTTTTAGATTTGGGACCGACCCATAGGCGTCCCCTCGCTATGTCTTTTGTTTTGGGTGAACTGACCAGAGGCGTTCACTCTCGAGCATACAAAAGTTTTCATAAAACTGCATCATGCATTCATACACAAAATATTCTTGCATAAAATTTTTCTCGTGAAATTTTAGTATAATTTTTTTTTCATGTATATATATATATTATGTTTTGATCTGTTAATCATATGTTTTATGTTATACTGTCAGATGGTTCTCACACGCGAGCAGGAGCAGCTCAATGCTGCAATTCAGGCTGCCATGCAAGCCTTGCTCCCTCAACTGAGGAACGACATCAGGGCTGAAGTTCAAGCTGCCAATAATCAGCAGCACAATCAGCCACCTCCTCCTCCTCCAGTGACATTAGCAGTATGGCTGGAGAGATTCAACAAGCTCCACCCTCGAGCTTTTGAGAAGACAGATAGCCCCAGCGATGCTGAAATCTGGTTGGCTCACATCGAGAAGATTTTCAACGCTATGGGCTGTGACCCCGCATACAAGGCGAGGTTGGCATGCTATTGGTTCGAAGGCGATGTACTCAACTGGTGGTTAGCATTGATGCAATCTAAAGGTGGTGATGAGTGGGTTGCTGGTTTGACTTGGGCTCAGTTCAAGGACAGGGTGATGGAGCAGTTCTTTCCCAAGGCTGAGCAGGACAAGCTCAAGAGAGAGTACCATGGGATCCGACAGAGAGCTAGGGAGAATAGCAACGATTTTATGCAGTGCTTTCTTCGCTTGGCTAGTTTCCTTGGTGCGGCAGCAGGTACTCCTGAAGAGCATGCACATCACTTTAGATGGGCTCTTCGCACATCGGTCGCAAACAATCTGGTGTGTGCTACGTTCAACACTGTAGCACAAGTGGCCGATGCAGCACGAAAGCTGGAGATGCTACAGGAGAGAGATGAGTTCGAGGAAGCGGAAAGACCCGACATGAGGTAAACCTTCGTATTCAAGCGGTGACCAATCCGTATATTTGCATATGTCAATTATTCATCTCTTAAATGTATCTTCCAGGCAGAAAACTGGGGACCGGTCTCAGCCGGCTACTCAGCAGCAGCCTCATCAGCCCAAGGGAAACGGTCAGACTAACGACCGTTCTGCTACGGATAGGCGTGGCGGTAATGACAATTACCGTAACAACGCTGGGCACTCCAACATCAGCAGGTCCTAATACTTACGCAATTCCTTATGTTTTATGTTATAACTCATATTCTGACACTTTAGCAAACTTCTACCAGGAACCATGGAAACAGTAGGGACCAGAACCAGAGAGGTTCGCAGCCTAGCCGTCCAGCTATCACTGGTATTCAATCTTACGATTATCCGCTTTGTCCTTTGTACCCAATAATCACTGTCTTATGTAAAATGTTTTTATCAGGTCCTCTGCCAGCCAGAGCACCTGCTGGAGGATACACTCATCCTCTTTGCTCTACTTTCCACCGTAGGCACCCAGGACCATGTCGCCGTAATACTGATGCATGCTTCAAGTGTGGTCTTCCTGGCCATATTATGAAGGATTGCTGTAAGGGCGAGATGGAGGGTACATCGGGACATGCTGATACCAAGCCGCCTCCTACTGCCGGGCGTGTCTACACGACATCTCGAGACCAGGCCAACAAGTCTACAGGTACCATCACTGGAATCTTGTATATGTATGGTCAAGCTGCATGTGTTCTTTTCGATACAGGTGCTACTCACTCGGTTATTTCTACTGCTTATGCTAAGAACATTAGGATGCCTCCCTTGCCACTAGAAAATAGGCTTACTATTTCCACACCTTTGAGGGACTCTGTATTAATCACCCATGTATACAAGAGTCTTCCCCAAAAATTTGATGATAAGGTTCGACCTGTCGACGCACTTCCGCTGGACATGAATGACTTCGACATGATTTTGGGCATGGATTGGCTATCCAAGTATCATGCTACCATAGACTGCCATTCATATCGAGTTATCTTCGGTGATGTCAATGCACCAGAGTACATTCATAATGGGTTCATACCCGGACGGTCTGTACAAGTCATATCCACCCTGCAAGCGCGTGCACTACTGTCACATGGCTGCGAGGGTTATCTAGCTACGGTTCACGACATGGATGCTGAATCTCCATCGATTCAGGATCAACCTATAGTGTCGGAATTCCAAGATGTGTTTCCAGCAGAACTTCCGGGCATACCACCTGCACGAGAAGTGGAATTCAGTATCGAGCTGGTTCCAGGAGCTGAACCAATCTCCAAGGCTCCTTATCGCATGGCTCCCATAGAGCTGAAGGAGCTGAACGATCAACTGCAAGAACTTCTTGAACGAGGTTTCATTCGACCGAGCGCATCTCCATGGGGCGCACCGGTCTTGTTTGTTAAGAAGAAGGACGGCAGTATGCGTCTTTGCATAGACTATCGCGAGCTCAACAAGATTACCATTCAGAATAGGTATCCATTGCCACGCATTGACGATCTGTTTGACCAACTCCAAGGGGCCAAACACTTCTCCAAGATTGATCTTAGGTCAGACTATCATCAGCTACGGGTCAAGGAGCAGGACATCGCTAAGACTGCCTTTCGTACCCGTTATGGCCACTACGAGTTTGTAGTTATGCCATTTGGCCTGACAAATGCTCCAGCAGTGTTCATGGATCTGATGAACAGAATCTTCCATGAATTTCTGGACAAGTTTGTCATTGTCTTCATCGATGACATCCCGATTTTCTCAAAGTCCAAGGAGGAACACGAAGACCATCTTCGTACAGTGCTACAGATTCTTTGCCAGAAGCAGCTGTATGCTAAATTCTCCAAGTGTGAGTTCTGGTTAGACAAGGTGGCATTCTTAGGTCACATTGTATCAGCAGAAGGAATCACTATGGATCCAGCGAAGGTTGAGGCCATTACTAAGTGGCCAAGGCCGACATCAGCGACGGAAGTCCGCAGTTTCTTAGGCTGAGCTGGCTATTACCGTAGGTTCGTGGAGAACTTTTCCCGCCTAGCACTACCATTGACCAAACTGATGCGGAAAGGGGAGAAATTCGTCTAGACTGAAGATCGAGAGAAGAGCTTTGAAGACCTGAAGCAAAAGCTAGTATCTGCACCTATTCTTACTCTACCATCTGGTACGGGTGGATTTCAAATCTACAGCGATGCATCGGGGAAGGGACTTGGCTGTGTTCTCATGCAACATGGGAAAGTAATCGCGTACGCTTCACGGCAGCTTAAGCCTTATGAAGAAAATTACCCCACGCACGACCTGGAACTTGCTGCAGTCGTGTTTGCATTGAAGATATGGAGGCACTACTTATATGGAGAATCATGTGACATTTTCATGGACCACAAGAGCTTGAAGTATATCTTCACTCAGCGTGAATTGAACATGAGGCAGAGGAGATGGTTAGAGCTGTTGAAGGGTTATGACATTAATCTACAGTATCATCCCGGAAAGGCAAATGTAGTAGCAGATGCTCTTAGCAGGAAGTCCGGAATGATCAACGGCATTAAAATAGAAGAGGAAATCATCAGAGACTTGGAGCGACTAGACATCGAGATCATGGTACATGGACAGCACGGTTACTGGGCTAATCTTAGAGTAGAACCCGAGTTGCTATCTAAGATCAAGGAAGCTCAGAAGGATGACGGAGAAATCTGGGCGATAGTACAGAATTTTGGAGAAGCACACATAATTCAGAGTAGATGCAGATGGTATCGTATGGCAGGGCACTAGACTTTGTGTTCTTGATGACCAAGAACTCCAGGAAGCCTTGTTAACTGAAGCTCATAGCTCCCCATTCTCGATACATCCTGGTTCGACTAAGATGTACCATGACATCAAACAGTACTTTTGGTGGAGTGGTATGAAACAGGATGTGGCCACTTACGTCTCCAAATGTCTTACCTGCCAGCAGGTTAAGATCGAGTATCAGCGATCTGGCGGTCTCCTTCAACCGTTAGATATTCCAGAGTGGAAGTGGGACAAAATCACCATGGATTTTGTTACCGGTCTTCCGCCTACCAAAAGGAAGCACGATGTAATTTGGGTTATCGTTGATCGACTTACCAAATCAGCTCAGTTCTTACCGATCCGCAAGGAAGATCCGGTAAGTAAACTCGCAGATACGTACAGACGAGAGATCATGAGACTCCACGGTGCACCATCCAGCATCGTCTCAGACAGAGATCCTCGATTCACTTCGCGCTTTTGGAAAAGTCTGCAGAAAGCTTGGGGTACACAACTTAAGCTTAGCACGGCTTTTCATCCTCAAACGGACGGACAGTCGGAGCGAACCATTCAGACATTGGAGGATATGTTGGGTTCATGTGCGTTGGAATGGACGGGTGATTGGGACGAATACATCTGTTTGGTGGAGTTTGCATACAACAACAGTTGGCACGCAAGCATCAAGTGTGCCCCATTTGAGATGTTGTATGGCAGAAAGTGTCGCGCCCAATCTGTTGGGATCAGGTTGGCGAGCGAACACTCGAAGGACCGGAAATTATAGAGATGACCAATGAGAAGATGGCAGTAGCTAAGCAGAAAATTCAGGAGGCACGGTCACGTCAGAAGAGTTATGCCGATAAGCATCGTAGGGATATACACTTTAATGTAGGAGATCACGTCTTCCTTAAGGTTTCGCCGGCACGTGGTGTTAGACGCTTCGGGATTAAAGGGAAGCTCAGTCCTCGTTTCATCGGACCGTTTGATATCATTGAACGAGTCGGTGAAGTATCTTACCGATTGGCGTTACCTCCGCAGCTTTCGCATGTGCACAATGTGTTTCATGTGTCCTTACTCAGAGGGTACCAGTATCATCCCCTTCACATGGTTCAGTATCCACTGGAACAGATACGTGAAGATCTCACTTTTATAGAAGAACCCGAACGAGTTCTTGACAGACAAGAACGAGTCATGAGAAAGAAGACGATTCCGTTCGTCAAAATTCTATGGAGGGATCATACCGAGCGGGAAGCCACTTGGGAAACAGAAAAGTCTATCCGGGCTTCTTACCCTCATTTCATATTTTGAATTCGGGTATGTTCTTCTTTTCCAGTTACTTTATCTATAATTCGGGGACGAATTATTCTTTTTAGGGGGGAAGAGTTGTAAAACCCGCATGCTTTTACCATGCATAGTACCCTTAGGATCGTACGTACTAGATTAAAACTTTCCTAATATAGCATGATTACGATTACGTGTTAGGAGTTTACGTATTACGTACGTGTTAGAACACGATAAGTATTTACTATGCACGATCACGTAATAGTTATTTGACGATAATTAATCACGAACATGCGATCATGAAATCATAAACGTAATTAAAACACGAACTATTATTAACTACGTATATATATTTATTACGAGCGTAATTAAATATATTAGATCACGGTATTTACGTAACGAGAACATTTAAAACACGAACACAAATAATCATAAACGTTTAACGTAACAACGAGACACGGGAAAAGGTACGGGTACCCCAAGTGGGGTCCCTACCCGCGGCCAACAAGGACAAATGGGCCAAGCCCATTTGTCAAATTTACTAAAGGGGGTTATTATTTTTTTACTACTCAATTAAACTTTACAGAAGATTTTTAAGAAAACCTAAAATACCTCCTTCCTCCTTTCTCCTTTGTGCCGCCACCCTACAACCACCATAAGGGGTGATTTTTGATCTTAGATCTTGAAGTTTTAGTGATTGATCGTGTTGGTTCTTCGTCCTCTTGATCCACGAATTCGGTAAAACCTTTTTGAACCTTTTTCTTTTGATTTAATCTTTTTATAAATCCAGAACATGTGTTGTTTTTATAAAAACATATTAATTAATCATGGATCTAACATGATTTGGTATTAAATAAAATCAAAAGGGTGTTTTAAGGGGTGTTTGTTTTGAGCCGCAGGCTGCACCGAACCCGAATGGGTTTCGGTTTGCCAAGCCGACCACCACCAAGACCATATGGTCTTGGTTGGCGCGTGGGTCCCACGGCAGCAGTGAAACACGGGGTACCCCGAGTTGGTTCGGGGTACGGTGTCGATTTCATGTCCGGTTCATGCTTTTTAGTCTAGATCCGGTTCATGGTGTATGTTAGTTTTTTATGTTCATGATCTTATGTTAAAATTCAAATTAATAAAATGATGTGATTAATTTAATAACATGACTTAGGTTATTTAATTATTAATGATCATGAAATTATTTTAACCTAAGTATTTATATATTTAAGACTTATAATTAATAAATTATTTTAAAACCATGGATATAATTAATTAATTAACATGACTTAGGTTATATTATTAATATATAATAATACATATTTTAACCTAAGTATTTAACTTATTTAATTAAAAAACATGTTATATTTTAATTAAATATTTTAACCTATAGTTTAATTAAATTACATGAAATAATTATTAAACTATACATTATATCATATGACTTAGAAAATAATCATGAAAACACTTAGGCTTATATACTTAGCTTATTTAACCAGCTTATTTCTAATTATGGAAACTTTCTATTTTTAGAAACTTAATTAAATAAGGCAGCTAATCTATTTATGGAAACCAGCTATTTTTAGAAACTTATTTATTTCAGGCACCTAATCTATTTATGGAAACTTATTTAATTAAGGCAGCTAATCTATTTATGGAAACTTTCTATTTTTAGAAACTTATCTATTTTAAGCAGTAAATCTATTTTTGGAAAATTTCTATTTTTGGAAACTTTCTATTTTTGGAAACTTTCTATTTTTGGAAACTTTCTATTTTTGGTAACTTTCTATTTTTGGAAACTTTCTATTTTTAGAAACTTTCTATTTTAGGAAACTGCTATTTTTGGAAAGTTACTTATTATTACACAGTAAGTATAATAACACATGAAATACCAGAAATACTTAATCAGATTAAACAGAATATAAGATAAAACACAGTTTAAGGCTTAGAAACAGTAAAACATGGTAAGAACACATAAAATAAGCTAAGACATGACATAAAACCAGCTACGTATTTAGTAAGCAGATACTTATTCATGTACGTATTTATGTAGCACTAGTGATTCGGAAGTAGGATTCCTCGCAGTTCATCTTCTTCGTTCACTGGACATAAGGTACGGATTCCCGTCTTTTCAGTATGGACATTCTTTCCTTATTAGGATTCCCCGTATGCAGCCAACTGTTTTCTCGTAGTATAAGTTATGTGTTTGATTGCTTATGTTTAATTAAGATTACCTATAGCCATATACATGCATGACTAGTTTCACCTAGTTATGGAGGTACCATAACCATAACATTAGAGGCACTGATGTTATGACTTCACCACGGCGGAGTGATTGCTCTTGGCGTCCCTTCAGCTTTTGGCCATTTATTTATATTTATCATGTGGGGCGTATAGGTGCATCCTAGTTACATGTTTTTATTCAGGATTACATGGTGAATGTGGTTTGTGCCTTGCATCCTTCACAAGGAGCTGATCCCTCCTACCCAAAAACAAGTATATTAAATTAGAGGCAGCCCCTCTAATTTGCATGATGAGGTCACCCCTCTAAGTATTCATGCACGGTGGATTTTCATGACCTATACTGGCTAATGGTAAAATACGACAAACAGTTTTTATAAGATAAACATAAGACTTTCAAACTATTAAACCAGTTTTATTAAGACTTAACCAGGTTACTTGGGACTTAGTTTCTTCCGCTGTTATTATGTTATATGCTTATCCTATTCATGCTTTATTGTACATCCGTGCACTGAGCGTATTGCTCAACCGTTTTCCTTTTCTATGTTCCCAAAATGGCAGGTACTCAGGGACGCTCGTAGACACTAAGAGTACGTGCATATGGACTGGAAGCTGTATGATACTTATGCTTTGGACATTGTTTAGTCCTTTCCTTTACTATACTATGTTTGTGTGTGATGAGCTTTACTTTTGGACTACCGATGTTTGATTCCGGTATTTTCCTTTCTATGGTCAAGTAATGTTTAGACATTTTTCCTTGTATGCTTTGATGACACGCCATAATTACTGTGATATTTCCATTTCCAAAATGGGGTGTTACAGGTGATGTCATCAAAACAGGCAATGGGTTGTTGTAAGTAGTTCATAGCAGCAGGAGGTTGATATCCATAAGCAGTGAGTTGTTGTTGTTGTTGTTGTTGTGGCATGAAGTTACTTGATGAGGGTTGATGGTAGGGTACCATGGGATATGACATAGATGATGGAGAGTTTGCCATAAAAGCCAATGGATCTTGTGTCTTGGCACGTCTTTCTGCCCTAACTTCGTTAGCTTCATCTTGATTCATCTTCAAATAGTCATATACTTGAGTGTAGTCCACGACATGAAGATCCTTGGTTTGATTGACAAGAGTGACATATCGTGACCATTCAGAAGGAAGATTATCAAGAAATTTGATGTTGGCAGCAATTTGTGTAGGTTCATGTTTGTTTCTTCTGAGATGATTCATGAGGGTTGAAAACCGATGATAATAAGGTTCAATTTGTTCCCCTTTAGTAGATGTAAATTTCTCCCATTCACGAAGCAACTTAGTTTCCTTTTCTTGTAAACCGATTTCACTGCCCTTCATCATTTTCTGAATCCTAAGCCACATCTCGTGTGCGGTTTCACAACTATCGACAGCAGCATAAACATCTTCAGGAAGTCCCATAAGAATGACTTGAATTGCTTGATCATCAACATCAAGTTGTTTGGATTCAGCTTCAGTTAATTCTTCATCCGTTTGCTCATGACTAGAATCAGCCACTGGGTTAGCATTCGTAGGGTCCCCAGGCACAATAATTGTTCTTCTAACATACGAACCCTTTTGAATCGAGTTGACAATTAACTTTCCCAAAGGTTTACATTTTGCATAACGAAGACTAGCCCATGTAGTGTAGTTCTCCTTGGTAAGCATGGGTGGACGATTCTCAGTACTCGCAGCATAAATATCTTGTTGAGACGTCATCGTAGAAGTCGTGTGAAAAACAGGTTCTCAATTCGTAGAAAGCGTGTGATGTTGTTGAAATTCCGAAACTTCTGATTTTTTTCTTAGTCCGACAGTAAGTTCCTCAGTCCGACAAAACGGTAAGATGAAAAAATTGAGTATCGCCAAATTTTGAAATTGAGTACGATATAGCCAAAAACTAGTAGGGAAAAAATTTGATTTTACTAGACCTAAAAATTTTAACTTTTTTTTTAATCTCCGTGTAAACTATGCTCCGAGACAAGTCTAGATGGTGGCTAAGTCTAAAAAATACTGGAACAAGATTTAGCAAAACAGATCGTACTCCCTGATCTTACTCAAGTGATCGTACTCAGATCGTACTGGTGATCGTACTCGGATCACACTTGTTGATCGTACCCAACGATCGTACTCCTTGATCGCACCCAACGATCGTACTCCTTGATCGCACCCAACAATCGTACTCCTTGATCGCACCCAACGATCGCAAGGAGGGATCATACTGGTGATCACAACGAGTGATCGTACTAGTGATCGCAACGTGTGATCGTACTCGTGATCGTAACGAGTGATCGTACTCAAATGATCATAGTCTATGATCGCAACGAGTGATCGTACTCGTTGATCGTGACCTTGATCGAAGGATGTGATCGTGATCTTGGATCGCAAGTAGAAACCCCCAGGGTTTATGCGATCGTAACAATCAGATCGAACTATGGAAACAAAGTTACCACTATTCTCTGATAGAACAAGAACACAACAAGTTCGTGATTCGAAGCCTAAAAATGGATCAAACACTAAAAAAAATTGAGTTTTTAACCAAAGCCATGAACTCAAATCGCTACTACAACTACTTAGGAGAAATATGAATCACGAAACACAAGAAAGACACGGACATCACCCAATAGCAATCCACGAATCCCTTGGCGAATTATACCACTTGTAGGAATGATACACACGACTATATAGGATATAGAAATGAAGATAAAGATTAAACCAAAAAGAATGATTAGATTAGATGAAGAAAAAGAGAAAAACAAGGATGGTTGTGATTTCCTAGTGAGAGAAACACATATGTTTCTCTCTCTACAATCTATGAAAATGGAAGACACACACACTCAAATGAGGTGCTAGGGGCATTTTATACTACAAGTGTAAAGTATAGAAGGCCTTCCTCATTTGAGTGTTCGGTACTAATTCCCATTACATACCAAACATTATACTAGAACTCTCAACACCATTATGTATCATTTTCCACGAGCTTCGCAACGGTATATTATATGACCATCACTTTAAATACGGCTAACAGGTTCGACTATATGTGGAACGTCAAACTTCAGAATTGTAATTGGGCAATGGCTAGTTGTTACTTTGTTCAGTCGCTTCTACAAAACAGCATACCAATGTTTTATGCCGATGGTAGAAAGTATTCCATTTCATGGAGCGATGTTGATCAGGCAATAATTTATATGTAATTATTTTGTATGCGTTTTTATTTCCAGTCCCGCCTATTGCTGATGTATAATTACAAGTTAACAACTCTTTAACTAATATACCTAGAAAAACAACTTCATAAGTTGTTTATTATACTTGTTAAAAACTAAGTTTAAAATGTGCGCGAGCACATCATCGAACGAATTTATTTATTATACTTGTGTTATACCAATTACTTGAGAACATTTTCCATGTTATTTATAGGTTTTCCTACCCATTAATGAAACTGATCCTCATTGGTGTGTTGCATAATTCGATATAGTGTCTTGCGTGGTGACTAACTATGATACCGGAGACACATATGAATATGACTCAAATGATTGGTATGTTCGTGTTAGGGATTGTTTACAGGTCCAACTCATCTTAATGTATATTTCAATATTTTTAGTTAAACTCTTGCATGTGGAAACATGCTATAGACTTAATATATGCTTGTAACTGTTAACACCAATAAAGTTCCCCCTTGCTAATAGATAACTTGTCTGATAAAACTACACCCACACTTTTATCACGTAATACACATGTCGTCTGATAACAGTACAACAATCGTTTTAGGATGTCGAACCAATTCATGTCTTTCTTCATTGATTTAACACAAAACACGTTACAAAACGTTCATTTAACGTTACTTTAAAACGTAACAGCTACAAGAGCCCCATACTTAAGATTAAGATACCCAAAAGCTATACATACATCTATTAGATCTTAGTTATTACATGATTTGGCTACTTAAGCGATACGAAACATCAATTATTCTTATCACTCCTAAGACTGTAACGTATGCCCGTACCAACTGGTATAACAAGTGACTCACTATAGGTCTCTATTGCAGTTGTGTTCTCCTTGATAAAATAGAATGAGTTCTTCGCCTGGTCATACTTAACTAGATGATAGCTAAATCGCAAGATTATCTTGTCATCATTTGACTGCCACAATTGATTCCAATATCTAGACCATGCATCCTCTAAAGGCAAATTTGTATGAATACGATGATCAGGATATGGGATGGTAAAAAGTTTGGTCCATGTTTCTTCCCTTCCATACTCTTGCATCACCCATACAACCGTCTCACGAGTGATTCCATAACTTGCAACAACGCACAACCATTCACCCAAACCTCCTAAATCCAATATTTTGTTACCTTCATCAAACACATGCAAAACTAAAACATCATAGGTTTCATTATATAAATCAAATGTAATAATCCTCTTGAAATATGGCAGAATATCCAACTAGTGCACAACTCTAGCTAAATAGACACCATCATCCGTTAGCGAAGTTACCCCTGGGAATACACCTTTTATATTCTAGTTGCCACTATTCATCAAGAAAATCCCAAGATTATTCTCAGCCTTGGATACTCCTACGACTTTATAATCGTCAACTTTATCGTATTCAAACCCATACACAACCTGGTAGGTACATTCACCTGTAAAACCAGAATCCATCCTATGTCGTTTTTTGGTACAAGGGTTGTATATGGTTAGACTTCGATCTTGTACTACACATACCAAGCCGTTGCATGACTCGGCTACACAAATAGTAGTCTGCAATCATTAGATGCATCGTACCCTATATTGTGTTAACAATATTATTTTTCACGGAATCATTGAACATGGTAGCTGTAGAGAGACTGATTTTTTTTCCAAAATAAATGTCGATATTCAGAGATTTCTGCATGCTTTTTTTTCCAAAACAAATGTCGATATTCAGAAAAGGATAACTGTTGTTGCTAAACTAAATGATGAAACAGAAAGAGTTAGCTAGTTCTACATAAAACATGAAACTTAGAATTTGTATTCAACGAGGGTTACACATCTGAATTAAAAAAAATTGCAACCCTTTTTAAAACTTCATCTACCACCATTCTTAGCTAGCTCTCATTTTATCCATAACGTGAATAGACACTATCAACCTGTATAATATAACAAACATTAGTACTCTAAACATGTAAACGCGTAGTGCAAAAGTTTTTAAAATAAAAATTTCGAAATGCAGTAGTAAAAAAAAATTAATAAACTTAAGTACCCGTGATAAGTAACTAAGTTCCCATATAATACATTCCACAATTTGGGAATTTTGCAAGAAGTAGTGAATCTTGAGATGGCCCAACGCAGAATGAGCCTGGATTTCCTAGAATTGATAAATCCTCAAAGGTTTTAGACCTTAGGTTGTAAACATGAACGAAGTGCGGCATGCGGTTTCTGTTATGTAATTAAAAAAATGGGTTGCACCCATAGGCAAAACCAAGTAAACTTGTAACATATTTTGGGGGAGTGTATATTAAATAGTATATGATAAGATGATATACAACCCCCATCAAGCATTAACAACCATCCGTTAAACCATTAGACTCACTTCCTAAAACACTTCCGGCTAATCCTAGAGATTCTTTGTGTTTGCTAATACATACGGAAGTAGATAAATTTCCTAAAAGCTCAAGAGGAATGGGAATAAGTTGAAACTTGAAAGTAATCATATCAAACGAAACAATCAACAGGCCTTCTAGATGATCAACACGTTGGTTACAAATTTTCTCATGCGCAAGCCAAAATATATACCAACCGACCACCACCTGTTTGGACCCTTTGAATTGGACAGACGAACATGGCAAACTATTACGGTCTAGTGGCATCCAGGTTAAGGATTTTATAGTGAAACCAGAGACATACATTTCTCCTAGCCAGTTTCTACGGTATTTTAGGAATTACAATAGTAATAGATTTTGCTCACAAATCAGAATTAAGGTTGAGTCAAAATTGTCAGACGGACACCAACTACTATAAACATCTTACCACTAGCCAGTTTCTATGGTATTTTAGGAATTACAATAGTAATAGATTTGTGCATCACGGGATTACAAATCAAAACTGTCATAATATTAGAATTTGAAAAACACCAAAGGTTGTGAGAAGTACCAACTGCAGAGCTATTTGGAAGGGTGATGTATGAAACAACACTGGTTCTATTTAACTTACCATCTATCAACAACATTTTATCTTCGAAACCTTTTTTTATAGAAAACTATAAATTATGTTCCGGTAGAATTACTAACACCGTATCTAACAACAAAGTTCAGCTCGTCAATGCAAGGCTTCCAGGACTTGGAAACCGTGCGAAAGTAAAGTAAAGACCTAAGCGGTAGCCTGTTCAGTATGTTAACTTGTACATCGATAGGTATGTAGTCTAACATAGGAAATTTATTTGTGATTTGTTTAAAAAAATAGGATATGAATGATTGTGAATTTTGATAGATTTAGAAATTGTAGCTAGTGAAACTTATCCAAAACGTATATGTACTTACTTATACATGGTATAGTGTCTCCCTACCTAACTCTTGGGCAAGATTGTAAGTTTTCACATATAACCCCTTTAAAACTGGACACCTACACATACACACAATCCTTAATTGTTATCCCTTATGTAAGATACCTAAATAAACTATAACCCTAGAACACAAAAAATTAGTTAACCCTAAAATAATGGATAACTGGCATTATGAGGAAAACATCATGTCAAAGTGCAGCTGCCATCTACCCTTGATTGAATATACTTCAGGGAAGCCCTAAAATCTAGTAAGATGATTTTTGGTTTGCCCAAACAGATACACATGTTTATCAAATAATATTATTTTTAATAATATACATTCATTTAAGTATTATGTTACACAATACGTGTTCTTTAACTATAAAGGTGGTATTTTCTAGAAAAAACGGGTGTGAAGAAGTGTACCAAATTTAATTGGTATGATACAAAGTTGGATAATGCATGGTACAGAGGACATTTGTATGAAATATATCATCATATAAATCCACATCAAAGGAAAGATGTTGCTACATATTTAAGAAGTGAAGAACAATCGGTGGTACTTAAAACAAAGTTTACTAGCCTTCAGACTACATTAATGATGGTGGGAAAAAGCTACTTTTTAGAAGAAGTCATTTATGATCTTTTTCGTATTTGTGTTGTTTTTTATGTAATGAAGTAGTTCAAGATGAAAGAATGATAAGATTTGTATTTGAATCAATGTGCTAAAAGGCAACACTATTACGTGTAATGCCATTATTGATAAACATATCGTGATATCTAATGAATTATATTTTTTAAGTATTAGAATTAGTTGGATTAAGTATGTAACTTGAACAAGTGGTATTGCGGTTGCTGATACATCCTTGTGCTTCTATAGGTATTGCATTCTCGGTAGGCTAGGGTTGTTTGTAGAGGCTCATGATGGCACAATTCTTTATTACGAGATAACCTGTATAGGTAAATACATACCCATATACCACAATCATCGAAAACTTCTAATTATTCAAGAAGTGTTTTCAAATTTGTATGTTATTTCATACAGGTCGATCGATAATCCTTTGCTTTTCAAGATACCCATTTTGTGTAGATACAACCATAGTTGGTCCGACAGTGTCTCTTTCATATTTCTCTATCACTTTCTTTTGTTCACTACAACCTATCCAAGAGCATCATAGAATGTGACAACACCACTAGAAATATGCAGCTCACCTAGACATCAGTGTTTTGCTGGTTCATTTATGGGAAAATAAACCTTGTTTTTAGAAATAATTTCATACTATTAGTTGTAAACTACAAACGACATGATAATAAAAAAACTTTATACAGTAAATATCATACTTTTCAACTAAACTTCAAGGCACCGCATACCTAACACCATTCAAATAATAAGGTAGCATCATGCCAGCGAGTACGACTGGTAGGAATTGAGCGCCAACCATAGCTCAATCGGCATCAGACGGTCTAAAATACCACATCAGGTCAATTAATAGATCCATTGTTGTTTATTAAAAACATTGTTAATAAGATCATATATGTAATTTAATATCAACGCAAAATATCAAATTTTATACAACTTACATCATCAGTCAACCATCCTTGTTTAGTTTTGTCTAGTCCAGCTAAAACTATCTAGAAAGAAGGCTCAACAACAACATCTCAGAAGCCCCATGGAAACCGAAACTTAGTAGGATCCTTAAGGTTTATAAACTGCAAAATACTTTTTGGCAAAGCAACCTTGTCGCGTTTACAGTGTGGTCCTCTTGACAAATTCTATTACCAAAATCATACGTTTCAAATTATGTAAATTAATTACTAATCATAAAAAAATATATGTAATTAACTTGCACACCTCTTCAAATGGTGGAAATGTCATTACGTTACTGACTTGACGATTCTTTGTTGTGCGGATATTTCCTGGGTCAATATTTTAAAGATAATAGGTATATAAATAAGTATGATAAAGGAGTATGAATTTTTTTTGAATGTGTCGGAAAATACATCTATAGTCGATTATGTCCGAACCACATCCTTGTTCCCTTTCATGGTAGATGGTGTTCAACGTTGACATTGAATAACACTATTTTGCTGCTCAAATGATGATTTTAACGCAATTTCCAACCTCTTATATATCGTTTTTCTATCCTTTAACGACCTTAAAACATATTTCCCTTTAAGACCACACTTCTTTGACTTTGCTTTTACTTGACGCGGAGGGTGATGATTCTCTTACCACATTTGGATAAACCGGTTTGTTACTAACAACCTGAATTATAAGGGTATATACTGTTAGGTGTTCTTTCTGTCAACTATATCAAAAACAATGAACAATACTGAATAATAACAAATGTACCTCAACATCGTTAGTATCATGAAACGGGAGTTCTTATACAGTTGTATCCTTGACAATTGCATTACCCTGTTCATTTTCAAAGGCCATATCATCTAGAGAACAACGACAAACAATGTCTGGTTGAGTAACAACATCGAAATAGTTATCAACAAACTTATCGTCCTGAAATAAAAAACATATACTATTATGTCTGACAAATGTAAATATAAGCTAATTGAACATGAAATTAAATTACCTTCTACGAAACATCCACAAGGTTACAATGTTGTATGTTATTAGTTTCTGATGATTGGATAACCATATCATTTTGATACACATCAATACAAGGATTCTCATCCTCATTCGCATATGAGTGCAATAGAATATCTAGAGTTGATGGATTCATCCGAGAATTAGTATATTCATTATACATACAAGGCTCATCAATTACCATAGAATCAACTTAAATACGACTGGTTTCATTTTTATCTTTAACTGAATGGGACCATGACGACTGAAATTTAAAATTCAAAGTTTAACCACTTAGAATCTGTAAAAAAGGAATTGAGAGAAAACCTATAGAATTAAAAGTCACCTTTACCTTGGAATCATGTGATGTGAACTCTCCAACACAACATGTTTTTTATCTTTTCTTCAAAATGTTGACCATTCAAATTATTTTTCCCATACAGGAACCTACATCATTTTCTATTTCTCTTTCAAATTATTCTCTAAGGTAGTAAGTCGGCTTAGTGATTTAACTTCAGCAAATTTTATCAGTGTTGTCCAAATATTCGCTTTCTGGCACCGACCCAAAACCTTGTACCTTTGTCTCCATAACAACATCTCCATCTTCAACATGTGTGAATCTTGTATTATCTGTCAATAATGGAGACGGTTCACCAACTTATGACGTGCCAGCAACAACGCCATTATTGTCTAACAAAAAAATTGTTTTACAGTTTATTTGGATTTGCGTAGACACCTCCATGCCTTGATCAACCAAGCAAATTATAAACTGTGAACTTTCAATAAACCATGTTTGTGTCATCTCCACAGTAGTTGAAAATAGTGAAGAATTTGGAATGGAGTCCTATCACAAAATACAAGTATACGTCACATTCTAGTAAATTATAATTATTTTTTAACTAATTGTACAAGTATATTTTTAGGGCCGAAAAGCTCAAAATAATGTGTTTTGTCGAATATGTTTGAGCTACACCGGGACACGGCTCGTGGGATCACATTTTTTGATATTTTTCACCATTTGAACGACGTTAGGGTAAGTCTCCAAAATCCATATCTGGACAGAATATACTTTCATATCAATATCTGTTTAACTTGTTATAAATAACGTTATGTACAATATGTAGTGTTAGGTATAACAAAACAAATATTTTTAACTAATAACAAAATCTAAACAAAGTTTAAAATGTTAAAAACTCTAACCTTTAAAGCCCAAGGAAATCCGTTGAGATTGTATGTGGGAGTGAAACATGGGTTTTCTTCATCTCATTCATATGATGTTCTCTATGTCTACGATCAACATTCACATTCCTTCTATAAAATTCAACCCACATGCATTCACCCCAAGGATAACAATTCCAATTGTTTAAATCCTCAACCAATGTCATTAAGTGCTTACGGATGTAATTCCGTTTCTCTCTACCCATAAACACTAGCTCAGAAACAATTAAAAGACAGACCCTCACAACATCCAAATATGACGATTGTAACCACCATTCACTATTCAGAATTTTAATAGTTCCCACCCATAAACAGGCTTTGTTCCATTTTTTCTAACTTTATCAGGGAATAAACAGATGCAAATTAGAGTGAATTCTGGATGAAAATTTGAAACTTCCCCAAATTCAAAGCCATAAATTAAGCTGAATTCCTTCCGCCCAAATTGTAAGTAATGATCACCGATATGAATTATAAAACGAGGTGCAAATAATGAAACGTCTGATACAAATACATAATGTTGTAAAAAATAATGCATCAAGTAGTTATCAATATCCATATAAGAAATATCTAACCAAGGCTCGAATACAGTGCTTTTGAACAATCTTTCACAAATTGCAATTTCTTCCAATTTTGATTTAACATCGAGAAGTAAATTGACAGTAGATCTAACAATGACTTTCACATCATAAATATCAACCCTAGTCGACATAGCGGATACAGTTAAGAACAATTTTAGGGTTTATGAATTTTGATTACGATGGCTTGTTCATGGTTGATGTAAAACCCGTAAAAATAAGGTCATAATTTAATTCTATTTTCAATTATTTTGAAGTATTTTATAATGTTAAATATTATTATGTTTAACGGTTTTAGTTGAAACCGATATTAAATATTATATTTTAATATTTTGACGAGCAACGAGGACTACCAGTGATCGCGATACCGACAGATGCCTAAATTTTATATTTTATTATCGATCGTTTCGATATTTAATACTTTCAACGATATCGTTTTAATTACGTATCGAGTCGTTATATTATTATTTTTCGTGTGCGTTTAAACTTTTAAAAAATATATATATATTTTTACAAAACCCGAATCTTGTAAATATTTCAAAAGTTAAAATTTACATTTTCTATCCTTTTAAACTATTTTATTACATTTTGGACCAAAACTATCACAAATTGGCAAAAACTACCCTAACCTTGGACTATATAATATTTTTCCACTTACACTTTACACATATAATCATTTTAAAAATAAAAACAAAACCACCTCACTCCTCTCTCCTTCTTTGCCATACAACACCAAGAACACCACACCAAATCTTTCAATTTTCATGATTATCTTGTTTGAATCTTCCAAAACAAATCAAAGTCCCATCCTTAGAATTCAAAGGGCTACATTTTGGTACAAATTTTAGCTACATGCATCAAGTTTTATTTTTTTGACTTGTTAGGTGGAGATTTTGAACATGCATGTGTAAGTAGTGATGATCAAATAGTGTTTATGCTATGTTTTTGTTAAAAAGTTGATTTTTAATTTTTGGTTTTTTGATTTTGATGATGATACAAGTGTTAGGATGGGTTTATGATGATATTAGGATGTTAGAATGATGATAAAAGTTGTTGGTTTTGATCAAAAACTTGATTTTGTAAGAGATTTTTATAGTCAATTTTGAGCAGTAGGTTTGAGGCCAATTTCGGGTCTTAAGTCTGATTATTAGTTGTTATTATGGGATTATGTCGTAGAGAATTTCGTTAGCTTCGATTTGATATAAAGTAGGCCTTCCAACTCCAAACGAGGTGGAAGATACACTAGTTTGATTTTCGTGTACCGGGAGACGAGTGTTGACACAATCCGAAAATTGTTGTCGATATTTGGATCGAATCTCGGGGACTATAAAATGAGTTTCAAAATGATTCAAGGGATGTTCTCAGGCCCCAAGTTTAGTATTTTGAGTCTATTTTTAGAATCAAGTGGCGGTTTTACAAATGGAGTTGTTTAGAATGGTCAAAATGGTTTCGTAAGTCAAGGTCGCTAAATTGTCCGGATTTTGTGATTCAAAGATGAGTCGGGCAGGGAACTTTAGAAGTAAAATCTTTTGATGGGCTCTTGGGAGGACTTTCTACATATAGTAAGTGAGTTCTCTGAGTAGTATCATAAAAATTTGATGTGTCTAAGTATGGGAAAGCGGCTTGGACATTTGGTATGTTCCGGCAGATTTTTGTTAAAGGCATAGAACAATAAAATGAATATATAGGAGAGTGTAATAGTATCACTTGTATCGTTTTCTCTCGAGTTTGTCGTGATTTTATGAGTCGAGTTTTATATTCTTATGTATGGTTTATTTCTCGAGTCTATTATTAATGAACGCACCTCATTTGATAGGTTGCGGTTCTCGTGCTTGAAAGGCATCTCTATCGTCGGCGATCGTCTCATTACCACTATTGGCTAAGGTGAGTCTATAGCCTCGCTTTATACTAGTTATTAAATGATTTTAAACCCGCGAGGGGGAATACATGTTTTATAAACTTAGAACACAAGATTTTTATGGTATGCTTTGTCCCTTTATGGATGGACCCGTGGTTGCCTTTAAATTGCATTAAGTGATTGCCTTTGTTAAAACCTCAGTTATGGACCGTTAATTAACCTATGATGGGTTAACCGCTAGTACAATTAATAGATCTATGGGGGAAGCCGCCCCGGTTCAGTTTTTGTGGACTTGTCATAGAAGCTTAGGCCCGACCTCCACACTGTTTGAACATATTGTATTGAGAAGTCAGGTATACGGCAATGTACCAATAATCTAGGGGTAACCGACAATTAATAAATCTCCTGTCTTATTAGACCTCTAAAGGGAGTGTCTAAGGGCTCGGTTCCATGAGCTTATTGCAATTTATGCTATATACAATTATTATTGTTGATGCAAATTATTATTTGATGCTTGTTGCCTTTAAGCATGCCACAAACTTATAATCTTTGCTTGTGTTCAAAATGATTATATAAACCTATAGATTCACTCGGCATTTTTGCTGATGATTTTCTCACATGTATTTCAGGTAATCAGGAAGGGTGAAGCTTGGAAGCCACGGGAATGAATGTTGTGCACTACTTTGCAATATAAACTCTTTGAATATTTGTCGTTCCTTTTGTTCAAAACAATTTAAATCTTTTGTTTTGGTTGTACTTTGGTTACGATGTCTTGGGACTACGCTACTCTGACAAATGTTTTAGGAACGATAAATCTAAAACGTCTCTTTTTGAGTCATTCTTTATAAATTATGTGTTGTAGTATCATTGTTTAGCACCCAAAGATGTATTCCGCTGCGTGTAAATTTGGGGGTGTTAAAGATTGGTATCAGAGCCATGAGTTATAGAGAACTAGGTCTTTTTCTAAAAACCTAAACTATAACTGTCGGTTTTATTTTTCAAAGAGTCGGTGCACATGATTTCGCGTGACTTCAGGTTCAAGCTACTTCTGGGATTACCACTTTAGTATGCGTTATTACGTATACCTTATTAGCAAGTATTTATAAATAAATACTATGATCCATTTATGGATATATATTTATATCTTAGATCCCTTTTATCGATATATATTTATGTCGTTAAACTTTTCGATAAAAGTTTATCATTTATTAATGATTAACTTAAATAAATACAATGAATTTTCAAGATCTTTCTGTATTTATTTTTGATGTATTTAAATTGCTTTTATTGCAAAAATTTTATATTATGACCTTACATACCTTCATCTGCGCGCGTTACTTTTATTGCTTAACCCTTTGTGATATCTATAGATATTCAAATCGTCTTCCGGCTGTTTGTGCTTGGACATCTTGAAACGTAGTCTCTAGACCATTGTGTAGCTCAATGTGTCCTTGGAATAGACTAACCGCTATTGTGTGAGTCACACATTTTGAAACATTTCCTATAATCGTGTTGAATAATATCATGGTTTTCATAATATTTTGTTGATTTTTATCACCGTATTATACGGCATGCGAAGATATAATTCATTGACATTTTTATGTATCGACTTCGAAGAATATTGTTCGCTTATATCTCGGTAACGTCATCGTCATTTTATAAATCATCGTCTAGATTATGGCGCTAGATTGTAATACGATTTTACTTCTATAAAATTGTATCATTTGTTTTTCATTAACCTTCGTGCTCCCGGAGTGTAGCATGTTAATGTTCCATTCTTTTCTTGTTATGTTTTGTGTTTTTGACAATCGTGGCACCAAGGAGATTTGCCTACATTGCATTTTGAAATCTAAATTACGAACGTCTTTCACCGTCTTGCTTCCTAAATTTTGTGTTGGATACCTTGAAGTATCTTTTGTCATTTATTATACTATATTTTTATATAATGCTCATTATGAGAATTTTTTTTTTCGTTGTTGTAAAATCCACAAGATGTGTGTATATATTTTGAGTCGTTAGGAAGAGTCGAAAAATATATTTTATGCAGAAACTGCAGGGGCAGTATAAACAGGTCAAAACTTAAAAGTAAAAACTGCGGTTTTTAAATAAAATAGTCAAACCTGCACAGAACTTGCAGGGGTATTTTGGTCATTTTATATTGGGTTTCAGGACTCGGGTAAAACTAGAAAGTCGTCTGAAACGTCGTTTTGCATCAAAATGCTTTAGACTCCGAGTCTTGGAGATGTCATTTATCGGGTCAATTAATCGGCTCATATTTAAAAGTTAAATCTGATAGAAAATTCAGAACATGAGTTTTAAATGTTTCTAAGCTATTTTGATTTCATTTGAGATCGTAAAATTTTAACAAATATTATTTTACAACTAACGAATACACATGTGGATTGTTTTATTCTTTTCATATATATGAGTCATTTGTCATTCGATGTTATTTTATTTTTATTTTCTCCTAACCTTTCACTGATTTGGGTTGAGTTTTGATGTTTTGCCTTCACATTCTTCGTCGATATTCTCATCACTTGTCTCTTGGCGTTTCTGTCTATACCTTATAACCTTTTTAAACCTTATTAACTCGTGACCATTTCATTGGTTGTTTTATGAGCTACTATTTGCTACTTCTTGCAAACCTTTGGCTACTTTATACGTTGTCGTAATGTCACATTATTAAAAAATCTGATATTGTTTTACGATTATTTTCACCAATTGTTTTTACTTTGGTCTTATAAAATACTTTTTGTAAAATTAAAAGTTGCTTATTGACTATCTCACAAATTACTTGTATCCTATAAAATTATAAACTATTTTTAAATTCCATTTTTCAAATGGCATGGTTTATATATAAACATAAGAAACGTAATACTTTCGACGAAACTGAGCAATGCATTGCTATTCCTAAATTATACATGGCCTGATCACCTATGTCTACTTTAGAAGGAGCCATGCTAGGCTGAATAGTAGTCACCTTAAAAATCTTGATAATAATCAAATTTTTACTTGTAATTATGATAAAGATAAATAAAATGAAATAAAGTGAAAAGAAGTTTTGAAAACCTTTATATTTATGCAAGTGGCGCAATTTCTATGCATCCGCATATGTTTTCTTACATTTTCTTGAATGAATTACACGTTTACGGGTACGTTTTTACTCGATGATTGTTTTTCCACTTGTTACTTCATTTTATCTTATAACTGATTTCTTTTGACCGTTCGTCTAATTACTAACTGTTGATAAATGACTTGAAAGTCTCGATGTTGTATCCTTCCTTCTTGTCCAATCTTCTTTATGCGACTGGGTAGATCTTTGGAATGTCTCCGCACGTGAATAATGAATTATCACTAGAGTGATTTCCGTATATCCGGGATGACGTCCGTCACTCTCGTTTGTCTCGAAATCCACTCTTGTGAACCGTGCTTTGACTTCTCTCTTTAAACACTAACATCATTCATTTGATTTGTTTTAATTACAAGTGATTATTAGGAATTTTCTTTGATTATAATTTTTGTATGGATCTTATTTCCGATCGTGTATCGACTACCGCTAAGTTAACGAGCTGATGTTGGTGAACTAGCGACCGCACTAACAAAATTGACAACTTGTTTAATCTATTATTTCTTATCGTCATACCATCGACGCCTTTATTTTATTATTCTCTTTATGAATTCATACGACATTTGCTTCGTCCTCTTTTGTACCGTTGATTTCGTATTAACTGTTGACCATTATTTCCATTCGTATTCGTTTATTATCTTGTCACATTTTGAAACTGAATATATCCCATATTTATTTTGAAATAATAAACACCTTTATGTATTTCTACAAAGTATTATAAAAATTTTTATGGAACTTTTATACATTTTTCCAATGATTTTCAATTATCGAAATAACCATCACAAGTAAAAGGTCAAATTTATACATCATATTTTGTATTACTAAAACTAATGTTTAAAATGAAATTATGTTCTACCTTTTGAACTAATTGACTTATCATACTTTACTTTAAAAGTAATGAATCTATCGGTTTACTTTATATTCCTAACAATGATTTAATTTAGAAATTATATTTTCTAAATGTAACCATCAATATGAGTTTAATTAATAAATTCATGTCATTCTTTCAAAGTTTCTTAAGACAACCAAAATAAATTATTAAGCTATTAAACTTCTACCTTTAATATATCATCTTTATCAAGAAGGTACCTCAACTGAGTTTTAAGGTAATACAAATCCAGGACGGATAATTGTGACAAACGTTATTTTAAGGTTAATATTTAATTCATTCTTCACTCTCATTTTTCTAGCATTGTGAATTATTATGTTTTACTGTTACGTGAGTCGAGATCCCTCGTCGATCGTCAACCTTAAATCATTTTACCACATCTTGTCCGTTATTGCGTTTATTGAATTCATTTTTATCTCGTTCTATTCCTCTTATTGAAGATCACTATTTTATTCGGAGTTTAAAGTGAATCTCGGGAAGCAGTTATAAGAAGAAACGATAAGTGTCACCAGGATTTATGCGTGTGCTTGTGGAATAATTGAGGACCGAATCTCTAAATGAATGGAGTTAATAAATTCGTTACAACCTCAAGGAGTATGTTGAAGCCGATACCGCAAGTGGAAAGACTCTTGAGATCAAGTGGTTATTATCAAGGGTTCGTTCAAGGTTTTCTCGATGATTAACGGTGGAGATCTATACTCGATGTTTATGTTCTACCTTTTCTTTTATGTACTTATATGGTGTGTGATCTAGTCAAATGATCGTAAGTTGTGAGAACTTGAGGCGGCATCATCCGATGACGTCTGATCATGTAGAACACATATTATGTAATATCTTTTTGACTTTCAACGACGACGTTTATTGAGACTTTAATGCGCGTTGGCGAAAGTGAGATGGTATCTTTGTATTATCTTTTGAGTAGGGACCCGCGTGTGAGCACCCTCCAATGACGAAAATGTTTTTCTTGTTAATTCTTTTTGATGTGTGTCCATGGCTATCCGGCTAGTGGCTATCCTTTAAATTGCAACCTTCCTTTTAACTGGACTTACCCGAAAATCCTGTCATCTATTCTTTTCGTCAAATTAGCTTCGTGTGATTCATAAAATTTTCATGTGTCGAGCTTGACGGGTGACTTGTGGATAAGGACTTATTTATTCCTTTTTGGTGAGATACAACTTGACGACAAGTTGCGTTTTGTAAAAGAACCAGTGGAGATCGTGGATCGAGTTCACGTGGGAACGTAAGGACTTCTTTATAAAGAATGCCCTCATCCATCCGGGTAGTGAACAACTCGAGTATGAGGCGAGTTGAGCGCCGGGACGTCGCTCTCTTAAGGTGGTGAGGATGTAAAACCCGTAAAAATAAGGTCATAATTTAATTCTATTTTCAATTATTTTGAAGTATTTTATAACGTTAAATATTATTATGTTTAACGGTTTTAGTTGAAACCGATATTAAATATTATATTTTAATATTTTGACGAGCAACGAGGACTACTAGTGATCGCGATACCGACAGATGCCTAAATTTTATATTTTATTATCGATCGTTTCGATATTTAATACTTTCGACGATATCGTTTTAATTACGTATCGAGTCGTTATATTATTATTTTTCGTGTGCGTTTAAACTTTTAAAAAATATATATATATTTTTACGAAACCCGAATCTTGTAAATATTAAAAAATTTAAAATTTACATTTTCTACCCTTTTAAACTATTTTATTACATTTTGGACCAAAACTATCACAAATTGGCAAAAACTACCCTAACCTTGGACTATATAATGTTTTTCCACTTACACTTTACACATATAATCATTTTAAAAATAAAAACAAAACCACCTCACCCCTCTCTCCTTCTTTGCCATACAACACCAAGAACACCACACCAAATCTTTCAATTTTCATTATTATCTTGTTTGAATCTTCCAAAACAAATCAAAGTCCCATCCTTAGAATTCAAAGGGCTACATTTTGGTACTTAGCTACATGCATCAAGTTTTATTTTTTTGATTTGTTAGGTGGAGATTTTGAACATGCATGTGTAAGTAGTGATGATCAAATAGTGTTTATGCTATGTTTTTGTTAAAAAGTTGATTTTTAATTTTTGGTTTTTTGATTTTGATGATGATACAAGTGTTATGATGGGTTTATGATGATATTAGGATGTTAGAATGATGATAAAAGTTGTTGATTTTGATCAAAAACTTGATTTTGTAAGAGATTTTTATAGTCAATTTTGAGCAGTAGGTTTGAGGCCAATTTCGGGGGTCTTAAGTCTGATTATTAGTTGTTATTATGGGATTATGTCGTAGAGAATTTCGTTAGCTTCGATTTGATATAAAGTAGGCCTTCCAACTCCAAACGAGGTGGAAGATACACTAGTTTGATTTTCGTGTACCGGGAGACGAGTGTTGACACAATCCGAAAATTGTTGTCGATATTTAGATCGAATCTCGGGGACTATAAAATGAGTTTCAAAATGATTCAAGGGCTGTTCTCAGGCCCCAAGTTTAGTATTTTGAGTCTATTTTTAGAATCAAGTGGCAGTTTTTCAAATGGAGTTGTTTAGAATGGTCAAAATGGTTTCGTAAGTCAAGGTCGCTAAATTGTCCGGATTTTGTGATTCAAAGATGAGTCGGGCAGGGAACTTTAGAAGTAAAATCTTTTAATGGGCTCCTGGGAGGACTTTCTACATATAGTAAGTGAGTTCTCTTAGTAGTATCATAAAAATTTGATGTGTCTAAGTATGGGAAAGCGGCTTGGACATTTGGTATGTTTCGGCAGATTTTTGTTAAAGGCATAGAACAATAAAATGAATATATAGGAGAGTGTAATAGTATCACTTGTATCGTTTTCTCTCGAGTTTGTCGTGATTTTATGAGTCGAGTTTTATATTCTTATGTATGGTTTATTTCTCGAGTCTATTATTAATGAACGTACCTCATTTGATAGGTTGCGGTTCTCGTGTTTGAAAGGCATCATCTATCGTCGGCGATCGTCTCATTACCACTATTGGCTAAGGTGAGTCTATAGCCTCACTTTATACTAGTTATTAAATGATTTTAAACCCGCGAGGGGGAATACATGTTTTATAAACTTAGAACACAAGATTTTTATGGTATGCTTTGTCCCTCTATGAATGGACCCGTGGTTGCCTTTAAATTACATTAAGTGATTGCCTTTGTTAAAACCTCAATTATGGACCATTAATTAACCTATGATGGGTTAACCGCTAGTACAATTAATAGATCTATGGGGGAAGCCGCCCCGGTTCAGTTTTTGTGGACTTGTCATAGAAGCTTAGGCCCGACCTCCACACTGTTTGAACATATTGTACTGAGAAGTCAGGTATATGGCAATGTACCAATAATCTAGGGGTAACCGACAATTAATAAATCTCCTGTCTTATTAGACCTCTAAAGGGAGTGTCTAAGGGCTCGGTTCCATGAGCTTATTGCAATTTATGCTATATACAATTATTATTGTTGATGCAAATTATTATTTGATGCTTGTTGCCTTTAAGCATGCCACAAACTTATAATCTTTGCTTGTGATCAAAATGATTATAAAAACCTATAGATTCACTCGGCATTTTTGCTGATGATTTTCTCACATGTATTTCAGGTAATCAGGAAGGGTGAAGCTTGGAAGCCACGGGAATGAATGTTGTGCACTACTTTGCAATATAAACTCTTTGAATATTTGTCGTTCCTTTTGTTCAAAACAATTTAAATCTTTTGTTTTGGTTGTACTTTGGTTACGATGTCTTGGGACTACGCTACTCTGACAAATGTTTTAGGAACGATAAATCTAAAACGTCTCTTTTTGAGTCGTTCTTTATAAATTATGTGTTGTAGTATCATTGTTTAGCACCCAAAGATGTATTCCGCTGCGTGTAAATTTGGGGGTGTTAAAGTTGAAGCAGTAAAAAACGAGGGGATAAACATAGGAGTTTTTATATGTGTTTTACGGATGCTTTTCGTACTTGTAAAAGTTTAAAGTAAGTTGACAAACTTAAAGGTTTCTCAATTAGTACAAGTTGATCTTCTTTTTAACATTATTTTATTCCTCTTTAATTTGTTTAAATGTCAATTAGTTGCGAGGTTACCCTAAATTAAGTTGTCAAAAAATAATGGTTGCCCTACTTTTTTATTATTATACATGTGTTATACCTGTTATTCCTATCTTATTTCTCATTAATTTGTATGTTTTTTAAGATCCTAAATCCGTTATGTAGTATATATGTTGGGACAGTATATTACAAAAAAACATGTGGTTTGTTACATAGTTTCAGTGTACATACTTATAAAACTATATGTTCATAGGCCAACCACATCTATTTCATTGCCAATAACATAAAAAGGAACAAATACAAATCCAGTACAAGTTGACTTCGAGAATCGGTTAATACTTAGGCTCTTCTAAAGTTGAAGAACTTCAATCCTCTATTGACGCCTGAATTCTTGAGCCATATCATGCCTTTGTTGTGGCTTCAAATGCATCTACATCTGGTACAAATTCATCCTGTATTAATCTGATACAAATACAAGATCATATCAAATACCAAAACCACATTTGAGCATACAACAAACCTTCGGCATGGATTAGTTGATGTCCATGCAATTAAAACACTTAACGGGAGATCACATTCACTTAATTGGTTTTCATTATATTTTGCATTGACACAATAGCTGCACAAGAAAAAATCTGTCCACAATTTGTTAGTAACCCACAAACATATATAATAGCACTGTATAATTTTGATTACATTTCATTATACATAACAAAAGTTTGTGATTTTGAGCAGTTCGTCCACAAATTGTTAGTAGCCAACTAACCTAAACTGTTTGGTTCTAAAACAGTTGATTATACACAAAAACAGTTTGTGAATTTGAAAAGATAATCCTTAAAATAAAACCACCCACTACAAATTTGAGATCATATCTTAACAAAATACAAAAAAAAACACCCACTCTCTAAGCGTAACCATAAAAAACACTTTATACTAACCATATATTCGTGTCTCTAAACAAAACAATAATCAAAATAAAAAAAATGGCTAGTATTCAGGCATTAAGCATGGATGTCATGTTCATTAGTTTCCTACATCTTCCGGTTTCAACGTTGTTGTTTTGAAAAAGTTGGTGGTCACTCATATCCGATGCCACATTCATGCAGTGCCATGCCGAGGCATTTACGCACACTCGCTTAGTATTTAGAAAATGATGTCAGTTTTCAAAATCTGCTACTAATTCAGGAATTGTTAAATAACCAGTCCGAAGTTTTCATAGGTTCGGGTCATCCGTTAAAGGCTCACGGCTATGTTAAAGTAGTGGGGTCTCACAATGGATTGCTATGTGTGGTTTTGAGTAAAGGGGTATCACTTTACAACCCTGCAACGCGTCTTACTCATACGGTTGAATTAGGTTTTGGAAGTGAACATCTATATCAAGTGGAGTATGGATTTGGAAAAATCATAGATGGGGTTACAAATTTGTGGCAGTTTCTGTTGATCCCTTTGGTTGGATCTATATTCTGTTAAGAATTAGTATAGTAGTTTGTAATCAAACTAAAACACTTTGAGCACTCTTACTAACACTAAATAAGTTATGCGGAATCTAACTTATAAAGCACATAAGAACAGAATTACTTTTAACTATTCGATTCTCTTATTAATCGACTTGAATGAGGTACATGAAATACATTGTACCTATGTTCTTTTTATAGAGTAAGGACCCTAGAAACCTTAGAATATTCTATAAAGATAACTATATCACAGACGATATATTATCAATATTCTAACTATTTAAGTATATCACATAAGATATACTCTAACTATAACTATGACATATCTTATACAAAGATATATTCGTCCTAATCAGTATAGCAGTACTTACTTTATAAGTAGCAGTACTTACTATGAACCACGTTAACACTAATGGTACTTACATAACACTAACAGTACTTAAAATACACTGACGGTATTTGACACTTAATAAATAATTCCCAACAATCCTCCCCTAAACAAGAATGATAACTTGTTGTCTTCTTGTTTCTCTTGTACTAGATGTATTAAAATACATGTCTTTAGTCTTTCCTTCATCCTTGGATTGAACTTGGTAATTTGTATTTGTATCCAACTGAATGTAGCCAAACACTTCAAATGTAGATCTTCTTCTGATAAGATAATCTTCAAACATCATGAGTATCATCTTTGTCTTCAAACTATGATCTTCTTTGTGTCTTCTAAACATTCATTTATCTTTGCAGCATCAGTCATTGTCTTCTTGAGTTAAATCTTTGAACTCTGAATCATGAACCTTAATCTTGATTTGATGAGACAAAACCTTCTAAGTATTTTTCTTTAAATAATTCTTTGCTTGCAATCTTCATACCTGAAATAAAACAGTTAAGAACAAAAACCAATCTGTATTGGCTTCATGATTTTTAGCAAATCACCAGCTATCAACGGATTTGATAAATTCTTTACCAGTTAGCCGTACACTCTGGAATAGCCAATACTTTATTCATAAAGACTAAGGTGTACTGATAACCTTACAATTTTTGGTAAATTATCAACCATCAACGGATTTGATGAAGTCTTTACCTAGTACCGTTTGTCTAGGACTAGCCAACTCTTTGTCTCGAAACAAGGTGAGTTAGAACCATATAGTTTTTAGCAAACTATCAGCTTTCAACAGATTTGATAAGTCTTTACCACAAACCGTTTGCTTATGGACTAGCCAGTTCTTATGTGTGTTAGACATGGTGAACTGAGAACCATTTGTGAAGTGTGACTGAAAGTCAAACACTTAAGGCTCTTTCTCAGCTTCTTCCTCATCTTTAAAATCCTTGATTTGTTGTTTAACCATTCTGATCAACTCCAAAGCATCAATAGATTCTTCAGTAACTTCCAATTGTTGTTCTAACATCCTTTCCAACAATCTTCTTTTGAAAGGGTAAGTCTTCTCTTGCAGCATATAGTATGTAACAGCATCTATATCCAAAATATGCAATCCACATGACCTATAGTATCTCTAGTAACTAGGAACCTGATTCTCTAATTCCTTTAACATTTCTTGATCACAATTGTGTGGCTCATACATAAAAAGAAATTCCTTGTATAATAGTGATACTTCAGTTTTACCTGCACTTGCTTCTTGAACTAACCTGAAAAGATCCTGAATATCTTGTTTGTCAAGAATATGAAGAATATCCTCCAAAAGTCTGAATATCTTTGTTGTGCCATCAGTTCTTTGAATTCCATGAGCTTCAAGTCCTTGATCCATAGAGTAAATCGATCTAGCAATAAATGCTCTCTTTCCAAAAATCTCTGTATCAATACATTGATCTTCAAATTTTACAATGTTCAAGTACTTCTTCAAGCTCTCATCATCATCACTATCTTCTGTTGTTGATTTAGCCCTCTTGGCTTTCTTCTTTGTCTTTGTTGACCTTTTCCTTTTAACACCCTTGGAGGTTCCCTCAAGTTCTGTTGAATCCTCTTCCAAGTTTGTATGTACCGTCTCCTCAGTATGTACAGTTGTATGTACTGTTGACTGTGTATGTACTGCTTGTACATTTTCAGTCTGAGCAATATCTTGAGTTTCAACTCCTGTATTCATTCTTTGAGCAGTCTCTTCCTTCCTTGAACTTACCTTCTCCTTTCTATTCTTCCTCACATAAGTGGTCTTGATAGTTGAAGATGTATTTGTAGGTTCAGCAGTACTTGGCTCAATTCTAGGAGTACTTCAAAATTGCCTTTGTTGTTGCAGATGTCTTTTAAGCTTTTCAACAGCTTTTCTATCTGCTTCAGATCCAATTTCAACAAAATTCAATACAGTTCTCTTATTTTGCTCATACAAAGTCTTGATTTCTTCAAAATTCTTCTTGACCAGATGAATATGAGTAAAACCCTTAACTCTATTAAGAAAATTCATCATTTGATTCCTAATCTACATAGTAGTTGGAGGCTTAATCTTTTCTCTTCTTCTCTTTTCAGCAAAGAATCTTTGTTGCTCTCTTACCAGATCATTAATCAACTTTGATTTCTCTTCTTCATCATAAGCATCTCTCTCTCTTCAACTATCAATGAGTCTGCAAGAAGCTCACTTGCATGTAATTCAGCTTGAATCCTATCATACTCTTGTATGTTCCATTCTTGTTGTATTCTCTTAGCTTCTAGAAAATGCTGTTTTGCTGCAAGTTCTTCTTGTAATTCATCTTCACGAATTTGTGCTTGCATTCTGTAATCATATTCCTCATCATGGTCTAATTGATTAAATATGTACATGACTTTGTTTATATCATCATCTGAATCGCTTCCATCTACAGATTCTGATAATATTTGCTTCTTCCCCTTATCCATTGGATCAATCTTAGGTAGCTTCTTCTTCAGCTTGGAAGTTCTTTCCTCATTAGCTTGCTGTTGAATAACTATACCTTTATTAGGGTGTGAAGCTTGAACTTTCTTACCTTGAATTTGATTCTTTTTGGCAAGAACTTCTTGTTGTGTCTTTTCCTTTGCCTCTGCTTGTTTAGTCTTCTCAACTAAATTCTTCTTTCTTAAGTCAATCAATAATTGGGCTAAAGTCTCATCCTCTCCAAAAGGAGTTTGACTTTCCAGTGAAGGATGATCACCAGCTGTAGATTTGTAAATCTATGCTTATGTTTTTAGAGAGAGAAAGAGATAGAGAGATGGTGGATTCCACACTTTAGAGAGAGAAAGTTAAAAGGAACTATGTGTAAAATAATGAAAACCACACCCTTCTCCATCAAAGGAGAGGGTTTATATACCCAAGCCTTGTAATGGGCTTGGGCTTACACTTTTGGGCCGGCCTACACATGTTGTAGGCTAGGCTTGGACTTGTTTGATAAGTAAAGAAGATTAACTAAACTACGAGCTATTACATGGACTATCGTTGGAGTGACCGATCCTTCTTAATACGTAAAACGTATTTCCAACAATCTCCCCCTAAGGGAGGTCACTCCAAACAAGGGCGTTACCCAAGTTACAATAATAAAATAAACCTAGCATACTATGCTTGTCTTGAGCTCGTAGTCTTCGTCTTTCTTTTTCTTTTTCTTTTCTGGTGAACATGCTGATGTGATCTTTGATATCAATCTTTGAGCATCAATCTCTTGCCTTGATCTCGTGCATCCATCACTTGTGATCTTCGCCTCTTCGTGACCTCACGTCCCACATACTTATACCTTCGTAATTCTTGAAAGCTTCAGAGTTTGAAACAGCGGAAGACTTAACTTTTAGGCTTTCTTGAATTAGATGAGATATTAAGTGCATAAAGTATAAGCATGCGGGGACGACTTCTTCTTGGATCCCGCAACGCCACCGTCTTCAAATGCCGCAACATAAGTAGACACGAACGAAATGGCTTTGAACATTTAATTCTAATTCGATAGCATTTTACCTCCGGTCGGTGAAGACCGTTGGACGATATTAGATATCGTACCCGTGACGGATAGTTTCAATTAAGTAACTTCCTGACAGGATTTCGCGGGTAAACCCGTTCTCTTTATTCGACCGTCCAAAGCTGACTGCGAACATAAAGAGTGAATCATTTGGATAATAATATCTGCATGATTTGAAGCCGTCAATTCATGTTCCTGGAACAAGTGAAATTCAATTAAGAACCGCACCATCGTTGCTTTCCAGTTGTCACGAGCTTGATTCGTATAGAATCTTGCAAGTTACCTACCAAGTGCTGTTTGAGGTTAACACTAGAAGGATTTCCACTCATCACTGTGAACACTAAGGTATCACTCTGAGTGTTCTGGCAAGATCACAAAGATATTGCGTAGAGGCCTGGAACGTGTTTAAATTTAGTTAAGAATTAAACAGCTGTTGCTTTCCAGTTATCACAAGTTTGATTCATAAAGAATCGCACAAGTCACCTACCATGAGCTTTTTGATATTCGCTCAAGAAGGATTTCCATCTTCATTGTAAATACTTTCGTATTACTCGGATGTTCAGGCAAGATCATGAAGATTTTGCGTAGGCTCTTAAAATCTTTCTTGCTTTTCACAGTGTGTGAAGAAGCAAGGAAATATGAAAGTGTGTCCTAATGAGATATTTGATGTTCTCAAATGGCTCTAGACTCGATCGTGCACTTTGGATTTTAGTGATCGGAGGCTGGAGAGGAGTGCCACCATTTCAATACCAATTTATTCGGAGTGAATAAATCGATAGATAACGTGTTGTCTCCGTGTGATTAAAACAAATACCTTTTGAGAGATATCTGAGTTAGCTGGGATGGGTTGTGCATTGCATCACTGGGTCCATGATGTCTGTCTTCAATATCAAGATTCATTAAAATGATCTCAATAGCATATGTATTGACCCGGTTTCGGCCTAAAGTTGTAAGGAGGGCTTCTTTCTTTACACCCTTTATCTTTACAATTCTTTTTCATTCTTCAACCCCTTCAATGCTTACCAATACGTCATAACTAGCACCTTGTTGTGATTGTTCTAGTGCTAACTTAAGTACTTGGTCGGCATTCAGCTACGTTCACATTCTTTCTCCACCTTTCCTAAGGACTACTATTTCTAGCTATAGAATGTCCTTGGGAAGATTCCTCCGGTTCTGGAAGAATCATAAGACTTAACCTATCCTACCATCCTTATGTCACCACAATCTTCATCGTCGTGAAATAAATGGGTTTTGGGTAAGTATATGTCACCATGAAAATCTATTTTGATATAGAAAATCCATTTTGCTCCCCCTTAACATATGCCACGATATTCGAAAACATTTCACATATGTAGAGATTAGCCAGCACATTAAGTCAAACCATTTGTGATAATATCCCATATTAAATCACATTTTCTCCCCCATATTAAAAATATTAACCCAATCGATGTTTTTAATATCAATTGATTTAATGAAGTTTTAACAAAGGTTTTGGGAAGAAAAACGCGAGTCTGTTTTATCTTCATGATATCAAACACATGAGATATGATACCGATTTGTAACATGATCACATATTCACCATATTATAAAAGAATTGACAAGGTTGGACCTGATAGATGAGAATATGATGTTGGTCGCCTCGTCACGTCTGAAGTCATCTCTTGACACCACATGTACGATTGGTATTGTTGTCTTGACACCAACTTGTGAACTTGACACGTTCGGCATCGAAGATTCTGAATGCTTGACAATTGCTCCCCCTCAATGGTTGACCCGTGTTCTATTGAAAGAGCTGTAGTCGTCGGTTGAGTAGTCGCATCATCGAGTATGTAGATACCAATTGTAGATTGCTATGGTTGTAGAGATGATAGCTTCATAAAAACAAGACTTCTCTTGTTTTAACAAATAAATGCACTGAGACGTACATAGATTTGTGTTAGACCAAGTTATAAAGTAAACTTGATCCCTTACAAGGTTTTAAAGTAAACCTTGCCCGAGAAAATTAATTCCCGTTGTTAGCCAAAGTTTTCATAAGAAATACCTGACTTTAATGTGAAAACCGGGTTGTAGTCTGAAATAACTACAAGCCATTTAGGCATGTTTTATGAAATATTTACAACTTTTGTACGAACTCTATTTATGGCGCCGTGTCGATATTAATCAACATTTCTAAGGCCGTAAATATTATCGTACCAAAAGACATGCCTTAGAAAAATAAAGTAAAAATATTTTTGGATTTTCTAGATTTTTCTATTTTTATGGTTTTTATATGGTTTTATATTTTTGTATTTTGCTTTTGTGGATAAAAATATAAACACTATATACAGATGATCACCAAGGATACGGAGAATAGTTTTACCACCACTATTCTTTCGCTTCATCTGCTAGCTTCTTAAGAGTCTCAGGCGAGAAGGTTCTCATTCCTAGCTTGTCGGCCAAAAATTCAATTCGAGCGCGATCTAAAGCCTTCGTGAAAATATCCGCCAATTGATACTCAGATCGGACAAAGTAAAGCTCGATTACTCCATTTTCCACTTGCTCCTTGATGAAGTGGTAGCGAATGTCAATATGCTTCGACCGGGAGAATTGAACGTTGTTGCAGCATAAGGCAATTGCACTCTTGTTGTCACAGTACATCGGAATTTTGTTGAAACCTAGACCATAGTCGGTTAATTGCGATCTCATCCAAAGAATTTGAGCACAGCAACCGGACATAGCTATGTATTCTGCTTCCGTACTTGAAATTGCAGCGCTTTTCTGCCTTTTCGATGCCCAACTGATTAGTCGATCTCCTAATAGTTGCAAAGTTCCACTCGTGCTACGCCTTGTATCTTGACAACCCGCGTGATCCGCATCTGCATATGCCATTAGTGCAATAGAAGAGTCCTTCGAAGACCAAAGTCCCCGATTAATGGTTCCTTTAAGATATCGAAAGATCCTTTTAACAGTAGCTAAGTGTAACTCAGTAGGCCTAGTTTGATACCTGGCACACATACATATAGCAAACTGAAGATCAGGTCGACTGGCTGTGATATACAGAAGAGTACCGATCATTCCACGATAAAGTGTCGGATCAACGGCAACTCCATGTGGATCTGCATCAAGCTTAGATTTCTCCACCATTGGAGTGTCCACGGGGTCGCAAGATTCCATCTTATATTTCTTAAGCGATTCAAGGGCATACTTGGATTGATTAATAAAGATGCCTCTGGGACTCTGAGATATCTGAAGACCTAAGAAGAATGATACCTTGCCCATCATTGACATCTTAAACTTGGAAGACATGAGTGTCCCAAACTCATCCGATAAGGTTTGGGTCGAGGCTGCAAATATAATATCATCAACATATATTTGTACCATAATCATATCTTTACCTCGTTTCTGAATGAACAGCGTGGGATCCACCTTGCCTTTTGCGAAGCCTTGAGTAATGAGGAATTGTGACAATAGATCATACCATGCGCATGGAGCTTGCTTCAACCCATAGAGAGCCTTCTTAAGCTTGTACACATGATTAGGATAATTAGGATTCACAAAACCATCCGGCTGTTGAACATAGACTTCTTCCTTGATTTCACCATTAAGAAATGCCGTCTTCACATCCATCTGATAGACAATCATATTCATATGGGCTGCATAAGCGAGGAATAGTCTAATAGCTTCCAAACGGGCAACAGGTGCAAAGGATTCCATAAAGTCGACGCCCAATAATTGCTTGTATCCACGAGCTACTAGTCGAGCTTTGTTTTTCAATATTCCGCCTAACTCATCGAGTTTCACCTTGTAAACCCATTTCAAAGTGAGTAACTGCACTTGATCCGGGCATGGGACAAGTTCCCATACTTCAAGATGTATAAACTCATTAAGTTCTTCTTGCATAGCTTTTATCCAACAGGATTGAGTAAAAGCTTCTTTCCATGTCTTAGGTTCAACTTCAGTGAGAAAAGCATCAAAGTGACAAAACATTGCACTTTCTTGTAACTGACTTCGTGTGGATATCGGACGATTAGGGTCACCAATAATAGAATCTATAGGATGATCCTTTGTCCACTTGCTGTCATGTTCACGAATCCGTGGATTGGAGTAAACTGTAGAAGGAGCTTCCTCTGAGGTGGACGACCCGGCTTGATTAGGGTCGGGAATAGATACACCAAAGAATGGAAGTTCACGCATTTGAGCGAATTCCAAATCGTGATCATCATCATCCTCTTCATCATCAATAGGCATGACGTGGGTAGTTGTTACATGTGTTGGTTGAGAATTACTTGTGGATGGTATATCTTGACCAATTGTAGGTGCAGATGTATCTGATTGTGCTTCGGTTGCTGGAGCGACAACTTCGGTTACCGGAGCTATTACCTTAGGTTCTGGAGCAACAATAGTTGGAGGAGTAAAGAATTCATCAAAGAACGGTTGAAACAACGTATCCCATTCATTCCTAGTAGGTGGTATAAATGATGAAGTAGGGTTGTTTGGGACAAGACCAGAACTAATATTACTGGGTCCCATTTCATGAAGTGCGGGTTCAGAGCTGCTTTGCTCAGAAGCCATTGCTGTCAGCTCATCAAAATCAACATTCATAGTTTCGAGGATCTTGCGAGAGTTACGGTTGTAAATTCGGTATGCCTTCTTTGCTGGTGCGTAACCAATGAAAATACCAATATCAGCCTTTGGTTGAAGTTTTCCCAAATTGTCACCATCATTATTTGGATAGCAAAGAGAACCAAATACATGAAGATATGATAAATCTGGTACTTTTCCATGGAGAAGCTCATAAGGTGTTTTACCATGGCGTTTACGAATTAGTGACCGGTTTTGGGTGTACACTGCTGTGGATACTGCTTCTTCCCATAAAAACAATGGAGCCTTTGCGTAAATTAACATCGTTCGAGCAGCTTCCATAAGTGTGCGATTTCGCTTTTCAACGACACCGTTTTGTTGTGGAGTGCGTGCAACGGATGTTTCATGAGATATACCAACTTTTTCATAATAATCACTCAATATTTGATTCACAAATTCGGTTCCATTATCTGTACGAATGCGTCAGACAGTAGTGTTGAGACGCACTTGAATCATCTTGAGAAATCCGATGATGAATTTAGGTGCCTCATTTTTTGCTTTCAGAAATTTCACCCATGTAAACCGAGAGTAATCATCGACAATAACGAGGATGTACTTTTTGCCACTAAGACTTTCAACACGCATTGGCCCACAAAGATCCATATGCAACAGATAAAGTTTCTCTTGGTTGGTGTCTTCCGTCTTGGGTTTGTAAGATTTCTTAGTGCTTTTCCCCATTGTACACGCGGAACACAAATGATCCTTGTGAAATGATAGTTTAGGAAGACCACGAACAAGTTTGTTTTTCGCCAAATGATTAATAGCGTCAAAGTTAAGATGAGATAACCGTCGATGCCATAACCATGACTTAGTCTTCGATGCTTTGGAGAGAAGACATAAGGGAGAAGCGGCCATCATGTCTTGTAGAGACAACGTATACAAATTATTCCCTCGAGTACCTTTCAGTAAATCAACCCCTTCCAAATTACGAATGAAGCAGGTATGCTCTCGAAAAGCAACTTCTAGGTTTGCATCACAAAATTGTCCCACAGAAAATAAGTTGTGACCAAGACCTTCCACGTAATACACTCTTGAAATTATAACATTCCCAATATGATATTCACCGTAACCCATTATCTTTGCAATATGATCATTCCCAAATCGAACCGTACCAAGAAACTTGCTGACGAAATTTCTGAGCTGAGAGCGATCTCCGGTCATATGCTTGGAGCAACCAGAGTCCAAATACCAGAGAACAATTTGGACCACCTGTTTTCAATAACAACAGTAGACAATGCATTGGAAACTATTGGTTCCGGAGTGTTAGCAGATACAGATATAGAATTATCAGAATTGCTAACAATTTTAAGACCCTTAGATTTCCTGCGTTTTCTAATGTGAGTTTTAGCACTAACAGGTTTTACTGTTCCAACTTTCTTAGGTTTTGGATTATTCGCGGGCACTACAGTGGGAGTAGACCTATTTAAAGGGTACTTGGTTCCTACAGTAGTGTTAGTGTTCCTAGTTAAAGGACACGCTTGTGTTTTGGTAGCCTTGGTACTCCTAGTTAAAGGGCACGCTTTCTTCACTTCAGTGGGAGTGATCCTAGTCAAAGGGCACGTATTTCCTACTATAGTGAAAGTTCTACCAGTGGGGCGCCACATCCAGCCAACTTGGGTTAACACTTTCCCAGTCGGTTTCCATTCTAATCCATGTTTCCGGGCATACATCTCATTCACATGGTCAATAAGGCAAGAATCATGACGACTAGAAAACATACATTCATTGCAATTCCAACATTTCAAATTAGAATTCAAAGTAGGCTTAGAACGCTGCACAACCGCAGAGCCTTTAGGTTTAGCTACATGATTCTTTTTATTCAAAACAGAAATAACATTCCTAGGATGGGCTTCTACTTTCTTCTCCACTTGACTACTAGATGGGGGCAAGATCCTATCATTCTTCTTGTTTGTTTTAAGCTTAGATCTTTGAGCCTTAGTAGTGGTGCTTACTCCTGTAGAAGGCAACACGGGAATATTAGAAGCTGATTTTGATTCCGCCTTATCTTTAGTGACCAAAGTTTGAGATGGTTTAGTCCTAGGGCCCTTGTTAAGTGGTGTGACGGCGATAAGGTTCCTTTTGATTGCACTAGAGGATGATGCTGAGATAGTGGCTGTGTTATCCACAATATTCTTACCTTTTAGAGTTCGAAGTGTTTCCTTTAACTCAGCCAAGACCATATTCTTATCACAAATTTGTTCCCTCAAATCAGATATTTCCACCGACTTTCGATTCAATTGTTCAATCAATGATTGATTCTGTGCAGTGGTATCAACACATGCAGGCTTTACCGAATCGAAGAGTCGTGTATTTTTCTGTTTTAAGTTATCAACTTTGGACAAAATCTTGGAAACTCGATTATCTAGATCAAGTTTAAAATTCTCAGCGGCCTCAAGTACGTTCACACAGTTAAGCTCCTTAGATTTCTCTATTTCTATCGGCAAAGAGTTAGCAACTTTGTCACTTGGCTGACGCTGTTTTGATTGTAAATTCAATTGAAAATTCTTTTCAAAATTTGCATCATCGATATTAACACCTTCGAATGACGTTTCAAAGATTTCTTGAATAAATTGTTGCTTGTATTCAAGCGAAATACAATGTGTTTGAATCTCATCAAAACGTTTTGAAAGCGATGAATATGAATCTTGAAGCTTTAAAAATTCAGCGTCAGATTCGTGACAAGTACTATCTACCACAGTATCCACAGATTCAACATTATGCACAATAGAATCATTATCAACACTTGTATTCACACAGACAGAAACTATATCGTGAGACATCACTTGATTCAGAAGCAGATCATTATGGCGTGAAACCCGTTCTATTTCAAGTAAACTGTTTTCATAAGCATCTTCCATTTCATTGAAAACACGTCTAACTTCTTCTATTTCCAAAAAACAAATCTTGATCAATATTACGAAGACAAGCTTTAACATTGTTTACAAACGGAACAATTTCATCTCGAAACACAGCTCTAGTGTGCTCAAAGTTCCATTCACCTTCCGTTATGGCCGTGGCCGTCGTACGTTCCAAAATGACCTTGTCAAAATTGGCTAAGTGTTGGTGAACCGTATTTAAGTTAACGGACGCCTTACTTACCGGTGGAATTAACTTCGTTAAATCCTTTTTGACGAGTGTAGGAGACGTACTAGGAAGGTTTTCACTTGACAAACTTTGGGGCACAAGAACTGTTAATTCTGCTAATTCCTTTTGTAAGCGAATGCGTGTCTTTTTCGAAAATTGATCTTTGTTATGTTGATCATAATCAATTGTATGGAATTTTGAAAGCATTTTAGAATGAGTTTCATCCCCAAGTGATTGTGTCTCCTCAGTACTACGAACAAAAGGTGCTTCTTTCGATTTTCCAATTATGGTCATGTCATAAAGGCCGGGAATATATTCCTGAGCTTGTTTTGCATAACCGGGATTAGGTGGTAAATCTTGAAGACGCTTAAGTTCGAATTCTTTAAATGATTTAGTTAAAAGATGAACCTTTTCTGTGGAAGCGTATTGTTTTAAAAGCTGTTGTTCTTTGAATTTAAGAAGTTTGGTAGCATTAATTTCCGATTCAACCTTTTTAGACTCGAGAGTTTCGAAATCCATTTTAAGTTTCTGAAAATCATTGACAACCGACTCTTTTTCTTTTAATTCATTGGAAAGATTAGCTTTTAATGATTCTATTTCTTTCAAGTGTTCAATCTTTTCAAAACAAAATTGGTCAAATTCAGAACATGTTATTTTCTCTTCTTGAGGGACCATTTCAAAAGTTTTGACCTTTTCTTTATGCAACGCAAGCTCAGCAGTTAGGGAGGAATTCGTATCTACGGATTGTCTGAGGGCCATATGCATTTGATCAATAATATGTTTAGGCACCATGACCAAATCATGTTGAGCATAAGATTCCATACCCGTCGCAGCATTTGGTTGAGGTTCGCTCAAATGTGTAGAATTGGGTACCACATCATTTGAGTTACTAGTTCCCGAATGCTGTTCGAGGTTGTCATTTTCATGCCCAACTTGATGTTGGTTATCATCAATATTATTGGATGTGGTTGGTACCTCACTGATGACATCAGAACCGTAGTGAGAGAGATTAGCAACGAGAGCAGCTTGGGCAGAGTGAATGTCATCACAATCCGAATCGTATGCATCAAGATCGTCCGCTTGATAAGCTGCATTAGAAGTGGAAACAACTACAATGCCTTCAGTATCTGCTGCCCCTGGGTCTGCCAGAAATGCCAACTCCTCTGAATCCAAAATCTTCCCCTTAGACTGAGCTTCAACCAAATACATCTTCTCACGAAACCATGCATCATCCCTTCTCCTTTTCGGTTGAGTGCATTCCCTAGCCATATGACCTTGTCCTCGGCAATTGTAGCAAGTCACAACCTTCTTAGGACCAATAGGACTCCCATTTCCATTAGCTTGAGCATTCACAGCTTGATTGTTCCCAGTCCTTGTAGGAGGTCCATATGAATTTTGCCTTCCCTGAATAGGTTGCACCGTCACTTGACCATCTTGAACAGTGGCTTGTTGTCGAGGATTTGATGATGTGCGGAGCTGATTGTTTGTTGGTGGAAATCCTCTAGTGGCAACAAGTTTTGACAAGTAGGTGGTGAGATGGTTTAGAACATCAGCTGGCGTATCATTTGGAGTAAAGACCGGTGCTTGGATTGGTGGAAGTTCATTAGAGTAGAAAGCTTGTGTTGGTTGTGCTTCTATTGGAAAATATCCTTGCTGAGGAGTATAGCCCAATGGAGAAGTGTTGGCTTGTGATGGTGATGTTTGATATGGTGGTTGCTGTTGAAAAGATTGTTGATGAACACTTTGTTGATATTCTTGCTGTGGCATCATTGGTGGTTGATAAGATGGTTGCTGTGGTTGCTGATAGATGTGTGTTGGTGGCTGCTGCAAGTATGATGGTTGTTGATAAGTATAAGCCATGTTTTGTTGAGAAGCATACATTGCAAGTGGATCATGAACTTGAGGTGTAGACAACCGAGCCTCGATCACATGGCATTCATGTTGTTGAAGAAAAGCTTGAAGTTGATCCACATTGGTGTTATGCAAGTCCTTAGCCAATTTAACATCCGTCACGTATTTTTTCCATTCTGGAGGAAGAGTGTTCAAATACTTGGTGTTCAATTAAAAGGTAGGAATTGCCATGCCATAGATGTTAAGCTCATTCACCAATAGGGTAAATCTCAGATAGTAATCATTGAGAGTCTCCCCTGGCACATAGGCAAACTTATCAAAAGTATCATAAAGCTTACACTCTCGTTCTTGTTTAGTTAACGAGGTGCCTTGCATTAGAACACGAATTCTATCCCATAACTCTTTGGCAACTTTATGTTTGCTGACGAGTTTGTAGACATCTGGAGGAAGAGCTTGGAGAATGATGTTTGTAGCATACTTATCACATTTATCTTGAATCTTCATATCTCCAGTCAACTCACCCGTTGTGCGAGGACGAGTGGTCGTACCTTCCGTCACAGTACCATAATCTAATGGTCCATTGAGCACCGATGCCCAAATTAGATGTCCATTCTCCTTGTTCAACATATAAAGTTCCATTCGGGAAGCCCATTCCTCATACATAGTCTTCACCAACATTGGTGGACGATTATCCGTACCCGAGAGGATGGACTTATCCGTAAGAGATGTATACTCCATTTCAATAAGTTAAGATTTACAAAGTTGATCGAACAATGAAATAAGGTTAAGTATTTTTGTGTTGTTGTGAGTTAGAATCGAGAAACAATGTTAAAATCCCTTAAAATATGTTCTCGATAAACCAAAAATTCCAAGTCAAAATTACACACTTCGAAATTTTTTATGGAATAATTTTTGGTTTGTCGGAATGTCTAGATCGGAATGCCAGATCGGAATGTCAGATCGTAATACCAGATCGGAATACCAGATCGTAATGTAACACTGTCGGAATGATGATGGTATCGGAATGCCTAGATCGCAATGCAGAGCGGTCGAAATGTTCAGATCGCAAAGAGCTATCGTAATACTCAGATCGCAAAAACTATCGCAAAGATTCAGATCGCAATGCAATGTCTATCGGAATGCTTCAGATCGCAATAGCTATCGGAATGATTCAGATCGCAAAGTGGCTGACAAAATTTAAGCAGAGTAACGACTTAACACACCTTCCTTATACCCGTCGGAATCTCAGATCGCAATAGCTATCGGAATGATTCAGATCGGAATAAGTGATAAAAATCCAGCGATCGCAATGTAGAAACCTAACCCTTTCCGATGGTTAAGTTATTGCGATGGAGGCCCAAGTACAGTTTGTACTTTCCGATGGATCTTTCTGCTAGAATTTCGGAATGAAGAACACCAACTTTTTTTGCACTTTTGATCCAAGAAAACTGATATTTTAATGAAAACCAAGATACCAAGAACACTCTTAAACACGAATCCCTATGTTACACTACTTTAAACTTCGATCCAACACAAATAAATTTGAAGATTCGGCTCAAAACAAACCAATAATCTACGAAATGTTTAGAACACAAAAACAAACCTATATTTCATCCCAAGCTCTTGATACCATTTGTGATAAAGTTAAAAGGAACTATGTGTAAAATAATGAAAACCACACCCCTCTCCATCAAAGGAGAGGGTTTATATACCCAAGCCTTGTAATGGGCTTGGGCTTACACTTTTGGGCCGGCCTACACATGTTGTAGGCTAGGCTTGGACTTGTTTGATAAGTAAAGAAGATTAACTAAACTACGAGCTATTACATGGACTATCGTTGGAGTGATCGATCCTTCTTAATACATAAAACGTATTTCCAACACCAGCGGTACTTGCAATCGGCTTAGTTGGCTTAGCAGTACTTGGGTCTTCAACAATGTCAGCAGTACTTGTAGTTGGCTTAGTTGGCTTAGCAGTACTTGGATCTTCAACAATGTTGATTTCACCAGTATTAGACACACTTGTTTCTTCAATCACTTGTGTATCCCCAGATACTCTTTCTTCCATAGAAGCCATCATTTCAACTTGCACCTCTTTAGTCTTGTCTGATCCGTTTCTCATTCTTGATCTAGACAGTACTTGTAAAGTCTGTTTCCTTTGAAACCATACATGTCTTTGTGGTGGTGGATTTGAAGATACATGAAACTGAATGTTAATTTCCTCCAACTTCTCATAGAAAGTACTCCAATTTACTTGAAGTGGTGATTGAGGTATTGGTGTTGGCTGAGTTACCATCATTTCTTCAACTTGTGGCTCCTCATGAGTAGGTTGTGGTTCTTCTTGTTGAATCTCCATATTTGAAGGTCCATCCACACCAGTCTCTAAACCAGTTCCATCTTCATAAGTCCCCATGACATCTTCATCCAACTCAAAATTGATGTCATTTCCAGAGATCCTTGTATGATTATCAGAAGAAGGTTGTTGTTCTTCATAATTCTTCCCCTGTTTGGTTGCATTCAGTTGCCTTTTCTTGTGGTTCCTGAATCTTTGCTTCTTGATTGCAGACTTTTGAATAGATCTATGTTTCCTCATCCAAGGTGACATTTTATTCCTCAACTTGATTAGGCTAGCTTCCATTTCAGCCATTTTCTTGTCTTGAACAAGCTTTTCTTTCTGTAACACATGTACCTGTTGGGACAAACTAGTACACAAAGCAGTTAATTTTGCAACATCCATTACCTCTGGTGCTTGTGCTTGTGGTGAACCACTAGCAACAATAGAAGCAGCAGGTGTGTGGATCATCTCATCATTGTTTGGTGGAGCACCAACATTGTGAGAAGAAGATTGTGAATCTTCTAGGGAATGGGAACTCTGGTGAGAAGGAGTTTGCTGAGAAGCACTAGCATTGCTAGTTTCCTCACCTTCTTGATTGGCAGGTTGGGTTAACATATGAGCAAACAATGGTGTAACTGTTCCTGTAAAGGCATTGCCTTGTTTGGTCAAGAAAGAGAAAGTTCTCTTTGTGAATGTAGGAACATCCCGTGTATCAGTCAACTCTAGTAGGTTAGGTATTTGGTCACTAACTAAAGTCTGAATGAATCTAGGATACATCAAAAACTTTTTAGTCCCTTCCAAATTCCTAGTCATGCCTTCAAAAATTAATCTTGAAAAATTAAAAACTCTGTTATTTGCTACACAAATACCAGCTGATGCCAATGCAGCACGAATTTGATCAAAAGATGTACTTTTAGAGATTAAACAGTGAATAATAACATGAAAAAGCAATTTCCATTGAGGTGAAAATAAAGCTTTAAAGAAAGTAAGACTTTCCCTACCACCTCCATAGCCCATGGCTGCAAGGCCATCATGAATCTTTGTATTATTAAGCATACTAAGTCCATTTTCATCAGTTAATCTCAAACTTGCTCTTAGAAGTACCTCCGTTACATATATATTTCTATGATTCACCCTAGCCTTAATGCAAGGTTGATCAAACCGAGTACCTAACACAACAGTATACCAAAATTGTTCAACAATGGAAATAGAGACAACTGGACTTACAGTGAGTGCAAAGCGAACATGACTTCGAGACAGAAAACCAAGAATCGCATGGAAACCAAGAGAGTCATCATTCATAGCAAGATTCGCAACCAAATTATGCTTAGAGATTACTTGTAAAGCAGCCATTAGTATTTTTGATGATCGAAAAACTAGAGAGAAGGTTATAGTTACAAGAGATAAAAATAAAAGATTAGGTGAATCAATTGTATAATGGGAGTAAGTATTTAAGTAAATAACAAACCCAAACGCGAAGAAACCACCAAATTTACAAAATAGACCCTTAACGGTACAACAGACATGTAGCGGTACATGGAACATAAGCGATACTTGAATTTGTGCTAGCGGTACTTGGAGTTATAACGGTACCTCACAATTTCGACCATTCATGCTTTCTACTATCAATGTAACCTCTTTTATCTTTTTCTATTAACCTGCAATTACATCAGAAACACAAAACATAGACTATACAATAAAAATTATAAAAATTTGTACAGCTATTACCTCCCCTTAACATATGCAGCAGGTTATTGGTTGAGCATACCAATCTGTGTCACCAAGAATTCAAATCTCTTTGCATCAAATGCCTTGGTCAACAAATCAGCTACATTGTTGTCTGTATGAATCTTCAAGACTTGAATAAGATTTTTGTCATAAGCATCTCTTATAAAGTGATGTCTTATTTCAATATGCTTGGTCTTGGAGTGAAATACTGGATTCTTGACAATGCATCATTATCAATGTAAATCTTGGTGTTTATGAAGTTAAACCCATAATCTAACAGTTGATTTAGAGTCCAAAGTACTTGTCCACAACAATGAGCAGCAGCTACATATTCAGCTTCAGTTGTAGAAGTAGCAACAATGGTTTGCTTCTTACACTGCCATGATATGACTCTTCTGCCTAGGAATTGAAAACCTCCTGTTGTGGATTTCCTATCATGATTAGCTCCAGCATAATCACTGTCTGAGTAAGCTTCCAATTCAAAGGTGGAATCTCTAGGATACCATAATCCTAAATTGGGTTGACTTTTAAGATATTTAAAAATCTTCTTCACAGCATGTAGATGTGACACCTTTGGATGAACTTGGAACCTTGAACAGGCACACACAGCAAACATAATATATGGCCTGGAAGCAGTAAGATACATCAATGAACCAATCATTGATCTGTATAGATGAATATCAACATTTTCTCCATGTTCATCTTTTGATAAGGATTTCTTGGCTTCAAAAGGTGTGCTTGTACTCCTTGTATCCATACATGAAAATTTCCTCAAGATTTCAGCGACATATTTATCTTGGCTGATAAATATTTCATCTTTCCTTTGTTTTACTTGTAGTCCCAAAAACAAAGTTAGTTCTCCCATAGAACTCATTTGAAATCTTCCTTTAATCAAATCTTTAAACTCTTCACACCATGTCTTCTTGGTAGAACCAAAAATGATGTCATCAACATAAACTTGAACTAGAATGATATCATTAGCATTCTTCTTGATGAACAGAGTTTTGTCAATGGTTCCTCTCCTATATCCATGTTCTAGCATAAAATTGGATAAGGTTGCATACCAGGCTATTGGAGCTTGATGCAGACCATAAAGTGCTTTGATAACCTTGTAGACTCTATTGGGGAATTTAGGATCTACAAAACCTGGAGGTTGTGAGACATATAACTCCTCTGAAAGGCACTTTTCACATCCATTTGATAGACTATAAATCCCATATTTGATGCAAAGGCCAAAAATAACCTAATGGCTTCTATCCTTGCCACTGGTGCAAAAATCTCATCATAGTCTATCCCTTATTCCTGTCTATAGCCTTGAGCAACACGTCTTGCCTTGTTCCTCACAATAAATCCTCTTTCATCCTTCTTGTTCCTGAAAACCCATCTAGTACCAATTACTCTCTTACTTGAAGGAAGATCCACAAGAATCCAAACTTTTTGTAGCTCAAATTGTGTTAATTCTTCTTTTATGGCATCTACCCAACTTTCTTCATCAAGAGCCTGAGAAATGTTTTTGGGCTCTACTTGTGATAATAAACAGGCAAACAAACAATGCTGAGTATCTTTATTATTTGTTATCTGCTGTTGTTTGACATAACTCACAAGTTCATGAGTTTCAATATTTGTTTGAAGTTGTCTTCTGGTTTGTACAACAGATTTGGGATCTCCAATAATTTGTGTAGTATGATGGTTGTTGTTTACTTTATGAGTGGGAATAGAACTGACTGGAATTTCTGTTTCCAAATTATTGAAATCAGTTACTGCACCCTACTCATCGTAGGAAGTTTTGGAGAAGATTCCTTCAGCTGGACTAGCATATAAGTCTTCATCGTCCATAGCTTATAAAATCTCTTCTAGTGAGTCAACAGATTTGGCAGATTTCTTAGCAGTACTTGCAGATGAAGTACCGCTAGGTGTAGTATGTACTGCTGAGTGTTGTGACTCAAAAGATTCTTCTCCTGAATGCTTATTAGCAGATGTAGCATTCTTTTCTTGGTCTTGAAGCCTTTGAAGCTCTTGGAAGGCTTGATCATCTTTTGATGGCATGGTTTGCTTCTTGGGAGTAGCAGACATAGGAGTAACAGTAGGCATATTGGGCACATAGATATGAACATCATCATCTGATGAAGAAACATCTTCTTGAGTACCTGCATTAGTTGCACTTGACTCCTCACCTACATTGTTAGTTTGACAATCCTTTTGTAAAGAATAGTAATCCATGGAGTTAGTTAGATAATCTAAATCAAACATCCAAGCACAATCTATTCCTGGGACATTGGGTTTATTTTCTAAGAAATTAACATGAGCATTTTCTTCAACCTTCTTAGATGCCAAATTATAGACCCTATATGCTTTACTTTGCACTGAATATCCTACAAGATATCCTGGATCAGACTTTCCATCAAACTTTCCCAAATAATCAAGAGTATTTAGTATAGACACATGACACCCAAAAGGTCTTAAATGACTTATGGTAGGCTTCACACTAGTCAAAAGTTCATAAGGTGTTTTGTTTTGAGGCTTGGTTACTAGGACTCTATTTAACACATAACATGCAGTGTTGATTGCTTCTGCACAAAAGGTATTTGGCAAAAGAGAATCAGCCAGCATAGTTCTAGCAACCTCAATCAGTGTCCTATTCTTCCTTTCAGGTACTCCATTTTGTTGTGGAGTCCTAGGAGTACTAAATTGTTTCTTAATTCCTTTAGACCTACATAATTCATCAAATTCAGCATTCTTGAATTCTGTCCCATTATCAGTCCTAATGATTAAAACCTGTTTAGTGAACTGCTTTTTAACTAAAGTGATAAAATCCTTTAGTAATTCATTTGTTTCACTTTTAAGAGCTAAAAAGAAAACCAACTGAATCTACTATAATCATCAGTTATGACTAGACAAAATGTCTTATGACTAATGCTTCTTATAGAAACTGGACCAAACAAATCCATATGCAAAAGCTGCAAAGGTTTTGTCACAGTGTTGACAGTCTTGGTCTTACAAGAGGCTCTATCTTGTTTACCTTTTTGACAGGCAGCACATGTGAAATCATTTTGAAAAGATTTGTTAGGTAAACCTCTAACCAAATTCATATTTACTAATCTATTAAGATTCTTGAAATTCACATGACCTAACCTCCTATGCCATAAATTAGACTCGTCAAAAGAAGCCTTAGCTAGCAAACATGTAATACCACCTGTTGGGGTGATAGTATGAAGATTAAAGGTGTACATATTTTCTTGCCTGGGTACTTTAAGCAGTATTTGAGATTCCTTAGGCATCTCAAAGTCTTTAGACAGCACCAAGCAGTCTTTGTCTGTGAACAGCACCTTGTTCTTCTTATCACACATTTGTGATACAGAAAAGAGATTGAACTCATTCAATTCTTTTACAAAGAACAGATCTTCAAATTCCAACTTTCCTGTGTTGATTTTCCCTTTGCCAGTGATTCTACCTTTGCTACCTCCAAAGGCTACTGGACCTCCTCTGAATTCTTCAAATTTAGCAAGAAAATATTTGTTTCCTGTCATGTGTCTTGAGCATCCACTATCTACTATACCTTTATCCTTCAATTCATCAATTAGATGCCCCTGCACACAAATAAAACTCATTGGTTTTTAACAGGGACCCAAGCCACATTTGGCTCGGATCTTGTGGGACCTACACTTTTAAAGAGTTTATTCTGAAGCATTCCCAGTAATGCTACTTTTGCTCTTATACTTCATGGTTTCATTTATGTAGTAAAAAACATAGGGTGACTCTATGTGCTCAGACTTCTTTGCCTTAAGTACGGCTTTAGCGGTACTTGCTTTAATTAACACATGATTTATCTCTTTTAGGAACCCACATTTGCACTGGTTTGTTTTTATCCTTACTTCTAGGTGTTTTAACTTTTTCAAAAACCTTCTTAGAAGTCTTAGAGAACTTTGGTTTTATAGACTTTAAACCAACAATACTTAAGTTTGGTCTAGCAGTACTTGCAGGTTTAGACTTGCCGGTACTTGATTTACCAGACTTTAAACGTACTATACCTTGTTTCATAAGTACTGCCCTAGGAACAAAACTTTTGGCAGGGATATATTTAATCTGTTTGGCTACCCTTGAGTGATCAAACTTAGGTTCATCATTCTTAAGTTTCTGATTCCTATTAACCTGTGCATTTTTTCCATTACTGTTTCTTATGACATTTTGTGTAGTCTTTTGTTTCACAATCTTATCTTCATGTAAAGTACAATCTTTGATAAAATGACTTAGACTACCACAAACATAACATCCTTTTCTTCTTAAAGAAGACCCAAAAGGTTGTTTTAACTTAACTTTCTCAAAACCTAGCCCACCCCTTTTGGCTTTATTATGTTTTACATTATTTTCCAATACCTTGCTAGGAGTTTTTACCTGCTTGGAATCAGAACTAGTCTAGATTCTTCAGAAACAAAGTTGTTCATTAAAGGTGAATAAACAATGTTTTTGGTCACAACCGTATTTTCTTGGGACAAAGTACTAGAGTTTAAGGTATTTTTAATCTTTGGTTCTTCTAACTCTATACTTGTATCATTACTAGGGGGCATGAAAATTCCTGATAGTGGTGGAGGAACTGCCTTCATTCCTTCAGCATATCTATCATTTTCAGGTGTATCATCTACCTCACTAGAACTATCAAAAATCCCTTTTGATAAGTCCTTGTCAGTTAAAGTTATCCTAGGTTGGTCCTCAATATATCCTAGGCCTGATTTATCATAATACCCCATTTGTGAATTAATCAATTTTCCCAATCCTTTAGAGCATTTTTGCCAATGATTAATCACTTCCCTTTCATTATAAAGACTGGCTTTTAAAGCTTCATTTTCTGTTGATAATTTTAACAGTTGTCTTTCAAAAGCTTTTATTTCCACATCTTTTTCCCTCATTTGAAGAGTTAAAATTCTTATTTTCTCTTCATAGTTTTGTTGAGCCTTTTTATACAAAACTATATTTTCTTCTAATTTAACAACACCCTGTTTAAAAGCATTTAATTCTACAATGCATGTGTTAACGTTTTGATACTGTTCCTCTAGTTCTACTTTTAGGCTATTAAATTTAAGAACACGGTCTTTAGAACAAGGATGTACCTCGGTAAATTCATGTGAGAGAGCCATTAAACCAAGCTCTTCTTCTTCTTCATCTTCAGCCCAGTTCACCACTCCATCTACAGTAACCAATGCTTTGGTTCTTTTAGGACTTCTGCTGTTTCCTTTTGGAAAGCTTTCAGTTATTCTTGGACTGGTTCTATAGCTGTGCTTGGACTTCTGATTGCTATTTTCAGCTTTGTCTCTAGAGAATTCTCTTGCAAACTGTCCATTCCTTCCACAGTTATAGCATTCAACTTTGGACTTGTCATATCCTAATGGCTCATTAGGATCAACAGACATTTTTCTTCCAGTCTTCTTGAAGAACCTATTAGATCTTACTGACCCCATAGCAGCTTGCCATTTAATATCCATCTCTTGAACATCAGCATCATCCATTTGGAACAAGTAATTGAGTGTTAATCTTGGCCTGTTGTCTTGTCCAGCGAAGAATAAGAAGGCATCATTGTCACTAAACAATGGTGAAGACCTTCCATGTGGATTTTGAGAGACTATAGGGTTGCCTTCAATACTTTGTGGGTAAGTACTGCTTGTAAGTCCTCCAACGGTATTTGTGAAGTATGTATCGCTGCTAGATCCACTAGCGGTATTATGAAAGTAAGTACCGCTGTTTCCATCTGACATAAAAGCCAAGTTAGACTTTGTAGTAGTCGCTGCCTTTACTTCAGTGCCTTTCACATCCATCTCGTATGCTCTAAGATTGTTGTAGAGATGATCAAAAGGAATTGTTTCCAGATCATCTCTTGTGATGAAGTGCATAGCCATTGCTTTCCAATCTGGTGGAACACTTCTTAAGAATTTTAAGTTCGCTTCTTCATTAGGAATTACTTGTCCATAAACTTCCAACTGAATAAGCAGCTTATTGAACCTTCCATAGCCACCATGTATCCCCTCTATACTGGTAATTGAGAAGTTATCAAATTATTGCTTAAGAACAATCTTCTTTATCTTCTTAGATTTGTCATTACCCTCAAATCTAAGTTTTATAGCATCCCACATAGCTTTAGCATCCTTATAATGATGAAATCTTGGTAGGATGTCTTCAGAAAAAGCCATAGCCAAAGCAGTTCTGGCTTTTCTCTCTCTGATCTCTGCTTGTACCTCCTCAGCAGTCACAGCAGGTAGAGCATAGCATGTACCGTCTGTCAGCCAGTGTAGCTTCTTTGGTGTGTTCCCATTCTTGATAACTTTCCACACAGTGTGATCTGTGTGATTCAAGTAATGTTCCATCTGCATAGCCCATGTCTCATAATTGTCACCTTTGAGAACTGGGAGTTTAACAGCAGATAAAGTATGAGAATGTGTTGTTGTAGAGGTAGCTACTGCATTCACGGCTTGAACACCTTGTACTGGTGCAGGATGCACAACTTCTGGTTGTCCCTGTGGTATAGGATTAGGGTTCTGAACATCATCCAAGTGAGTATCATCACCATCTGGTTGAGACATCGAGTTTTGGTGTCTGTGGAGTGTTTGGGGTTGTGTTCTTCTTTTTCAGAGTTTCTCAACAAGCTTTGATACCACTTGTTGATCCCTTTGGTTGGATCTATATTCTGTTAAGAATTAGTATAGTAGTTTGTAATCAAACTAAAACACTTTAAGCACTCTTACTAACACTAAATAAGTTATGTGGAATCTAACTTATAAAGTACAGAAGAACAAAATTACTTTTAACTATTCGATTCTCTTATTAATCGACTTGAATGAGGTACATGAAAGACATTGTACCTATGTTCCTTTTATAGAGTAAGGAACCTTCGAAACCTTAGAATATTCTATAAAGATAACTATATCACCGACGATATATTATCAATATTCTAACTATTTAAGTATATCACATAAGATATACTCTAACTATAACTATGACATATCTTATACAAAAATATATTCATCCTAATCAGTATAGCAATACTTACTTTATAAGTAGCAGTACTTACTATGTACCGCTTTAACACTAACGATACTTACGTAACACTAACAGTACTTAAAATACACTAACGGTACTTGACACTTAACAAATAATTCCCAACAGGTTTCGAAGAAAAACTACAAGGTTAAGATGTTCTCATTAGAGAAACGAAACTGGAAAACCATTGGAGTTTTCCAGATGAAGGTAGTATCATTGACGATGGTGTCTATTATGATAGTCGTTTATACTGGTTGGTTTTGCTTCCGCAGCCGATTTCATGTAAGATTGTTACTATAGATTTAAAACTGAAAACATTTCATACGGTTGTTCTCCCGGATTTTGGTACATGGTTATGTTATAGCCTAAGGAGTGCGGCTAAGCTTACATAGTCTTGATTTTCACAATAGTCTACTACTCTAGTGACCTATGTTCTCTAATTATATCATGTTTTGTTTTTGTTTCACGTAAAACTAACCTACTAAGGTTAGTTTGGATACTTATTTGAAGTTTTTTTTCCTAATATGTACTATTGAAGTAACTACGTTATCCTTAAATGACTAGGTATTATATAACCTTGGATAAGTTTTTCTAAATATGCAAGGGCTTAGTGTCGTATTAGTAGGTGACAATTAAAGGAGCCCCAACATATAGTTCTCAATGTTAGGTAGTAGTAAGACAACACAAACAAATATATCATAAAAATTCAATTGTATTGGTCTATCAAGAAATACAATATGGTGATTTTTCTCCCAAGTGGTACTGTGGTAGCTGATACAAGCTTGGGCTTCCAATAATAATGAAGCATGCATTCTCGATAGGAGATGGTTGCTTGTAGATGGTCCTTATTTGGAAATTGTTTATAACGAGAATGTCACCATATGTTATCCCCAAATGTCAATTCTTAACTATGTCCTAAAATACATATATTTCCCCCAAATTCACTAAAATCAAATAATATTATGTGAGAACGCGGATTTTCGGTAATTTTCTTTTACTTGTTATGCGTGCTTATTCACACTTTTACCATATTCCCCACTTATTTTACAGTGATTAGTCGTGTCATCCTCGATATTTTACTTAAATATAAAACTCTATGAATTTCGCGAATTTACGAAATTATTTGGCAAGATGCCCAAACTTCATGTTTGTAATTTCTGCGAGGTTTTATCACATTCTATAAGAATTATTATTGGCTCTTGGCCTCAAAAATAATGAAAAACGAGATCTTGAACAATTACGGACGCAGTGGTGAACTTTTGCATTTTTGCGTTTTCTGGCTGTCGGACTGAGTTTTCGGGTCCGAACGTCGCGATAAAATTTATTTTTATGTGATTTCTAGTTATTCTTGATTCCTTGATCCAACTTAGTGAAATCCAAGCCAAACAAGTATTTACGAGTAATTCTAAAGAAATTTCGTTTTAAAAATAAGCGAATCTCGATTTTAGTCAGAAACGGCACGTTATTTAAACCCGTAAATTTCGAGAGCTTAACACTAAAACCTTGGGCTTTTCTTGGGTATTTCGGCTGGACTAAATCTAAGCGGGTCCATTTTGAATTTTGTTGACCATTTACTTAAACAAGGAAGTACCACAAGTAATATTTACCAAAAGATTGAAAAAAAAACACATCTTCTCCTTATTCTCCCTTAGGCTGACTAAACACAAAACACACCCAAAGCCTTTGATTTTTTGTTTTGAGGTAACTTAATACTAATTCCATGTTTAATTTTTTATTCCTATTCATACCCATGTGTTAATTACAACATGCATCAAGTTTTTGCTTCAGGTCAAAAATCATCAAATCTTATGATTTGATGATGTTTTTATAAAATCCTATGTTTGTTTTTGTTGTTCCAATGCATAAAACCTTATTTTTTTGGATAAAAATTTGATTTGGGCATGTTATTATGACCTAGGGCCACGAAATTTCTAAGGATCAAGGAGGAGGAATTGTTTAATTTGCGTGTTTGGATTGATTCATACTTGTTGTGAAGGTATAATCACTCTTAGCATTTTGATTTTAGTGTTATTAGTACTTTGATTTCATTGATTCATGAATTTTGAACTCATGGGTGAAACCCACTGAGATTATGAATACTTAGGTCATATTAGGACTTAGGACACTTGCGTGGCGATTTCGTATAGCTTAAGAGTTGCGTGTTCGCGGTTAGGTTGCTAAATGGGGTCGTTTTTATAGTATGGAAATCACCACAGAAACAAACAGGTCATGGCAAAATTTTCTTAAACATATGACCTTTTTTTATTTTAAAAATGGATACCCACTGATGTGGTTAGTACGTGGTGAGTTGGATGGAAACGGGAAGTGTCCGGATGAGCCCGGAACGGTCGTTTTACTAAACTAGGTCAAATCTGAATGTTATGCTTAAAACGTGGGTAAATTGACTTGGTTAAAAAGGATTAATTTATTATTTTATTACTTTTTACAGTAGCTACAAACATAATAAAACTTCTCTTTTTTTGTTTCGTGTCAAAATCTTTTACCGATTGAGATTTATGCTCAATCTACCGTAAGGTACGAAAGACGTTTACAACTTTCTGTTTTGATAGTCTGTCACTAAAAGTGCATTTCCCGTTGATTGAAAATAGTTCTAGGGCTGTTCTTGCCCAACTTTTAAAGGTAAGAGAAACACCTTTACATGTCCGAAAATTTTACCTCCTGTACTATTATAGATTTTTATATATGACCAATTCTTCACAGCCATTTTCAGAAAACTGAATTCAGCCCAATACTTCAACATTATGAACCGAGCCTAAAACGTGTTTAAAACCCGCATAAAATGTTTGGACCATCATATAAGGTTAATGTCATGTTAATAAAGTAGGTTCAAGGTATTTTGATCAATTTCATCTTAAGCGTAGGTCTCGCCATCGCACACAAGTCACTTGGTCATACTATGTCACGTTACTCCTAAAACATTATTTGCTACATTGAACACTTTCTTATTACGCGTCACCATTGCATAGGTACGTGAAGACTCCATTTTGCTCAGCCCCTTTACATTGTGATTACTTGCTAAAGGTGAGTTCATAGCCTCTTTTACTACTTTATTCATGTTTTACAAATGCGGGGTGAGAAATACATGCGTGGAATACGTGCAGTAGACTTTTTACAGTATTACTTTTACTAGTATTCAATCAAGTATTCAGTATTGCTTTTACAGTTTCATGATTTACTTAATGCCTTAGTACCTTAGTAAAAAATCCTCTATATCATGAACCGTTTATTCACATATCGCAAGCGCGACTGTTGTGGATGGATCCATCGGGATTGACAATCCCCGTCATGAGTACCGACGCATATACATTCGTTTATACAAGTATTTTGACTAGATACTTATTAGAGGTCCCCAGTAATACATATGTTAACGCTTCGGTGTCATGAGCTATTGCATTAAGTGAAGTACATTTAAATTGCACATTGGTGCAACTTTCTTTTCTTTAATATTACATGTTTATATGGAAAACATTGCTTGTATTCCACAACTTTTTCTATTAAACCTATGACTATCACTCAACTTTTTTGTTGACCCGTTTACATGTTATTTCTCAGGTAATGCAAATGCTTGATTTTATGGATGGGAGCCCGCAGGATCCGGCAGCTGGAAGATTCCATGTCCCTTTTGGCCAAATCTTTTTGGAAAACTGCTTAGGCCATTTCAATCATGCTAAATAAATTTACTTTCATGCACTAAGACTATTATTAGAATGTTGGTAAATTAGGTGACTTTTGTTTTGTGTCTTAATTATGCACAAACTGGGACCATATCTATAAAAACTTTATTCCGCAGCTTTTAAAGATATTTGTTAAATGGTGTCATATTATTTACTCCATCTTTAATTACATTACTGTCAGGTATGTTGTTACCATGATGTGGGACCCCTCAATGCTTACCTGTCCAGTTACCAGATTTGAGGGTCTTACAGATTGGTATCAGAGCCATGGTTATAGTGAATTGAGTCGTTTTAAACTTAGTCTATGGCCCATATTTTTCAAGAAAATCCTATGAGTCTTAGTGTCAAACATGGAATCTAAGATGGTCGGTATCCGCGCGGGTAACTCTCTAATCCTTATTATTTACTTTTAATTATCGTTGTAGTATTTCATCTCTTGAATATATTTTGGAATATTACCTTATCCGAATGACAATAATTACTACTACGTATCTCTTTTCAAATCCTTTGTGCTTAATGAATTATCAATAGATATTACTGTGATTACATCTGCCGTTACTGTATTTCTTGAATTCTTGTTCATGTAAACTTGATCCTGTTACCATGATTTTAATTTGTTATCACATTTCATACTTGTATTCGGAGCGCGTATGCTGCCGGTTTTTCATACTCACTTTTGAGTACTATTTCTATCCTGGTTATGCGTGATACGACTGACCTTATATACTTGTTCGTTTTGAACCGTCTGTTTTTCTTGACTCACTGTTACATGTTGTGTGTATTATCGTGATACCATTTCTCAGGATTTAATAAGTGTCGCTCTCGATGAAACTTCTGATTTTCATATTACTATCGTGCGTGCTACCTTCATTGTTTAACACTTAAAGATATCTATTTAGATATTCAAATTGCTTTCCGACGATTTGTGGTTGAATGTCTTGTAAAATATTCTATTGACCATTGTGTAGCTCAATGAGTCTCCAAAAAAAGGGGGACTAAATGATATCGTGTGAGTCACACATCTCGAAGCACTCCTTGAATCAGTGTTGAATAATATCGTGGATTTTTGTAACCTTGATTTACCTTTACGTCACCGTTTTACACGACACTCGTATATCGATTAAATATTATTTCATTGACCATTCTATGTTTCGAATTTGGATAACAACGTTCGTTTGTACCTTGGAAACACCATCGTCATCTTGTAATTCATCCTCTATTATGTGGCGATTGTTTGGAATACGATTCTACTTCTATAAAATTGTATCATTCCAATTCATTAAACCTCCTCGCTCCGGGAGTGAAACTAGTTAATGTTCCATTCCTTTCTTGATAATCTTCTTTGTAAATTTTCATCTCTATTGTAGGATTTCTTATCTTGATCCAATTTCATTTTAATCCTTATTTTTATTGATGGGTTTTCTGTTTTTAATGTTATTAGGACGATTTGTGATTAATGGTATGACATTACGATGGTATTAGGATGCATAGAAAGCTAAGTTATGGTGTTGTAAATTAATGTTTAGAGGTGTTTCGATGTGACCATTTTAGGACAGCAGGTTTGGGGTTTATTTCGGCAAATTTAAACTTTTCCCAAACTGAGTTTTTAAGATCTAGGTTGAAAGGTAATGTCACAAGGTTCATTTCGGTGTAAAATTTGCTTTCTAGCTCTTTAAAATGAGAAAGTTACGACCGATTTATTATTTGATTTTCATGTGGTAAATTTCTGCATATGGACACACTTGCTGTCCAGATTTTGGGTCTAAGTTTTAGACAATTTAAAATGTCATGACCCGAGGTTTTAAAGTTTTTAGTCATGAGGTTTTTCCTTGTGGTCGTTTTGATATAAAATTCGGGTTATAACTCATCCGAACGAAGAAGTTATGGCCGAAATAAGAATTTAAGCTCAAATCTGGAGTGCAGACTTGTTTAGTGTTTTACAGCACCTTAGAACCCCTAAAATTGATATTGCAGGTTATGAGGACTTTTTTGGACTTATAACTTAAGTTTTTCCGCTGACATTGCGTTAATAGCCATCACCAATTGAATTTTATGACTAAAACGGTGGCCGCCAATTTTATAACCAATTTTCTAAAGTTTTAACTTTTCTCTAAGATGGATTTTTTTTTCATTTGGAAAACTGAGATAAATCATATAGCTAAGAATGTCGGGTATGATAATACGTTTCCGACGGTATAAGGTTCATCGTCTATCTCTTCATAACGATTAAATGGCGGGCATTTTAGAAACTAGTCTAATAGGGAGCAACCGACTTAAGCTAGAGTTTGGTTTAGCGTGCTTGGTATGGTTAATGAGTGTTTAGCTAAGATTTATCACTTGAAACATTTGAGAAACATATAATGATGACTTTTGATGCAAATGTTTAGTGTCCGTTAGCTACCTTTAAGTTTTTGACACATAAGTGGTATTGTTGACTAATTTGATATGTTACAAAATTTTGATTATATAGCTGCTGTCATAGGTATAAGTGTGTCGTAAAACTGTTTTCAGCCTTCGGATAAAACTACAAAGTTGTCAGAAATGATGTTTTTAGTCACCTACGCGGAAACGGAAGCTTTAAAGTGGGCATTTGACCCTCAAAAATGTAAAATACAGACTGTAAAGTTTGACTTTTTTTCTCGCATAATGCGTTTTGGTTTTTATTTTTAAAAAGGTATATAAAATTCAAATATTTTCTTAAAATTCATAAGATATTAACTTTATGATGTATATGACTTCTCTGAATTTTTGTAGAATTTCTCCAAGAGTCTAAATAGGATTTTTAAGCCTCACGAAAAGGAGTTTTCTACACTTTTTCATTAAGCAAGTAAATAACTAGTTCATTACCCAAACGCCCCTTAAGCAAGCCTAAACCTTCTGGAATGGATTTGGGATGATAGATACTGATTCTTAGGATGTTTAAAATCATAATTGAAGGAATTGAGGTCTAATGATTAGTAATTCGCCTCAAGTCGGAAAAGCCAAAAGTTGACTATTTTCTATACGTTTAGTCAAAACTTATAAAAATGAAGTCTAAGCTATATAGCTTGATGAAACAAGTTTGTATGACCATATTTTGTTGTATTCCAGTAACTTACATGTATCTTTGCAACTTTTCATTATTGAGTCATACTCGGGTCATACTTTGACTTTTGTTGACTTTTTACGTGTTAGGTCGCGGATAATTGTTAAAGTATTACTATTGCCTTTCTTCAGCCGGATCTCTGTCTTCACGCGTATGGATTCCTTTATCCTTTCTTTAATACATGACTCATTTGTCATTTCATTTTATCTTTCTTTTCATCTATCGCACCACTAATTTGGGCCAATGTTTGAAGTTCTTGTTTTCACATCTTTCTTTATCAACTTGACACGTGTTTCATGGTGATTCTGACTAAACCTTTTGAAACTTATCAACTTGTAACCATTTCATTGATTGTCTTGAACTACTCCTTATTACCCTGATGTAACCCACTTGCTATTTTATAAGTTGCTCTATAAATCCAAACTGGTATTGTTTGCGAATCATTTTATAAAATGTTCCACTTGGGCCTTATCAAATACTTGAAAGTTATCTTATAAATTAATGAATATTAATTTTACAATGTATTTTCACAAATTGTTCAACAATTGGTCTCGTAAAGAATTCTTGTAACAATAAAATTGTTGATTTAAACATCTAGCCAATTAGCACTGGCGAAAAGTTTCATAAATTATTTTGATTCCATATACATATTTTAAATCATATGATATGTATACTGGTTTGACGAAGCTGAGCATCGCATTGCTAGTCCTAAATTATGCATGGCCTAATCACCTATGCGTAATTTAGAAGGAGCCATGCCAGGCCAAATAGTAGTCACCTAAAATATCTTGTCAAAGAACTTATACTTGTGTTTCTGAAAATTTAGATAAAATAAAGTTTAGAAAAATTTTACATCTTATGCGAGTAGCACCAGTTCGCGACATACACATATGATCCCTTATCTTTTCTTGAACAAAGTACATGCCTCAAGCACATATATCCTTATTCAATGATCTTTGTTTTGTTGGTTACCTCATCTTCCTTCGTGACATAGTCCTCGTTACAACTTGTCTAATTTCTTACCATTGATACCAGACTTGAATGTTTCAACGTTGTTATGCTTCTACATCGATCAACCTCCTCTATCTATCTTGGTAGACCTTTGAAACATCTCCGGACGCGAATAGTGATTTATGATTGGAAGTGAACGATGATATCGTGTATTTGTCATGATGTGGGTTAGACTCTATTGTCTTGAAATTCATTTGTGTAAACCACGTGATGACTTCGCTCTTTCATTACTAATGTTGTTCATTTTACTGGAATTACTCTCAAGTGACTTCTTAATAATTTTCATTGGTTCGAAAACTTGTTGTGTGGCTTTTCTCTTTCGATCGTGTATCGACCATCAAGAAATAAAATATAAAAAAAAACTTTTGTTGGTGACGCCAACCACACCCATGAATTAATCATTGCTAAATCATTAATTTCTTATTTTTCTTATCATGGATGCATCTATCCTATCATGTTCATTAAGAAAATTGATACGAATTATGTTTTATCCCCTCGTACTATCACTCGTATACTAATCGTTGATTGCTATTCGATTCATACTCATTTGCTATCTTGTCACATTTTGAAAACTCGGATATGTCACATGTTTACCATTTGAGACATTAAAGACCTATATGGATTTCTATAAATTATTCTAAATTTTAAGAACGTTTTACACACTTTATCAAGTGTTTAAATTAGTAAAATACCCGTTTCAAGTTAAATATAAGATCTATACATCCTCTTTGGTAGAATTATAACTAGTGTTTAAAAGGATGTTAAGTTGTATCTTTTGAAGTATTTGATTGTATCATACTTTACTTTCAACCTAATTAAATTATCAATTTAATTTATAATTTCTAACAATGATATAAAAAAAATTTGAAAATTTGATTTTTCTCTAATGGTAACGATAAACCTGAGTTTTTATCAATAATTTCATACAGTCATCCAAAAGCTATTAAGCTGATTGAAATAATTATTTGAACTAAGTTACCTTTACTTCGAAATCCTGATCAAGAAAAGATATAGCAACTGGTCACTCACTAAATATATATAGTTTGATTTCAAATCACAAAACCTTGTAAAATTTTCTTTTAATCAAGAAAATACTTAAGCCAAATTTGAAAGTAATAACAAAATCCTAGACAAATAGTTTTGACAACTTGTAATCCAAATGTCTATATGTAATTCATATTTCCCCTCTATTTTGCTAATAAGTAAATTGTCATGCTTTACAGTTGCGTGATTTGCGATTCCTTGTTGATTAACCATCTTGGCTCATTCTAGAGCGCTTTGTCAGTTTAAGCAATTCATGTGTTCATGTTATCTTTTGATATTTCTCCGTATTGAAAGGTCGTTATTTTAATCCAGTTTGAAATTATCGAACGTATTGGCCCGGTGGCTTATCGTTTGAGCTTACCACAAGAACTAAGTTGCATTCATAACGTGTTTCATATTTCCAACCGTAAGAAATGTTTGGCCGAGTCAGACGTTCAGATTCCGCTAGAGGAGATCAAAGTCGACGACAAAATGTATTTCGTTGAAGAGCCGATCGAAATTGTGGATCGACAAGTCAAAAAGCTAAGGCGCAGTTGGTTTCTGATCGTTAAAGTCCGCTGGGACTCACGTCGTGGCGCCGAATTCACTTGGGAAAACGAAGAGCAATTTAAAGTCCGGTATCCTCATCTTTTTCCGTCTCCTACTGCCTCCAGTTAAACTCTGAGTGACCAGAGTTCCTTTAGGGGGGAAGACTGTGAGAACGCTGATTTTCGGTAAATTTCTTTTACTTCTTATGCGTGCTTATTCACACTTTTACCATATTCCCCACTTATTTACAGTGATTACGTGTCATCCTCGATATTTTAATTAAATATAAAACTCTATGAATTTCGCGAATTTACGAAATTATTTAGCAAGATGCCCAAACTTCATGTTTGTAATTTCTGCGAGGTTTTATCACATTCTGTATAAATTATTATTGGCTCTTGGCCTCAAAAATAATGAAAAACGAGATCTTGAACAATTACGGACGGAGTGGTGAACTTTTGCATTTTTGCGTTTTCCGGTTGTCGGACTGAGTTTTCGGGTCCGAACGTCGCGATAAAATTTATTTTTATGTGATTTCTAGTTATTCTTGATTCCTTGATCCAACTTAGTGAAATCCGGGCCAAACAAGTATTTACGACTAATTCTAAAGAAATTTCGTTTTAAAAATAAACGAATCTCGGTTTTAGTCGGAAACGGCACGTTATTTAAACCCGTAAATTTCGAGAGCTTAACACTAAAACCTTGGGCTTTTCTTGGGTATTTCGGCTGGACTAAAGCTAAGAGAGCCCATTTTGACTTTTGTTGACCATTTACTTAAACAAGGAAGTACCACAAGTAATATTTACCAAAAGATTGAACAAAAAAACACAACTTCTCCTTCTTCTCCCTTAGGCTGACTAAACACAAAACACACCCAAAGCCTTTGATTTTTTGTTTTGAGGTAATTAATACTAATTCGATGTTTAATTTTTTATTCTTATTCATACCCATGTGTTAATTACAACATGCATCAAGTTTTTGCTTCAGGTCAAAAATCATCAAATCTTATGATTTGATGATGTTTTTATAAAATCCTATGTTTGTTTTTGTTGTTCCAATGCATAAAACCTTATTTTGTTGGATAAAATTTTGATTTGGGCATGTTATTATGACCTAGGGCCACGAAATTTCTAAGGATCAAGGAGGAGGAATTGTTTAATTTGCGTGTTTGGATTGATTCATACTTGTTGTGAAGGTATAATCACTCTTAGCATTTTGATTTTAGTGTTACTAGTACTTTGATTTCATTGATTCATGAATTTTGAACTCATGGGTGAATCCACTGAGATTATGAATACTTAGGACATATTAGGACTTAGGACACTTGCGTGGCGATATCGTATAGCTTAAGAGTTGCGTGTTCGCAGTTAGGTTGCTAAATGGGGTCGTTTTTATAGTATGGAAATCACCACAGAAACAAACAGGTCATGGCAAAATTTTCTTAAACATATGACCTTGTTTTTATTTGAAAAATAGATACCCTCTGATGTGCTTAGTATGTGGTGAGTTGGATAGAAACGGGAAGTGTCCGGATGAGCCCGGAATGGTCGTTTTACGAAACTAGGTCAAATCTGAATGTTATGCTTAAAACGTGGGTAAATTGACTTAGGTAAAAAGGATTAATTTATGATTTTATAACTTTTTACAGTATCTACAAACATAATAAAACTTCTCTTTTTTGTTTCGTGTCAAAATCTTTTACCGATTGAGATTTATGCTCAATCTACCGTAAGGTACGAAAGACGTTTACAACTTTCTGTTTTGATAGTCTGTCACTAAAAGTGCATTTACCGTTGATTGAAAATAGTTCTAGGGCTTTTCTTGCCCAACTTTTAAAGGTAAGAGAAACACCTTTACATGTCCGAAAATTTTACCTCCTGTACTATTATAGATTTTTAGATATGACCAATTCGTCACAGCCATTTTCAGAAAACTGGATTCAGCCCAATATTTCAACATTATGAACCGAGCCTAAAACGTGTTTAAAACCCGCATAAAATGTTTGGACCATCATATAAGGTTAATGTCATGTTAATACAGTAGGTTAAAGGTATTTTGATCAATTTCATCTCAAGCGTAGGTCTCGCCATCGCACGCAAGTCACTTGGTCATACTATGTCACGTTACTCCTAAAACATTATTTGCTACATTGAACACTTTCTTATTACGCGTCACCATTGCATAGGTCCGTGAAGACTCCATTTTGCTCAGCCCCTTTACATTTTGATTACTTTCTAAAGGTGAGTTCATAGCCCCTTTTACTACTTTATTCATGTTTTACAAATGCGGGGTGAGAAATACATGCGTGGAATACGTGAAGTAGACTTTTTACAGTATTACTTTTACTAGTATTCAATCAAGTATTCAATATTGCTTTTACAGTTTCATGATTTACTTAATGCCTTAGTACCTTAGTCAAAAATCCTCTATATCATGAACCGTTAATTCACATATCACAAGCGCGACTGTTGTGGATGGATCCATCGGGATTGACAATCCCCGTCATGAGTACCGACGCATATACATTCGTTTATACAAGTATTTTGACTCGATACTTATTAGAGGTCCCCAGTAATACATATGTTAACGCTTCGGTGCCATGAGCTATTGCATTAAGTGAAGTACATTTAAATTGCACATTGGTGCAACTTTCTTTTCTTTAATATTACATGTTTATATGAAAAACATTGCTTGTATTCCACAACTTTTTCTATTAAACCTATGAATATCACTAAACTTTTTTGTTGACCCGTTTACATGTTATTTCTCAGGTAATGCAAATGCTTGATTTTATGGATGGGAGCCCGCAGGATCCGGCAGCTGGAAGATTCCATGTCCCTTTTGGCCAAATCTTTTGGGAAAACTGCTTAGGCCATTTCAATCATACTAAATAAATTTACTTTCATGCACTAAGACTATTATCAGAATGTTGGTAAATTAGGTGACTTTTGTTTTGTGTCTTAATTATGCACAGACTGGAAACGTATCTAGAAAAACTTTATTCCGCACCTTTTAAAGAAACTTGTTAAATAGTGTCATATTATTTACTCTATCTTTAATTACCTTACTGTCATGTATGTTGTTACCATGATATGGGACCCCTTAGTGCTTACCTGTCCCGTTACCAGATTTAGGGGTCTTACATATTAGTTTAAGACCCATGTGATAATTGGGCTTTTCTAGTATATATATATATATATATATATATATATATATATATATATATATATATATATATATATATATATATATATATATATATATATATATATATATATATATATATATATATATATATATATATATATATATATATATATATATATATTTTATATATATATATATATATATATATATATATATATATATATATATATATATATATATATATATATATATATATATATATATAGGGATGGGTTCTAGAGAAAACCTTTTATTCGTAGAAAACTTGGAAAACAAGGTTAGAAGGTAATGTTTATAATTGTATCGAACTTCAGGGGTAGTTCTGCAAAGATTCCAAACTTTTAGGCAAAAAATAAAAAAACGCAAACAATATCCAGTTTACAATCAGATCTCGCTTTGTCCGTCATTTTCAAAATACACAAATCCACCGATCTCCATGGCAACCATCATCAACCGTCGTCATCTCCACCGCACACCAGACCATCCTTCGTATTACAGGCACCACCACCGTCATAACAACCACCACCATTTAACACCGGGAACGACCATCACAGGCACCACCACCGTCATAACAACCACCGCGGGTACCTTAACAATGACCACTAAACACGCAAGCCACCAGTAGCGGTCACGTCACTGACATCAGTTTTTTGCCACCGTTATTTGCTCTCATGAATTGTCGATCGCTTATGAAACCACCAGAGTTACATACATTAGGTTAGATGTTTAGTATTTTTAGATTTCAGGCATTTGTTTGTTAAAAGTTTGGCACATGGTTGTACTCGTAAAATCAACTATTTGGTTAAATAATATGTTTGGTTAAGGCATCGGTTTGGTGAATGAATAATATTATATGTTATTAGATGTAAGGAATATGTTTGTTAATTAACAAATGTACAGACGTTTGGTTGTGTTTTAAATGCATCTGAGAAAATGCTTTTAGGGGTGTTTAGATGTGTGATATGAAATTATTTTTGTCATGGATCAGTCAACTAGTTATAATAGATTAATAATAGATTAATAGGATGTGGAGTTCTTGAGATTGGGTGAGCGGGCTTCTAAAGATGTTAGAACGACTTCTGATGGTATTAGGTGGTTTACAAGTTTTAAACGTTGAAGAAAAAAGTATGTATGGTATTGGGTGGTTTACAAGTTTTAAGCACCAATAGGGTACAGTAACACTAGAAACTGATTTCACGAATTGGAATAAAAAAGGTCACTATTTAAGGCTTAAGCACAATATGCCAGAACATGCTGGCCTGCAAACCTGGAAACAATGCATTACTATGTTAGAAGTTGATCATGTACATAACTGGACTTGATGTAGCTTAGGAATCAGTTATGACTTTACTAGAACTTGAGGTTGACACAAAATTGATCTGTATACTAAATTTAATTAATGTTTATTGAGATCTTAATTCACTATTAGCCACATAAATTCTTTGTAGGCTTCTCATTTTTTGTTTTATTCTTATGCAGGAATACTTGATACTTCAGTAACAAGTGTTACTCTAAAGCAACTGATACATCAATTACGAAAAGCATCCTAAGCATACCAAAGGCTCCACCAAGTAATGGGATCCTCCTAATACTGGCACATGTAATTCTACATGCCACTCTTGTTGAAGGTACAGATTTTGTTATAGTCATAGATGAAACTAAACATAAATTATGGTTTTTAGAGCCTGGGATTCTTTGAGAGTACTTGCAAGCTATCTACTGATGGATCTTGTGTGTTTAGGTTCATAAGATGCTTTTAACGAGTTTCCTTTTCAATTTGGGTCTATTATCCCTGGTGTTATCAACATAATACAGGTATGTTGCACAACTCAGTGCAATTAGAAAACTTTTATTTATGTCAGTCTATACTATAGGTGGGCGAGGTGGCAAGATGGTGCAGGTCAGGTAAGGGGTGAAACTGGTTTGGGCTGACACACACAAACACTTGTTTGTCATTAGTGAAGAGTTAATGAGATTTATCATTTTAAAAACTGTAATACTACTATAATAATCTAGTTATAGCGAGGTATGAGGTAGTCCGCCAAAAAGTAGCCTTAGGTCGCTGTGATGAATGGGGTTTTGAAGTCCCTCAAACGTTTATGAAACAGTAGAGTATCTGATCTAGAAGTAATTGGCCTTAAAACCCGTAGGTGATCATCTCTTCCGCCATTGACCCTAATCCCCTTTTATGTCCAGGTGCGTCATGAGGGTGATTACGTCTATTAGAAATTAGGTGCACTTTAGGGCATTAATTTATGAGCGTATCAGTGCATCTGTTTAAGATTGTATTAGGGCATCAATTTAAGACTCTATTAGGGCATCAATTTAAGACTGTATTAGGTCATTAAGGAATCATGAAAGAGCATTTGTTTGTGTGTTTAGTTAGTGCGTCAATGTTTCATGAAAATAGAATTTTTTTCTGGTTAGATAATCGCATACTGAAATTATTAAGGTCATGTGTTTGTTCGATTGTTTGATTAGTGAATCATGGTATCACTATCATGAAAAAGAGCATCTGTTTTAAGACTGTATTAGGGCATCTGACATATAATGATGACCTTCTTTGTATTCTCTTCTACAAAGGTGTCGTGTCGAACACTTCTGTTGAACCTTATAATGCCACCCTTTCTGTCCACTAACTCCTGGAAGATGCCGTCATATATGTAGGTAGGGCATCGATTTGTTTAATTAGTCAGGGCATCAGTTTGTTTAATCAGTTAGGGCATCGGTTTGTTTAATCAGTCAGGGCATCGATTTGTTTAATCAGTTAGGGCATCGATTTGTTTAATCAGTCAGGGCATCGGTTTGTTTAATCAGTGAGGGCATCGGTTTGTTTAATCAGTCAGGGCATCGGTTTGTTTAATCAGTCAGGGCATGCGTTTGTTTAATTACTCAGGGCATCGTTTTGTTTATAAAAGTAGCATGTTTGACTTAGTTCCCCTTTGGCTCATTCTATATCCACCCCGTACTTCTAGCTGATGTAATGGACATTAATAGCATTTAATCCTACCTAATTTTACAGGTAAAATTCAGTACTATACAACGTTGCCAACTAAGAATTAAGGATAGACTATGGAGGCACACGTTGTATCGGAATTATGAAAGGAGTTCAATGTGAATGACAACACTTTTACTTTTGACATGTCAATCTTGAGGTTTGTATTCTATTTCACTTTATATCATAGTGTTATATCCATCTGCATCTATTAAAATAAGTAAATGTCATGATTATTTAAAGCCCAGTATGTAATTTTGTTATCTTTTATTCCCTTGAGGTTGTTGGCGATTATTACTATTCATTCAAAGTAGGCACTTCCAAAGTCATTTATTTAAGTGCATGCATTTAGATAACTTGGTGCAACCATGATGTAGTTTAGTGCATCAGTGAACTAGTATGGTTAGGGCGGGATGCTTACTCCGACATACTTAGAGAGGGGGAAATATAAATTAAAAATAAATTATTAGTTCTGTTTTACTTGTAGACAACCAATCACTTTTGGTGGATTCTATGTATCTATCGTCTATCTACTCCACTATTGTAAACTGTTAATAGATTCTTGATATATTGTTATTTGTTAGTGCAATATAATATTGTTTAGTTGTGACAGTACGATTCATTGGTTTTGTCCTGCATCTATAGTAGAGATGTGTCCTTGTTTGTGAATATTTTGCTAAATACTTTTGTTTTTTCCAAAATTTTACAGGCTGCCAACTATCTTAACATTGAGAAGCTACAAGATTTGATGCGTCAATCTCTTGCGAACTGGATGAAAGGCGAGCCTCCTAAAAATATCCGTTAGTATTTCAAAATCACTAACGATTTCATACCTGGAGAAGAGGCAGGATTTTGTAAGAACTACAGATTATGATGACATAGATATGTAGGCTTTCATAGTTTATTACTAGTATGAGTTTGATTTCTGAAAACATGACAAATTTTCTATGTGCGGGTCGATAAATTGAGTGTTAGCAGGTCTGTAGTATGACATGATCGTCTGGTTATAAGATGTTTACATGATATTATATTTTGTTAAGAAAATTTGTTTGTTAGTTACAGGTTTTTCAAGTTGTCGTTTTATAGATGTAGTTTTAACCTATGAATATAACTTCTTAACAAACAAACTTAGTATCATATAAAATATATATTTTTGCAGCTTCTACTTGATCCTATGAATATAACTTCATGTACCATTCAAATTTCTCTTGTTTTACCAATATTAGCAGTTAGATATAAGCCCAGTTTTACGCGTTAGTCCTTGAGATTACATGTACTTTTTTTTTCTTTAATATACTGCAACAACCATTAAATATTCTCAGACCCAACGCTGAAAAAAGAAACCAGGCAATAAAATTGAGTTTCTCAACATAAGGTTAACCAGTTAAAAGGTAAATACGATATAAGCATTATTTAGATTTTCGTGAGACCTTGAACAAATGTGCTAGGCAGCAGAAACAAAACGTTGAACATAATGTATGTAATGAAGACTGATATTTTATGGATCCAAAACAAGTTAAGGTACACAAAGGTTTTGCCAAAAGACATCGAGTGTTCTGGAGCTAACTGTGTGACCCATAGCATCGGTTCTGCTGATTGGATTGTATGTGACAGCACCAAAGCATCATATCGACTCGTAAAAACACCAATGCAGCTTCATTTTCTTGTATTCATTCAAATCAATTGCTAGAAGGCGACCAACCTTTTCTCTGATTTGATCATCGACGTTGCGAGTGATACTTGATTCAGCGCCAATAACTTTGAAAGAGTTTGATATTGATCCACAAAGGTCACATCTATTAACCTTTATTTTCAAATAACTGCTTACCTGGGACGGTTGTCATCACTTTATACATCTTCTTCGCATCCTCCTGTAAAATTCAACATGATTTAGTAGATACCAAAATTGAGAAAGATGGTATAGTTCTGTTAGATACCGTAAGTCTAAATGACTGATCCTAAAAGCAGATCTAATTACCTCAAAACAACCCATCTCTTTCTCTACAACGACGAGTGTAAGTAAACATTTGGCTCTAACCTGCGTAAATTTGATAAAAGGTGAGTAAATTCCTTCTTCTCATGGTCATAGCTGTAGAAATCATACAAGATGGGAGTATCAATAAATTCGTGCAGAATCTGAAAGAGAATGTTCAACACAAATGGTTCAGTAACACACAAAATTCATCTTTTATGCTTATAATCGATGAGTAGATACTAACTAGAATAAAAGCACCGATTGTGTTGCCAAAGATATCAAGGAGGCTTCCAAATTCCTTGACGGCTATGGATCCAACAACTAGAAGTTTGATCTACATAAGTCATATAACCATAATGCAAACTTTAGATGTACATGATAATTAAGCAAAAATCTAGCTTCAACTTGAACATAAGCTTGTCACGCAGAAACATCTTGTATGTTCGGTTATTCTTGATGGCTTGAACAAATGCTTCCAGATTTCTATCGACCGCTCCCACATCAACACGAAATGTCATGACGCATAATTATGAAGTCCATAAGTTCACCTCCAGCCTACAAAAACAAGGACATGTAAGCTAGTAAAAATAACCAAAAAAGCAATCGGTAGTGTTATTTGCGTTTGTAGCAATTGTTCTAGTTGTCGTTGTACTATCCAACAAGCATTCATCGGGAGGAAACAAAACCTTTTGTTGTTTAACATTACGGTAATATCAATTATGCAACTCACTTGCAGATACTAGATCAATATTTGCGGTCACAGAAAGTCTATCATTGGGGCATTTTGTTTTCAAGAATTATGCACATTTTGGATCAAAGGAGGGCTATAGGATGGGCCTAACGATATCTCGAACAATCATTCCTCTATCTACAAATCTGTTCTAGATGGTTACACATACATAATGAATCCGTTGATTTTACATAAAGGGATATTTGCATGAGTAACCATGGATGCATCGCTTTACATGGCTATGTATGTTGAAGGCATGAGCTACACACTAAACCATTGCGCACCCCTAGCTTTCACCTCTAAAATGCTGAATCCCTTTTGATGTAGAAAAATGATGAAGTATTTATCAGTATGATGAATGAAACCAAAGAATATCAGACTATTCTGAATATCAAAAGCCATTATCCTACTACAATAATTCTTGCTAAGAAGAATAAGAAACTGATGTAGGTGACACCATCATTTATTTTAGAAACAACATCAAAAAACAAGCGAATAATCAACTAGTCCACCTATGTCCAGTCTTTTCAACAACATTAGTGAACCCCTTGCAAGGTGTAACACAACATTTGAAGAATGATATTGTAATATATTCATGTTTGAACTAATGCAATATATTATGTTTGTAACGCGATATCTATCATATACTTTTACACGCTCCTATGAAAGTAAACACCCACTGCCACCCTTCAGTAATATTATGAGACAACATTAGGCAGAGCACCTGGGTATATTGGGGACATCTTAAGTTCTTAGATGCTATAGACCAGGGTACATAGAAGAGGCTATATGTATCTTCTCAATTGAGAATGGTCAACTATGATCATAAAGTGTACCTTGCACACGCTTTAAAACCTTCTACAAACGAAATATTTTAGGAAAATAAAGCAGCCAAAGGAACTTCTTGTTGACTTATGAATTTTAATTTGACCCCCATATTCAGTAGCTGGCTATACGAAAGAGACAAAAAGCTGCCGAGTAAAAGCCCCTAGTAGGTGCAAGGTATTTCTATGTGCAACAAACAAGTAAAATTTATTTGGTTTATGGTTCTAGCTAAGTAGCTAATATAGTTGACACATACAGATTTGATATAAAAAAGTATGTAATCAGATAGTTAAAAGGATATTTACTATGTGATTGCTAAGTCAAACTTAGTATCACACTAGTGGAGAAGAGACGTATATCCTAAGACAGTACCATGAAAAAACACTTTCTTTTATGTAGAAACTAAGGCACCGCATTATCTAATTCAGGGCATAAGTTAGTTACTAATGAATTCATCGTACCATCTAGTGATCAGAATATATACTTTGTGGCTCATGTCAACGCTTCCAACCACATAGCATCCATGTAGCTTAGCAATCTGACAAACAAGTTGTCATACTGCATCAGAAGCCGTAGATACATAAACATATTCTTCTTTATTAGTTTTCTATTTATGTATTACTTATCGTTTTCTGAATATGTCTGATCTTGATTTAGAAAAAATATGGGAACTAGATCAATATGGACGGTGGAATGGCTTTTGGGATAACTTCTGTATGTTGGGCGATGATGCCCACATCGCACCATTCTCTTTGTTGTATGAGCTGATTCCATCATTCAATGAACTCTAATCTCAGGTTCTGTATGCAACTGACCATAAAGTTGTGCCTTTGTATCTGTATCACTTTCCATTATTGTTTACCAGATTCAGAAAGGTCCAATAAATAAATGAGACGTGCAAGATGACTCTTTCCTCATACACTAATATGCAAAATAAATAGTCTTAACAATCTCGCCTCTTAATCAAATATACAAATTTTCAGTAATCTAAAATTTAAGACTCGGGCTACCAACATTTTGTTAGATACCAACCTTCAAAATCGTAAAAAGCTATGAACTTGATCTGATATATTGAGTTCGTGTGCAGCTTGCAAAAAAAAAAGCTTGTTGCACTAGTCTTTTTTTTAAATCATAGCCAACTTAATCCAAGCTTCATGGTTTGTAGGTTCTAGCAGTAATGTGTTCATCAAAATATTTTTGCATTTGTAGCTAGCATTTATATGCGGACTCCTAACTATCCAATCATATTTAACTATTATCGGCAATGATTGTGTGTGCATTTTAACAAGTAACACTTATAAAATTTTGTTGACACATTTAATCAAACACATTGTGTGCTGCTTTATTAACCATGATTTGTATCTACTTTTTCGCAGCTGTATGAATTTCCCTTTCACTACACCTTCATACATAATCACGACACTAATAACTAATTAAATTTAAGTAAAACATAATTAAACTCAATAATCATCTACACACAATCTGTATCTATATTATTCAGAACTTTTTTTTGAATCTAGCAATAATATCAAAATATGACATATTTAAATCAACATAAACACAAAAAAAACGAATTACTAAAACAACTTACTTTTGAATAGGTGGGCAACAATGGCGAACATTGGGGAATGGTTGTGGGGAGCGATGGTGAACTGTGGTGAGTGCGGTGGTTATGGAGGTGAGATTTGGTGGTTATGGTGGTAAGCGTTGGTGATTACGGTGGTGACTGGTGACTCGGTGGATATAGTGGGGAAGAAAACACGTAATCAATGAAAGAAGAAAAAACCTGAAAAATAGGCTTTAAATACCTGGAAGTATGAAAAGTGTCACATTTACCCATAAGAATTGATAATTTACATTCGGCCCCCTGTAGTTTTTGCAGAAAAAAGAAAAGGAAATGGCATTTGATCCAACGGTTGGGATTAAGTTTTCTAAGTTTTCTTTTGAGATGAGGTTTTCTATCGATCCCATCTCTCTCTCTCTCTCTCTCTCTATATATATATATATATATATATATACTAGCCGTTAGACCCGTCCGGTGGACGGGCTAGCTTTAAGTATATGTATTTTTAATGAAAATTGAATTTATGTGTGTTTGTATTATAAGTTTAGTATGTGTAGTGTTAGTTATGGCATTGATATTTTAATAATGTAGCATATAATAGACAAAAATAACGTAGTTTAAGATATTTAATTTATTTAAAAATATTATGAGTTAATTGAATTTGCATACGTTAACGGTATGAATAAGTTTGTAACATTAAATGTTTTTTAGAATTTTAATACTATTGTATAAATATTTTATGTATTTTTGAATTTTATGAGGTAATAAATTTTGTATATGTTAATGTTATGAATAACGTTTTACTTTTTTTTTAATTAATATTATTGTTGTGCATTTTTATAGAATTTTGTATTTTTATAGAATTTTGTATTTATGGCATCATTTGTAGTTCCTATATAATTTTTTGTAGAATTTTGTATTTAAGGCATCATTTGTAATTTCTATTTTATTTTTGAAGCATTTTATGGAATCATTTTTATATAATTTTGTATTTAAGACATTGTTTCACCATCCTTCAGTATATATTTTTATAGAATTTTGTATTCAAGACATCATTTGTAATTCATATATATATATATATATATATATATATATATATATATATATATATATATATATATATATATATATATATATATATATATATATATATATATATATATATATATATATATATATATATATATATATATATATATATATATAGTTAGGATCAAATGAGAAGAAACCTTAAAATAAGAAGAATAAGAAGAAACTATAACCGCATATTCGAGATGCATGCACTTAAATTAGATGCATCTTTATAATTTTAGATGCATTATAATGCATCGTAACATGTTTTATAGCTTTTAATTAGATGCATATACGTATATTAGATGCATTTCATGATTTATCTATATTTTTGTTCCTCTACGCGTGCCAAATCATAAAAATCAATTTGTACCATCTACACATCAAATTAACTTTCGGAACTCAAGATGGTGCATCTACATGAATAGAAATGCATCTAATACAAGTTGTTGCTTCTCAAATGTGTGGTTTTAGTCTCTTCTCACCACTTCTTATTTTAAGTTTCTTCTCATTGGATCCTTACTATATATATATATATATATATATATATATATATATATATATATATATATATATATATATATATATATATATATATATATATATATATATATATATATATATATATATATATATATATATATATATATATATATATATATATATATATATATATATATATATATATATATATATATATATATATATATATATATATAGAGAGAGAGAGAGAGAGAGAGAGAGAGAGAGAGAGAGAGAGAGAGAATTTTGTATTTAAGGCATCATTTGTAATTCCTATTTTATTTTTGAAGCATTTTATGGAATCATTTTTATAGAATTTTTTATTTAAGGCATTATTTCACCATTCTTCCGTATAAAGTTTTATAGAATTTTGTATTTAAGGCATCATTTGTAATTCCTATATATATTTTTATAGAATTTTGTATTTAAGGCATCATTTGTAATTCATATTTTATTTTTGAAGCATTTTATGGAATCATTTTTATAGAATTTTGTATTTTAGGCATTGTTTCACCAACCTTCCATATATATTTTTATAGAATTTTGTATTTAAGGCATCATTTATAATTCCTATATATATTTTTATAAAATTTTGTATTTAAGTTATCATTTGTAATTCCTATTTTATTTTTGAAACATTTTATGGAATCATTTTTATAGAATTTTGTATTTGCGGCATTAATTCACCATCCTTCCTTATATATTTTTATAGTATTTTGTATTTAAGGCATCATTTGTAATTCATATATATATTTTTATAGAATTTTGAATTTAAGGCATCATTTATAATTCCTATTTTATTTTTGAAGTATTTTATGGAATCATTTTTATAGAATTTTGTATTTAAGACATTGTTTCACCATCCTTCCGTATATATTTTTATAGAGTTTTGTATTAAAGGCATCATTTATAATTCCTATATATATTTTAATAGAGTTTTGTATTTAAGGCATTATTTGTAATTCCTATTTTATTTTTGAAGCATTTTATGGAATCATTTTTATAGAGTTTTGTATTTAAGGTATTGTTTCACCATCATTTCATATATATTTTATAAAGAATTTTGTATTTAAGGCATCAATTGTAATTCCTATATATATTTTTATAGAATTTTATATTTAAGACATTATTTGTAATTCCTATTTTATTTTTGAAGCATTTTATGGAATCATTTTTATAGAATTTTGTATTTAAGGCATTGTTTCACCATCATTCCTTATATATTTTTATAGAATTTTGTATTTAAGGCATCATTTGTAATTCCTATATATATTTTTTATAGAATTTTGTATTTAAGGCATCATTTGTAATTCCTATTTTATTTTTGAAGCATTTTATGGAATTATTTTTATAGAATTTTGTATTTAAGGTATTGTTTCACCATCCTTTCTTATATATTTTTATAGAATATTATATTTAAGGCATTATTTGTAATTCCTATATATATTTTTATTGAGTTTTGGATCTAAGGCATCATTTGGAATTCTTATTTTCTTTTTGAAGCATTTTATGAAAACTCTTTAATGAATTACATGTGTCATTTTTATAGAATTTTGTATTTAAGGAATTGTTTCACCATCTTCCTATATAAGGGTTTTTTATTTTATTTTATTTATTTGATTTGATATATATATATATATATATATATATATATATATATATATATATATATATATATATATATATATATATATATATATATATATATATATATATATATATATATATATATATATATATATATATATATATATATATATATATATATATATATATATATATATATATATATATATATATATATATATATATATATATATATATATATATATATATATATATATATATATATATATATATATATATAGAGAGAGAGAGAGAGAGAGAGAGAGAGAGAGAGAAAGAAGTATTATTGTGAGTGCCAACCTTAAAATAAAAATAATAAATATCAACATGGACCATTAGATGTGCCATTAATAAAATCACAAGATCAAATTTAACTGAGTGGCATTTTAGTGAATAACTACACATTGAATGGGACATTACCAAGCATAAAAACCCTTGGACGTTTTCTTTTGGTCTACTACTATTTATATTTTACTTTTTTAGCGTATTGCTTTTTAGATGTCGAAGTATTAATTAAATTGATATCACTATGTCTACATATTTGTTAGGCCTAAGGTTAATTAGTTTTCAAATTCTTTAAATATATTTTTTTGTTGGTGCAAATTTGATTAGACATATAACGATACTATATTTTCAACTAAAAGGCTAAGTATCTATTGTGAAACACCACTTTGAAACATTATTGTTCATTTTTCTCAATTAAAACATGTCAACGTTTAGAAGTCTACTTATACGCATATTATGAGTTTAAAATATTTAGCCTCGATTATACTTGTCGACAAAGAGACCGTGTATTATTTTTTAATGATACGTTATACTAAAAAACCACAACCAACTAAAAATATTTAAGGGAAACATATCAAAAAAAAATACACAACTAACTAAAAAGAAGATTTAAGTGATACGTAATTGAAAACCTACACATTCAACTAAAAAAGACCAAAGTGATATATATCAAAAAAAATTACACAAACAACAAAAAAAATACCTAAGTGATACGTATCTGAAAAGATGTAAAATCAACTAAAAATAACCAATTGACACGTATCCGAGGAATACAAAGCAACTAAAAAAGACACAACTAACACGTATTCGGAAAAAATACGCAACCAACTATAAAAGACATGTGATACATATCCAAAATAATACACAAACTAACCAAGAAAAATGTTATGTATCCGAAAAAGTGATATGTATAAAAAAGTGATATATATCCAAAATAATACACAAACGACAAAGTGACACGTATCCGAAAAATAATATGTATAAAAGAAGTGATACATATCCAAAATAATACTCAAACCAACCAGAAAAAGTGACACACATCCGAAAATATACAACTAAATAAATTAAACCGATCATGCATGTCTAAAAAAAGCGAAAATCAACTAAAAAGAACACATATTCACAAGACTCGTACATCACTAAATGAAGAATTACGTAGCACTTAACTTCGAAATAAAATAAAACATTATAAAAAACATTCAAAACAAAATGAAATGTTATCATTTTATACAAGTGAGAGACAAAGTGGCTGAAATTAAAACAATGAATCCAATCTCATTAGTTGATGGATCTAAGAAAACGAAACGAAAACCACCTACAATGAGAAAACATTCTCAAAATACGATTGGTAGTAGATTCAATATAATAATTGCTTTGTTTTTCTTTTGACTTTAAAGAATGAACGACGGTTTCTTGTTTAGGTAAAAGATAGGACATGTAAATTTCTAAACATAACCTTAATAATTATTAGTAATTTTAAATTCATTTAATTGTATGCTTTTAATTTGTTACTTTTAATTGCCACATGTTATATTTCTATTGGTTCTTATAGTTTTTATTTTAAGAGTGGTACTTACATGAATGCAAATCTATATATATATATATATATATATATATATATATATATATATATATATATATATATATATATATATATATATATATATATATATATATATATATATATATATATATATATATATATATATATATATATATATATATTATAATCGGTGACTTAACTCTATATACTACATGGTATTATAACAAGCAATACATAAGTATAATTATTAAAACACTAGAACTTCGATGATCAGTAAACCTAGTGGTGATTCGGGAACTACCTACACTTTCTTATAACCTGTTGAACCTTACCGTGATCTAACTAAAACATCAAAATCAGTATCTTATCATATATAATATCAAATAGATAAGAAAACAATACTTACAAAATAGACCTAAAACAGAGAAGAAATCCAAGATATCAAAACCTACGGTGCAAATATTTGGACAGTCCACTACTTAGTGCGCAATTATACTAACACAACCCCAATTTTTGCTTATCTTATAAGTTCAAAATAAGCTCTATATAATATTTAACATCAAAAAAACATCAAAGTATCTTCTAAACTATCTATAAACCAAAAAGCTAAACCTAATACTAAGATTAGAACCCTATGCATTTCTGCAAAGGATCTGCACAAGAACTTGGTCAAATATGACAAAGGGAATGGAAAACAACCTGGACAAAAGTGTTTGAGCAGTTTACAACCATGTAAAGAGGCCCGAGGATGTGCATGAAGTAAAGAGGTAAATGCTTTAGACTAATATTCGAGGAAAAAATCCAAAATTGAAAAGCAATATAAGAAAACTGTTTGGCCTATTGCTAGTTTGACCTTGATTAATAATTAGTGTCGACTCAATTTCATATTAGAGCAATTCACCTTTTCATAACCTGGTTAAAAGTTGGTGCAGGTTTCTAAGATAAGGAATAACTTATAGCAATTACACATGCCAACACAAAAAATATATCCTACAAACTTATAAGTCAATAAGAAGGGCGTACCAACAAAGGAAATCCCACGACTATCAGCATTAGCAATCATACTGATTTCATAAGCCCTAACACCAGAGCCCCTCAAACCATAGTCGCAGTAACCAAAAGATAATTCAATAGGAAACTAGACCTGAATATACCTAGCAAACGAATGAAAAAACAAACCAACCTCCACACAGATAACCACAACAACGACGCAACAGCCCCATTCGACAATCTTCTACTCAATACTTGTTCTTACTCACCACCACAACGGCCATCTAGTAGACACTTACAACTGAAACAAAAATGGGACGAAATACGGCAGAACCAAATCACATATTGCAGAAGCCGACGAATACATAATCGAGTAATGTGACGCAAGAAGAAATGAAACTTAAAAAATAACAAATTCAACGTATGCAAACATCTCTCCAACCGCACTTGCTCACTTGTCACCACATCTTGAAACCAACTCTGGCTACTCTTATATCCTGAGAACCACGTGCAATTAACTAAAAAATATTGAACTATTGTTACAGAAGGTTAAAAGGTGAGCTGGTTGAAAACTTTACAAAATCACGAGTCTAATATTGATTAAATTGGTACTTTTTTCTATATTCTTATTCGAAAATGAGAGCTGATGCATCGTGACATAAAACTCGGTAGGTCAGCTTGCTATTTTTATGGACCCAATCATAAACTCTTTGAAGCACAGTTCTAGCCAAATCTATAGTTGATTCGAGTTTTAATAAGATTAAATTTTTAGTAACATTCCAACTGATTACATACTTCACGCATAAATAACCGCCCATCTCATTGAGCAACTCATAATGCCAATCATAGACGCACCACCATCTTTTTAATTATCTCCAACCGTGTGTGTGTTTTTAGTTTTTGAAATGAGGGGTTTAGGGTTGCTATTTATTGACTTTTGAATTATTTTGTGTGAAATGAGGGGTTTGGGGTTTCTGTATCTTTTGGTAATTTATAATAAATTGTTCATGGTGGAAAGATGGAAAAAAATGTGATAAAAGGAGTTTTTGATGTGTTTTAGATGATTTTTATTTGTTTATAAAAGTTTAAAGTTAATTATCAAACTTACAGGTTGCTCAACAAATACAAGTTGCTCTTTTGTTTTATTATTATTTTATTCTTCCTTTATTTGTTAAAATGACCAAAAAATAGGTTGCCATAAATTAAGTTGTCAAAAGATACGGGTTGCCCTTTCAACATATATCTTACACATAACTTACACAATGGGTATTTATACGTACTTTTTACCAGCATTTGTACTTCTATATGGACACATGTCAAACTCTTCACCCATTTTTATAAGTTTGCCCATATATCCTAGTTTCTCTGGACCTTTTTGCAAGAGACAAGATTTCTAGACCCGTTTTACAATAGATCATTAATGGTTTTTTTTTGCAAATTTTCGTAAAAATAATTCAATTGATAAAAAGTATAAAATAAATGTTGGAAAACTGTTTACAAAATGGGTTTTTGTAATACTTTGGACATATTTTAATATATGTGTATGTCATATATATTCGTCGTACTTAGTAGCTTTGTATTCTCCTTGAAGAGAGCTTCGCAACGAGCTAAAGTATGTCCAATATGGAGTTAATATGAATGAGATATCGTGTCTCAAAGTGAGTCACGTGAAACAAAAACTTTGGAAAAAATGTTTGTCCCACATCGCCAAAAACATGAAGTGAATCATATTTATAAATAAATCTTGGTTTCTACCCTTCAATATTCATTTGTGGGTTTTTACTCACACGCCTACGCGCGCGCAGGGGGTGCAGAAAGTGAGATTTCTAGGCAAAAGCGGGTTCGAAGTTACTGAACTTGTGCATGAGCGCGTGACCTGCGGACACGAATGCAGCTCCGAAATTCGCCTGGGTGAAGGCATATTTCGGTATCTTTTTTGCTGCGAATTCGATTTTTTTCCAGAAAATTCTGTAATCTATTTTAGGAATAGATTTAGAATAAATTTATGTTTAAAATTGATTTTCAAATCGTGTTATAGAAATAACAGATTTGTCAGAATATTTTATATGGAACAGAATATTTTGTCTTGGTGACCAAGGCAAATTTACACTATATAATAAATCTGTCATTCAGTTTTATCATCAGAAAAACGCAGGGTTTTCCAGCTCCATTACCGAATATATTTCCAACAGTCCTTCAGTCATAAACACTCGATCCTTTCCGTAATCTTTCAGGAAAGTGTGTCTAGTATGGTTGTACAACAGCTTTGGACGTTGTACCTTGGGAAATAGACGACGAATCTGTTTTAAGGGAAGCGTGTTAAACACGTGCCTCGTCTCAGTTTTACTGCTTTCTTCATTACTGTTATTTATTTTTCTGTCTCTTATTTTCTGTTAATCTTATTATTATAATTCGATTTATTGAATAAAAGTATACACCGTTTCCTACAATCTTAAAACAAATTCTGTTTAACAAAATTAGTACTTTTATTAAATCAGATTAATAATTTTATTAGATTTATTTATAAACTGTTTCTGCCGAAACCAGGATTGGGTTTAATTGGAAATCAGTTTTAAATTTACAGATTTTAATTAACACTTAACGTTTTTTAAGCAGTTGTTCTAATTAGTTTATTGAAACTGTAAGATATGTAAATCTTGCTTATGTTTTAAAGAGAGAAAGATAGATGATTTCACACTTCTAGAGAAATAAAGTGTAAGAAATATGTGTTATTTGAAATGAAATCACCACCTCTCCATCAAAGGAGAGGGTTTATATACCCAAGCCCATGTCATGGGCTTGGGCTTACATTTGGCCGCCGGCCCATACAACTTATGGGCTCGGTTTGGGCTTTGTTTAATAAGTGTAAATAACTAAACTACGAGCTATTACATAGACTATTGTTGGAGTGACCGATCCTTTCTAATACGTAAAACGTATTTCCAACAATCTCCCCCTAAGGGAGGTCACTCCAAACAATGGCGTTACCCAAGTTACAATATTAAAATAAACCTAGCATACTATGCTTGTCTTGAGCTCGTAGTCTTCGTCTTTCTTTTCTTTTTCTTTTCTGGTGAACATGCTGATGTGATCATTGATATCAATCTTGAGCATTAACCTCTTGCCTTGATCTTGTGCATCCATCACTTGTGATCTTCGCCTCCTCGTGACACCATGTCCCACATACTTATACCTTTGTAATTCTTGAAAGCTTCAGAGTTCGATAAAACGGAAGACTTAACTTTTAGGCTTTCTTGAATTAGATGAGGTATTAAGTGCATAAAGTATAAGCATGCGGGGAAGAATTCTTCTCGGATTCCGTAACGCCACCGTCTTCAAATGCCGCAACATAAGTAGACACGAATGAAATGGCTTTGAACATTTCATACTAATTAGGTAGCATTTTACCTCTGGTCGGTGAAGGCCGTTGGACGATATAAAATATCGTACTTGTGGCAGGTAGATTTAATTAAAAATCTCCTTGACAAGATTTCGCGGGTAAACCCGTTCTCTTTACTCGACCGTCCAAAGCTGAATGCGAACGTAAAGAGTGAATCATTTGGATAAAACTATCCGCATGATTGAAGCCGTCAATTCTGATTCCTGGAACAAGTTTTATTCATTAAAGAATCGCACAATCGTTGCTTTCTAGTTGTCACGAGCTTGATTCATATTGAATCTTGCAAGTTACCTACCAAGTGCTGTTTAAGGTTAACACTAGAAGGATTTCCACTCATCACTGTGAACACTAAGGTATCACTCTGAGTGTTCTGGCAAGATCACTAAGATATTGCGTAGAGGCCTGGAACGTGTTTAAATTCAATTAAGAATAAAACAGTTGTTGCTTTCCAGTTATCACAAGTTTGATTCATAAAGAATCGCACAAGTCACCTACCATGAGCTTTTTGATAGTCGCTCAAGAAGGATTTCCATCTTCATTGTAAATACTTTCGTATTACTCGGATGTTCAGGCAAGATCATGAAGATTTTGCGTAGGACTCTTAATATCTTTCTTACTTTTCACAGTGTGTGAAGAAGCAAGGAATTATGAAAGTGTGTCCTAATGAGATATTTGATGATCTCAAATGGCTCTAGACTCGATCGTGCACTTTGGATTTTAGTGATCGGAGGCTGGAGAGGAGTGCCACCTTTTCAATACCAATTTATTCGGAGTGAATAAATCAATAGATAATGCGTTGTCTCTGTGTGATTAAAACAAATATCTTTTAAGAGATATCTGAGTTAGCTGGGATGGGTTGTGCATTGCATTACTGGGTCCATGATGTCTATCTTCAATATCAAGAATTATTAAAAATGATCTCAATAGCATATGTATTGACCCGGTTTCTGCCTAAGGTTGTAAGGAGGGCTTCTTTCTTTAGACCCTTTATCTTTACAGTTCTTTTTCATTCTTCAACCCCTTCAATGCTTACCAATACGTCATAACTAGCACCTTGTTGTGATTGTTCCAGTGCTAACTTAAGTACTTGGTCGGCATTCAGGTACGTTCACAATCTTCCCCATCTTTCCTAAGGACTACTATTTCTAGCTATGGAATGTCCTTGGGATGATTCCTCCGGTTTTGGAAGAATCATTGGACTTAACCTATCCTACCATCCTTATGTCACCACAATCTTCATCGTCGTGAAATAAATGGGTTTTGCGTAAGTATACGTCACCATGAAATCCATTTTGATGTGCAAATCCGTTTTGCTCCCCCTTAACATATGCCACGATATTCAAAAACATTTCGCACATGTCGGGATGAGCTATCACATTAAGTCAAACCATTTGTGATAATTTCCCATATGAAATCACATTTTCTCCCCCATATTAAAAATATTAACCCAATCGATGTTTTTAATATCAATTGATTTAATGAAGTTTTAACAAATGTTTTGGGAAGAAAATTGCAAGTCCATTCTATCTTCATGATACCAAATGTATGAGATATGATACCGATTTGTAAAAAACAATCACATATTCACCAATTAAAAAAATTGACAAGGTTGGACCTGATTGATGAGAACATCATATGATAAGATCAAATGGTTCTTGTCAGCATATGTTGGTCGCCTCGTCACGTCTGAAGTCATCTCTTGACACCACGTGTACGATTGGTATGTTTGTCTTGACACCAATTAGTGAGCTTGGCACTTTCGGCATAGAAGATTCTGAGTGCTTGACAATTGCTCCCCCTCAATTGTTGACCCGTGTTCTATTGAAAGAGTTGGTAGTCGTCGGTTGAGTAGTCGCATCGTCAAGTATGTAGATACCAATTGTAGATTTCTATGGTTGTATAGATGATAACTTCATAAAAACAAGATTTCTCTTGTTGTAACAAATAAATGCACTGATGCGTATATAGATTTGTGTTAGACCAAGTTATAAAGTAAACTTGATCCCTTACAAGGTTTTAAAGTAAACCTTTCCCGAGAAAATTAATTCCCGTTGAGAGCCAAAGCTTTCATAAGAAATACTTGACTTTAATGTGAAAAACGGGTTGCAGTCTGAGATAACTACAAGCCATAAGGGCATGTTTTATGAAATATGTACAACTTTTGTACGAACTCTATTTATGGCGTCGTGTCGATATTAATCAACATTTCTAAGGCCGTAAATATTATCGTACCAAAAGACATGCCTTTGAAAAATAAAGTAAAAATATTTTTGGATTTTTCTGAATTTTTCAATTTTTATGGTTTTTATATGGTTTTATATTTTTGTATTTTGCTTTTGTGGATAAAAATATAAACAATATATACAGATGATCATCAAGGATACGGAGAATAGTTTACCATCACTATTTTTTCGCTTCATCTGCCAGTTCCTTAAGAGTCTCAGGCGAGAAGGTTCTCATTCCTAGCTTGTCGGCCAAAAATTCAATTCGAGCACGATCTAAAGCCTTCGTGAAAATATCCGCCAATTGATACTCAGATCGGACAAAGTAAAGCTCGATTACTCTATTTTCCACTTGCTCCTTGATAAAGTGGTAGTGAATGTCAATATGCTTCGACCGGGAGAATTGAACATTGTTGCAGCATAAGGCAATTGCACTTTTGTTGTCTCAGTACATCGGAATTTTGTTAAAACCTAGACCATAGTCGGTTAATTACGATCTCATCCAAAGAATTTGAGCACAGCAACCGGACATAGCTATGTATTCTGCTTCCGTACTTGAAATTGCAGCGCTTTTCTGCCTTTTCGATGACCAACTGATTAGTAGATCTCCTAGTAGTTGCAGAGTTCCACTCGTGCTACGCCTTGTATCTTGACAACCCGTGTGATCCGCATCTGCATATGCCATAAGTGCAATCGAAGAGTCCTTCGAATACCAAAGTCCCCGATTAATGGTTCCTTCAAGATACCGAAACATCCGTTTGACAGTAGCCAAGTGTAACTCAGTAGGTCGAGTTTGATACCGAGTACACATACATATAGCAAACTGAAGATCAGGTCGACTAGCTGTGATATACAGAAGAGTACCGATCATTCCACAATAAAGTGTCGGATCAACGGCAATTCCATTGGATCTGCATCAAGCTTACTTCGTTCCACCATTGGAGTATCCACGGGGTCGCAAGATTCCATCTTATATTTCTTAAGCGATTCAAGGGCATACTTGGATTGATTGATAAAGATGCCTCTGGGACTCTGAGATATCTGAAGACCTAAGAAGAATGATACCTTGCCCAACATTGACATCTTAAACTTGGAACACATGAGTTTCCCAAATTCGTCGGATAAAGCTTGGGTCGAGGCTGCAAATATAATATCATCAACATATATTTGTACCATAATCATATCTTTACCTCGTTTCTAAATGAACAGCGTGGGATCCACCTTGCCTTTAGCGAAGCCTTGTGTAACGAGGAATTGTGACAATAGATCATACCATGCGCGTGGAGCTTGCTTCAACCCATAGAGAGCCTTCTTAAGCTTGTACACATGATTAGGATAATTATGATTCACAAAACCATCCGGCTGTTGAACATAGACCTCTTCCTTGATTTCACCATTAAGAAATGTCGTCTTCACATCCATCTGATAGACGATCATCTTCATGTGGGCTGCATAAGCGAGGAATAGTCTAATAGCTTCCAAACGGGCAACAAGTGCAAAGGATTCCATAAAGTCGATGCCCAATAATTGCTTGTATCCACGAGCTACTAGTCGAGCTTTGCTCTTCAATATTCCGCCTAACTCGTCGAGTTTCACCTTGTAAACCCATTTCAAAGTGAGTAACTACACTTGATCCGGCCATGGGACGAGTTCCCATACTTCAAGAAGTATAAATTCATTAAGTTCTTCTTGCATAGCTTCTATCCAACATAATTGACTAAAAGCTTCTTGCCATGTCTTAGGTTCAACTTCAGTGAGAAAAGCATCAAAATGACAATACATTGCATTTTCTTGTAACTGACTTCGTGTGGATACCGGACGATTAGGGTCACCAATATTATAATCTATAGGATGATCCTTTGTCCACCTGCTGTCATGTTCACGAATACGTGGATTGGAGTAGACTGTAGAAGGAGCTTCCTCTGAGGTGGATGACCCGGCTAGATTAGAGTCGAGAATTGGTACACCAAAGAATGGAAGTTCACGCATTTGAGCGAATTCCAAATGGTTATCATCATCATCCTCTTCATCATCAATAGGCATGACATGGATAGTTGAATCATGTGTTGGTTGAGATTTACTCGTTGAAGGTATATCTTGACCAATTGTAGGTGCAGATGTGTCTGATTGTGCTTCGGTTACTGGAGCGACAACTTCGGTTACCGGAGCTATTACCTCAGGTTCTGGAGCAACAATACTTGGAGGAGTAAAGAATTCATCAAAGAACGGTTGAAAAAACGTATCCCATTCATTCCTAGTAGGTGGTGTAAATGATGATGAAGTAGGGTTATTTGGGACAAGACCAGAGCTAATGTTGTTGGGTCCTATTTCATGAAGTGCGGGTTCAGAGCTGCTTTGCTCAGAAGCCATTGCTGTCAGCTCATCAAAGTCAACGTTCATAGTTTCGAGGATCTTGCAAGAGTTACGGTTGTAGATTCGGTATGCCTTCTTTGCGGGTGCGTAACCAATGAAAATACCAATATCAGCCTTTGGTTGAAGTTTTCCCAAATTGTCACCGTCATTATTTGGATTGCAGAGAGAACCAAATACATGAAGATATGATAAATCTGATACTTTTTCGTGTAGCAGCTCATAAGGTGTTTTACCATGGCGTTTACGAATTAGTGACCGGTTTTGGGTGTACACTACTGTAGATACTGCTTCTGCCTATAAAAACAATGGAGCCTTTGCGTAAATTAACATCGTTCGAGCAGCTTCCATAAGTGTGCTATTTCGCCTTTCAACGACACCGTTTTGTTGTGGAGTGCGTGCAACGAATGTTTCATGAGATATGCCAACTTTTTCATAATAATCACGCAAGATTTGATTCACAAATTCGGTTCCATTATCTGTACGAATGCGTCGGACAGTAGTGTTGAGACGCACTTGAATCATCTTGAGAAATCCGATGATGAATTTAGGTGCCTCATTTTTTGTTGTAAGAAATTTCACCCATGTAAACCGAGAATAATTATCGACAATTACGAGGATGTACTTTTTGCCACTAAGACTTTCAACACGCATTGGCCCACAAAGATCCATATGCAACAAATAAAGTTTCTCTTGGTTGGTGTCTTTAGTCTTGGGTTTCTATGATTTCTTAGTGCTTTTCCCCGTTGTACACGCAGAACACAAATGATCCTTGTGAAATGAAAGTTTAGGAAGACCACGAACAAGTTCGTTTTTCGCTAAATGATTAATAGCGTCAAAGTTAAGATGAGATAACCGTCGATGCCATAACCATGACTTAGTCTTCGATGCTTTGGAGAGAAGACATATGGGAGAAGCGGCCATCATGTCTTGTAGAGACAGAGTGTACAAATTATTCCCTCGAGTACCTTTCAATAAATCAACCCCTTCCAAATTACGAATGAAGCAGGTATGCTCACGAAAAGCAACTTCTAGGTTTGCATCACAAAATTGTCCCACAGAAAATAAGTTGTAACCGAGACCTTCCACATAATACACTCTTGAAATTATAACATTCCCAATATCATATTCACCATGACCCATTATCTTTGCAATATGATCATTTCCAAATCGAGCCGTACCAAGAAACTTGCTGACGAAATTTCTGAGCTAAGAGCGATCTCCGGTCATATGCTTGGAGCAACCAGAGTCCAAATACCAGAGAACAATTTGGACCACCTGTTTTCAACAACAACAGTAGACAATGCATTGGAAACTATTGGTTCCGAAGTGTTAGCAGATACAGATAAAATATTATCAGAATTGCTAACATTTTTGTGACCCTAAGATTTCCTGCGTTTTCTAATGTAAGTTTTAGCACTAATATGTTTTACTGTTCCAACTTTCTTAGGTTTTGGATTATTTGCGGGCACTACAGTGGGAGTAGAACTATTTAAAGGACACTTGGTTCCTACAGTAGTGTCGGTGTTCCTAGTTAAAGGACACGCTTGTGTTTTGGTAGCCTTGGTACTCCTAGTTAAAGGGCACGCTTTCTTCGCTTTAGTGGGAGTGATCCTAGTTAAAGGGCACATGTTTCCTACTATTGTGAAAGTTCTACCAGTGGGGCGCCACATCCAACCAACTTGGTTTAACACTTTCCCAATCGGTTTCCATTCTAATCCATTTTTCCGGGCATTCAGCTCATTCACATGGTCAATAAGGCAAGAATCATGACGACTAGAAAACATACATTTATTGCAATTCCAACATTTCAAATTAGAATTCACATTAGGCTTAGAACGCTGCACAACCGTGGAGCCTTTAGGTTTAGCTACATGATTCTTTTTATTCAAAACAGAAATAACATTCCTAGGGTGGGCTTCTACGTTCTTCTTCTCTTGACTACTAGATGGGGCAAGATCCTATCATTCTTCTTGTTTCTTTTAAGCTTAGATCTTTGAGCCTTAGTATTGGTGATTACTCCTGTAGAAGGCAACACGGGAATATTAGAAGCTGGTTTTGATTTTGCCTTATCTTTAGTGACCAATGTTTGAGATGGTTTAGTCCTAGGGCCCTTATTAAATGGTGTGACGGCTATAAGGTTCCTTTTGATTGCACTAGAGGACGATGCTGAGACAGTGGCTACGTTATCCACAACATTCTTACCTTTTATAGTACGAAGTGTTTCCTTTAACTCAGCCAAGGCCAGATTTTTATCACAAATTTGTTCCCTTAAATCAGATATTTCCACCGACTTTCGATTCAATTGTTCAATCAAAGATTGATTCTGTGCAGTTGTATTAGCACATGCGGGCTTTACTGAATCGAAGAGTTGTATATTTTTCTGTTTTAAGTTATCAACTTTGGACAAAATCTTGGAAACTCGATTATCTAGATCAAGTTTTAAATTCTCAGTGGCCTCAAGTACGTTCACACAGTTAAGCTCGTTAGATTTCTCTATGTCTATCGGCAAAGATTTAGCAACCTTGTCACTTGGCTGACGCTGTTTTGATTGTAAATTCAATTGAAAATTCTTTTGAAAATTCGCATCATTGATATTAACACCTTCGAATGACGTTTCAAATATTTCTTGTATGAATTGTTGCTTGCATTCAAGCGAAATACAATGTGTTTGAATCTCATCAAAACGTTTTGAAAGCGAAGAATATGAATCTTGAAGCTTTAAAAATTCAGCGTCAAATTCGTGACAAGTACTATCTACCACATTATCCACAGATTCAACATTATGCACAATAGAATTATTATCAACACTTCTATTCACACAGACGAAAACTATATCATGAGACATCACTTGCTTCAGAAGCTGATCATTTTGGCGTGAAACTCGTTCTATTTCAAGTAAACTGTTTTCACAAGCATCATCCATTTCATTGAAAACACGTTTAACTTCTTCTATTTCCAAACACAAATCTTGATCAATATTACTAAGACAAGCTTTAACATTCTTTACAAACGGAACAATTTCATCTCGGAACGCAGCTCTAGTGTGCTCAAAGTTCCATTCACCTTCCGTTATGGCCGTGGCCGTCGTACGTTCCAAAATGACCTTGTCAAAATCGGCTAAGTGTTGGTGTACCACTTTTAAGTTAACGGACGCCTTACTTACCGGTGGAATTAACTTCGTTAAATCCATTTTGACAAGTGTAGGAGACGTACTAGGAGGGTTTTCATTTTAAAAACTTTGGGGCACAAGAACTGTCAGTTCAGCTAATTCCTTTTGTAAGCGAATACGTGTCTTTTTAGAAAGTTGATCTTTATTAAACTTATCATAATCAAGCGTATGGAATTTTGAAAGCATTTTAGAATGAGTTTCTTCCATAAGTGACTATGGCTCCTTAGAACTACGAACATAAGGTGCTTCTTTCGATTTGCCAATTAGGGTCATATCATAAAGACAGGGAATATATTCCTGAGCTTGTTTCGCATAACCGGGATTAGGTGGTAAATCTTGAAGTCGTTTAAGTTCGAGTTCTTTAAATGATTTAGTTAAAAGATGAACCTTTTCTGTGGAAGCGTATTGTTTTAAAAGCTGTTGTTCCTTGAATTTACGAAGTTTGGTAGCATTAATTTCTGATTCAATCTTTTTAGACTCGAAAGTTTCAAAATCCATTTTAAGTTTCTGAAAATCATTGACAACCGACTCTTTTGCTTTTAATTCATTGGAAATATTAGCATTTAATGATTCTATTTCTTTCAAGTGTTCAATCTTTTCAAAACGATATTGGTCAAATTCAGAATAAGTTATTTTTTCAGCTTGAGGGACCATTTCAAAAGTTTTGACCTTTTCCTTATACAGCGCAAGCTCATCGGTTAGGTTGGCATTCATATCTACGGTTTGTCGGAAAGCCACATTCATGTTATCAATAATATGTTTAAGCACCATTACCAAATCACGTTGATCATAAGATTCCATACCCGTCGTAGCATTTGGTTGAGGTTTACTCAAATGTGTTGGATTGGATACCGCATCATTTGAGTTACTAGTTCCCGAATGCTGTTCGAGGTTGTCATTTTCATGGTCAACATGACGTGGATTATCATGAGCATTATTAGATGTGGTTGGTACCTCACTAACGACATTAGAACCGTAGTGAGAGAGGTTAGCAACGAGTGCAGCTTGGGCTGAGTGAATGTCATCACAATCCGAATCATATGCATCAAGATCATCAGCTTGATATGCAGCATTAGATGTAGAGACGACTGCAATGCCTTCATTATCTGCTGACCCTGGGTCTGCCAGAAATGCTAACTCCTCTGAATCCAAAATCTTCCCCTTAGACTGAGCATCGACTAAATACATCTTCTCACGAAACCATGTTGCATCCCTTCTTCTTTTTGGCTGAGTGCATTCCCTAGCCATATGACCTTGTCCTCGGAAATTGTAGCAAGTCGCAACCTTTTGAGGACCAATAGGACTTCCATTTCCACTAGCTTGAGAATTCACAGGTTGATTGTTCCCAGTCCTTGTATGTGACAACCCCGGTTTTGAGGTTCGTCACTTAGTTTTTTTTGTGCTAGTTACGTGTCTTTACGTGTTTATGTGCTAATTGGTGTGTATAGATTGTGGTTTGGATATCGTTTCCGGTACGGGGTACCTTGTGAGTGAAACGATGTGTGATGATTTCATGTTCATGATTTCACATGGTAGTGACTATGAAATGAGATGGTGTTATTTAGTGGTTTTACGTATACGTATATGTATTATAGAAAATCGTACTTTTACGATTTACGGTTTAGCATTTAGAGGTCTCGGATGAGGTGATTAGTCATATGAATATTTTTCGGGATGGTTTTAAGTCATTGAGGACTTAGTTATAAATTTTATTTCAAAATTTGAGATTTTTTATAAAAGTGTATATTTTACGTTTTTTACGATAAACGCGTAAATTTGACTAGTTTTACGGTTTTGAGGTTTTGGAGGTTTTAGGAGTTGTAATAAATTAAGGTAAATTAAGGTAATATTAGTAGTGTATTATTAAACAATAAAAAGAAAAAAAAAATAAAAAAATATATACATAAAGGGGTCGGTTTGGCCGACTAAAACAAAAGGAAAAAAAAAAGGAAAAAGGAAAGTGGGCTTTGGGTTGGACTAGGATTCACCCATCCACTATATAATGTTTTTATCAAAATCAAAAGTCATATTTTTTTCTCCTGGAGTTCTATAGCCGACGGTTTCACAGAGTTTTTTTAAGGTTTCAGTATTTTTTTCATCTTCCATAAATCTTAAGGTAAACCTTCTTAACCCTTTTTAATTTAATTGTTTTTAATGTTTACATAATCATATTATGATGGATTTAGGTTAGGTTTTTAATAAAAATCTGTATTTTAATGATTTCATAATGATTGGATGGTTTAGGGCTTGTAATTGGTGGGGTTATGGGTAATTAATGAGGGTAATTTAAATTAAACCCGTTTTTAAAAATTGGGCAGAATTTGGAGTCAATTGTTTTGATCATATCGGGAGTTCTACAAACTCTTATTTTGCGATCCAAGTATCCCTGAAAAGGTAATTGAAGTGGATTACCAATGCAAGAAACGAGAACTAAATTGGAGTTGGGGAAGTGGGTCAAAAACAGGTTACAACAGCCGGAGGTCAAAATAGTTTTGAAATCAGCTTGTTATCTTTTTAAGTTTTGGGTTGTTTGGGGTACTTATGGTTGCATTGGGACATTTAAACGAACATAGGAGATGTTTTATATATTATAGTAAGTATCTGCACTAAGGCTAAGATTGTGGGTTAGGGTAAGACCCCCTAATCATAGCAAACTTTTTGTATGTTTAAAATCAGTAAATCTGGATAGACAAAAGTATATATATATATATATATATATATATATATATATATATATATATATATCGGGGCCTTAACAGTAGCTTTAAGGTTGGGGCAAATGGGAGGTGTTAGCTAACATATGTAAGGGAAAAAATATTCCCTTTACAAAGATCATAGGTATGTTTAGGTGGGCTTTTGACTTATAGTTTGGAGACCTAAAAGTTGGGACTGTTTTGTGTAAAATATGAACGGGATAGTTATCAAACTTAACCAAGTTGAGGACTTGTTAGGGAAGGGTAATGGGGTGTTTAGAGCATGTTAATGAGGGTCATATATGGGAGGAGGCTAGATGTCCATCATAGGTTGATGAGCCTTTTTAGTGATTGGTTCATGTTTTGATTATGTGTTTTTGGTTTGTTAGCTTTTGCTAGTGCGAGGACTTTTGGAGAAGCTCAATCAGGTGAGTTTCATAGTCCCATGTTTACTAATGTTTATGACTTCCAGATGGGATGGAAGAGACACTAATTTGTTATTTATAAATCATGCTGTGAATGTTTTGCGTTGGTAATGGACTTATGTGTGCATACTTATGCGATTAACTGCTAGTTGATTCTTGATTGTTTATGTTTTGACTTGGTACCAAGGGGATATTGGCAAGGCGGGGCCTTGGGATTGGTTCATAGGTGTTTGGACGCTTATGAGGGTATGGTGTATGGTGAGGCTGGGAGCCTTGGTTTTGGTTTGATTAGTTAAATCTTGAATGTTAGTTTGTTAATGCATGTTAGTATCACATTGTCCATATGTTTTTAACTTTCGGTTGTTACTCACAGCTTATGGTATGATTTTGGCGTTTGAGTCTAAACCCATGACTCTCACCAACTTTATGTTGACGTGTTTTAGTGTCTCTTTCAGGTGATACTATGGTTAAGCATGAGAACATAAGTGGCTAGGATTTGGAGAGCGTAGGAAATGCATTTAGAAGGAGATCCCCGTTCCTTCTTAGTTTCTTTTGATTATTTAATAAGTGATACTGTTGGCACCTATATGTTTGTTTTGGTTATGTTATTTGTTTGTCTTGGGTAAGAGGTAGGACTGTTACCTACTTACCTAGACTCCTGCATTGTTGAGATATTGTCATGACTTTTGTGTCACCATTTTATGACATTTCTTATTTCATATAGTTATCTCTATAGACACGTCATGTTGTGATGATATCCATACGTCGCGCCCCATATTCCGCCATGGTGGGGTGTGACAGAATGGTATCAGAGACAATGGTTATAGAGAATTAGGTTGCCTAGTCGCGTAGCCTAGTCTATAGCTTAAGGGTCCCTGCATATAGGCGTCATAGGAGTATGTGTGCATTTTATATTAATTGATGTGTTTGGATGTTATTTATTACGATATTTTGACTAGTATGAATTGAACCATAGTAAGTTCATACTTAGCCACATATTATTTTCTTTTCGGGTTGTGACTAGTGCGGGTTGAACCATAATCGTCCACGCTAGTCATTGTTGTATTTTGCTTAAATTGTACATTATAGTACATAATTTGGTACATGGTAGTTTCTATCTTTTGTTGAGTTATTTTATGTACCTGAGAGATTTTATTTTCTTTTTTAAGTTTAAGTCATGTTCCCTAAGAATCTTGTGGTGGTTCGAGTTAGTAGGAGTAGGTGGATATGAAGGATTTTATGCTGTTTCCACTCTTATGGGCGACATGACTTATAACTGATTATGTTTTCGTTTTGGATTTAGTCTATGCTGTTTTAGCTAGACTATGGATTTATGTATTTCAAGAGTTTGACTATTTTATTTTATTAGTTGGAGTTTTTGACCTTATTGTTTACGTGGATATGTGCTTAGGTGAGTTGAGGGATTTATGTGTTATATGTTGTATTGATTCTTATAAGTGTTATCATAGGAGGGATTGCATTGGGGAAAGGGTAATTGTATAAGTATGGTGGCCAACATAGTTATACAAGTACCACAACTCCAATGGGTTCCTAAGTATGATTGCATGAAAGAGGGTTAGTACATTCTTGTATATGATGAGATGTGGACTTTGGGTATGTATATAATATATGGGTTTATGTAACGGCTGCCTACGATATGGCTATTTTTTAGTGTGTTATATGTTTTGAGTTATAGTCGTGTTGTGTGATTATGGGGTCACACGATATGGGTTGGTTTTGGTGATGGGTTTTGTGCCTTGTTGTGGCATAGTGAGATGGTGAGATGGGGATTACTCGTATGGAAAAACGAGTGTATGACGCGATTGATTGATCTGACATGTATGGGTAACGAGTATGTTTTGGGTGATTTAATAGGTATATATGCGGATGTATATATACTAGTATGTGTTAAGTTATGATATATGGTCGTTCAGTAGTTATTAACTTATTATAACTTGAACGTACCTTGTGTTTGCTCGTGTTTTATGGTGCTGGAGTTTAATGGAGTTCCAACGACGTTTTGAGTCTTTTGATGTGTGTAGACATTCGGGTATGTATTTAACTAATGAGAACTACTAAATTTCTTGCAAATAAGTGTGGGTGATTATAGGAAAACGGTATTGAAGATAATTTGTAAGCGTATGGTATGATATCGTGACTTACATATTTTTTTAAGTTTGTGGTAGTAAGCTATAAAAAAATTTCTTGAAAATAATGAGATTAGTTTTCTATGTAACATGTGATAATAAATTTTAAAGGAGTAAAGAAATTTTACAAAAATTTTCTTAAGTGTAGTTAAAATTTTAGAAGTACTTAACTAGACGGCAAGAGTAAAAAGGGAGATTTTATTATTGTCACACCCCCAAATTCACTGCAGCGGAAGACTTGCTTTGGGGACTTGTGACTTCATGAGTATTCGAGAGCTTGATCCGAGAACGACCTCTACATGCCAAAAACCACAAAGAAGACTCCAAATAATCCACATAGTCAAGTACCTGAAATACATGCTTAAAAATGTCAACATAAAGTTGGTGAGTTCATAAGTTTGTTTTAAAACGTTTATGAAAAATTTGAGTTTTACCGACCACTGCACCTTGCAGTAAAATATAAGTGTTTAAAAATCACAGTTTCTTGTTAAATAGTCTTTCTTTGAAAATTTCAAAGTGTACTGATAAAGACAGAGTTTATTTATAAAAGCCGAGAGTTTACTGATATAACAAGGTTCGCTAAAATAAGTAGAGTTTCTAATAAGACAAAGTTCACGGAAAATAAATTGAGTTTTCTGATAAAACAGAATTCACATGAAATAAATAGGGTTTATAGATAAAACAGAGTTCATAGATAACAACTAGCGTTTTCTGATAAAAGCAGAGCTCACTGATAAATAATAGAGTTTTCGATGATAATAGAATTGATTATGAACCACAAGATTTTCCAACCACTTAGTGACAATATAACAAATACAAAGTCACTAAATAAAATAAAGCATTTATTATTGTCTAAGCTCATGACACCGAAGCGTTAACAACACCGGTAGTAAAAATCATATAATGCAGCCCCTACGGATGCCTAACCCACGACATCCGTCCTCAGACTCAAATGAAAATGTGCCCACTTGTCCTCTGTTGGACCAAGCCAGACAGGGGCGTCAACCCCGATAGATCTATCCATAACATTCGCGCTTTCGACCGGTCATCCGGTCTGAAATTAACGGTTCATGATAATGGGCCAAAGTAATTGGGTTAAAGTGGAACTTAGACCAATACATAAAAGAGATATGCACTTGTGTTCATTCTTGCAACCATTGTCTCTACCCGAGAACCAGTAAAAAGTAATTAAAGTTTTGGGCTATGAAAATCACAATAGAAATTTTAGTATCAGCATTCATATGTATAACAATTAGAGGAGTTGACCACTCAGCACGTAACAATTAAACCAGTTTAAAGATAGTTTATGACCGACCAAGTAAGCTTAACATTAGCTTATGACAATCAAGTAATTAATAAATAGTTATAGACAACCAAACAAGTTTACTATCAGTTTCTGTCAACCAAGCAAGTTTATAAGTAGTTTATGACCAAGCATGTACCTCCCCCAAAGAGCAATTATAAAATATTTATAACTCAATTCAAAGCAAGAAAAGGTGGGGTATGAACTCACCTCGACGTAGTAGCGCGAACAATAGTGATGCTAGTAATACGCTCCGCACAAACGGAAATCGATACGGCTCACTCATGGTGTTGTGGTTTAACTAATCGGCTAATTCCAATAACTTAAAAATGTGTATTCGAGTCCTCGATAAGTATGTACATCAACATGACTCGTTGATAGAATATTTAAGTTCCAAGTTATAATAGTTTGGTGGTTGGTTAAATAAATTAATTAAGCACGCGCCAAGTATATAATGTATTTCGTACACAATACGCATAACTAGACAATTATATAATTCTTATGTTAAATTATATAATAGTGATAACAATTTTTACAAAATAAACCAAAGTATATATTTATTATGTATTTATAGTATAAGGATCGTGACAAAAAATAACTAGACAACATAGTCCGACACATTTTAAGAAAACCATCACTAAATTAATAATTGTCACTTTTAAGTAAAAAGTACAATTTCCATTGGTTTATCAATACAATATAATCCATGTATTTTATCGGTTTATAAATATAATAGTGATTATTTATTTTATTAGTTTGCAAGTAATAATAGTAGTTTGTCCATTTATTCGTTTACAACTATAATAATATTTATTTATTTATCAGTTTACAAATCTAAAGTATATATTTATTTGTTTTATCGGTTTACAAATATATTAGTAGTTTGTAGTGAGCAAAATATAAGGTATAAGATTTATAGAAATTTCGACATAACCTATTCGTTTATACAACATTTTCCATATAAATCAATTATCAATATTTCCCATTTTTCCATTTTCCAAACAACCTACGATATGCAAGTCATGCTTTAACTTCTAACCAACTAGTTATTAAATCGCTATAACTAAATAATAAACCAACACAACCTATGTGTCTCAAATCAAAAGACAAACGCCCGATTGGAGCTATTTAATCATACAATTTATGGTATCATTCTTTTTATAGTTCTCGATTAACGATAGCGTTCGACATATTTATTTAACCACTTATATACCACCATTTTAGTCCGTTATAGTAATTAAGAAATTAGATAAGTTAATAGCCGAACTAAACCACAACGAACCATGAGCCCGATTCGCGCCCGACGCTTTAAACTCTTGACGACCCTCGTCCAAACACACCCGAACTAATAAATAGCAACCCAAACGCCCTTTAAACGTTCTGCAAGCCCAAACGCCCCCTTACTACTTAGCAACAACCCCAAAGATTCTCGTAACCCCTGCTGCAATCCCAAACGATTCCTGCTGCTCGTACGCAGCAAACCAAACGCACCCGTAACCTCTGCTGGCAATCCCAAACACCCCCAGTAGCATCAGCAGGTCCAAACACCCATTGTGGGGTTCTCCGCTTAAACCAAACGCCCCTGTTGGTGGTGCCTGCAGCCTAAACGTGCCCTTGCAGCGGCAACCGCAACCCAAATGACCCCGTGTATTGGTTTCATTAACCGCAACGAACAACCAAATCAACACCCCTTCGGGGTTGAACATAACTGAATCAAACACCCCATGTTTGCTTTTCTTTTACACCAAACGCACACTTATGGTGGCTGGTTGAAAAACCTCGACGGCTGGAGACCACAACCGTGGCGGTCTGGGGTGGCGGCTGATGTCTCTGCTGGTAACAAACCCACAACCACACCCTTACTGATTTTCTGTCCTAGCTAAACACATCCTAGTTGATGGTGGTTGTAACTTGAACGCACCGTGTAAGGGTCGTTTTAAGCAGGAACACACACCCGGGCTCACGAGACGAATGAACCACCAATAAGGGTTAACCAAAACAACATAAACACCACGTTTAGTGGTGGTCTTCGGTGAAAACAATAAACAAACACCTCGTACGGGTGTGGCTGAATATAAACAGCAACAAACACCCGCGTCTGTTGGTTTACATAGTGGCGACGAGTTGGTTTCGACAGTGTTAGATCTGTTGGTGTGGGCGGCGGCTGGTCTAAAGTGGTGGATTCGTATGGGAGTTGTAGTGTTGGTCGATCAATGGGGGATCTAAGATAAGAGTGTGGTGGATGGCGGCAGAAATCAATGGTAGTGGTGTATCAGGTGGCGGCCGACGGCGGTTTTCAGTGGCCGGAAAAGTGGCAGGAGAAAATGGAGGCTAACTTATAAGATGTGTGTGTTTTATCTAGGGTTAGGGTTATAATGAATAAGAAACCCTAATTTTCATTTTTATATGTGCTAGTCAAATTAAGTAAAAACAAAATGAAAGGTCCCCCATAATGCAGGGACTGAGAAAGAAATTTTCTTATAATTTTCTTAGTACACGGTTCGGGGCTCGTTCGTGTGTTATAAAAGTTGATTCGGTTTACAAAAATTGCGCCATCGATTTTAAAATGATCTTTATAATAAAGTGGAGTATTTACTCGACCAATTTTCGAAATCGTTTACCTTTTTATTTTAAATAGTTATTATTTATCGGTTATCTCGAATAATTCGCGTTCAAAGAAAATATAGTTCAATATAAATGTTCTCGTTTTCAACGTTCGTTATTAAAACTAAAATAAAAGTATCAGATAATTTAATAAATCTTTTTATCAAATATTTATGAATAATTAAATAAACATTTAATTTGTATCGCGTCAGTTCTCAGATTTGCGCAATCTTTTACAACATGTAAAATAAACTCCCATTTTCGAATAAAAAAGCTTTGATATCTCTCGAAACGAAATTTCGATTAATAAATAATATAATTGATTATTATATAAAGTCTAGAAAATTCCCGGTTGTCACAGTACATCCGTGTTATTTGGAGTTCGTCCTCGAACTCAATCATTGTTAACTAATTAAAAGTGTAGAGGAAGGGATTTTGAGGTTCTATCCTAGTGTTATTTCAAATATACTTAGATCTACTCACATATAATTATGTCCAAACTTTTAAAATCGTGTTATCGACCAATAGTTAACTAGGTAAGCAATAGGTAGACGTTGAATATATCCAAAGCGGTTCTACATGTCAATCTGACAAATCGGTCGTCGTTCATAGAACGATAAAATTCGAAACGAAGAGTTTAGAAAAATCTTTAGTTCTTAAAAGTCTCTAAGGGTTCACCACCACCATCCCATTACGTTCACGTCGATCAGTATACATTCAGAAAAGATTCTCGTAACAATTCGCGAATCAAACGAAGTTTAAAAATCACTCGTCAAAATGTCGTAATGATACGATACAAGACGAAATATGATAAATTTGTATGGACAAATCATGAGTCAAAAGAAATACACCCCACACTAGAATACTAAATCAATACCATAAATATATAGGGTCACGTCGGATATCCTTAAGCCCACTCATTTATAATCACATATTTGCATACAAAAGCGTCATAATCTATGCAAATATGTCATTATAAACTTATGATTCGGTGATTTATGATTTCTTAATTCAAATGCAAAGGCGTCCCAATCCATTTGAATAAAGACTTCATAAATCATCCTACTTAAGTATCACCGGCAAAATACCCAATTCGAAATCGTTAAAATCTCTAAACGATATTATCCAAAATTACAAAAAGCAAAGAGTACGAGTTGAAAATAAGCCGTCTTCCATAAGTAGACGTTTCGAACGTACCGGATCGAAGAACATAAGTGTCGATAGGCGATAAAGCAGTCGTGGACGTATATCAAGTAAAGGAACTCACGATTATAAGTAGGATAAGTATATAGTAGTCGGCTCTAAATAAGCAATTATCCAATCACACAATTCTTTCTCATCCTCGAGGAAGACTCATCAAATACTAAGCTGAGTAATAACTTATCATAACCCAACCTCGAAACACACTCACAAAGAATGGCCCCGGGTTTCGTTATGAATTATTACACATCTCAAACTTTCGATGACTCAGCTCGACTCCGAAAATACAACACATTCCCAATTAACACGTAAGACTGCGAGTCTTACCCACCCCGAGGTAATTCATCAAAAATCATAGGCTGTGTAACGTCCTATACTTAAATTCCATCTCGCACTCAATCAAACATGAGACCCACTTAGGCACAGTTAAGTATTGTTACACCTCTAAACCTTTTTGAATGAATTAGCTCGAACCTGGAGATTACTCACGACCAATTGTCAACAAAGTTCACATAACGTCCCTAGGGTTTGTTATATAAAAATAAAATATGTGGGACCATTGTGTAACTCACAGTCCCCAATAAATGTTCTACCGTTCATATAAAAAAAATATAATATGTCAGCGTGGACTAATCAAGCAATTGAACTCATGTAAACAAATAATAACATGATAGGCAACAAAACAATAGCAAGCGTGCATTGTAAATATTCATATAGCAGCGGAATAAGTATGATGTGATGAATGTTACTACTAAATAAAACCGAGAGCCGGTTATAGTCTAGAGTTACTAATGCAACCTAGTTCTCTATAACCAAGGCTCTGATACCAATCTGTCACACCCCCAAATTCACTGCAGCGGAAGACTTGCTTTGGGGACTTGTGACTTCATTAGTATTCGAGAGCTTGATCCGAGAACGACCTCTACATGCCAAAAACCACAAAGAAGACTCCAAATAATCCACATAGTCAAGTACCTGAAATACATGCTTAAAAATGTCAACATAAAGTTGGTGAGTTCATAAGTTTGTTTTAAAACGTTTATGAAAAATTTGAGTTTTACCGACCACTGCACCTTGCAGTAAAATATAAGTGTTTAAAAATCACAGTTTCTTGTTAAATAGTCTTTCTTTGAAAATTTCAAAGTGTACTGATAAAGACAGAGTTTATTTATAAAAGCCGAGAGTTTACTGATATAACAAGGTTCGCTAAAATAAGTAGAGTTTCTAATAAGACAAAGTTCACGGAAAATAAATTGAGTTTTCTGATAAAACAGAATTCACATGAAATAAATAGGGTTTATAGATAAAACAGAGTTCATAGATAACAACTAGCATTTTCTGATAAAAGCAGAGCTCACTGATAAATAATAGAGTTTTCGATGATAATAGAATTGATTATGAACCACAAGATTTTCCAACCACTTAGTGACAATATAACAAATACAAAGTCACTAAATAAAATAAAGCATTTATTATTGTCTAAGCTCATGACACCGAAGCGTTAACAACACCGGTAGTAAAAATCATATAATGCAGCCCCTACGGATGCCTAACCCACGACATCCGTCCTCAGACTCAAATGAAACTGTGCCCGCTTGTCCTCTGTTGGACCAAGCCGGACAGGGGCGTCAACCCCGATAGATCTATCCATAACATTCGCGCTTTCGACCGGTCATCCGGTCTGAAATTAACGGTTCATGATAATGGGCCAAAGTAATTGGGTTAAAGTGGAACTTAGACCAATACATAAAAGAGATATGCACTTGTGTTCATTCTTGCAACCATTGTCTCTACCCGAGAACCAGTAAAAAGTAGTTAAAGTTTTGGGCTATGAAAATCACAATAGAAATTTTAGTATCAGCATTCATATGTATAACAATTAGAGGAGTTGACCACTCAGCACGTAACAATTAAACCAGTTTAAAGATAGTTTATGACCGACCAAGTAAGCTTAACATTAGCTTATGACAATCAAGTAATTAATAAACAGTTATAGACAACCAAACAAGTTTACTATCAGTTTCTGTCAACCAAGCAAGTTTATAAGTAGTTTATGACCAAGCATGTACCTCCCCCAAAGAGCAATTATAAAACATTTATAACTCAATTCAAAGCAAGAAAAGGTGGGGTATGAACTCACCTCGACGTAGTAGCGCGAACAATAGTGATGCTAGTAATACGCTCCGCACAAACGGAAATCGATACGGCTCACTCATGGTGTTGTGGTTTAACTAATCGGTAGAATATTGATAACCTATGAATCTATGAAGTGGGTTGATGTTTTCTAGTGAGAGAAACTAGAGAGAGAAAGTGAGAGAAAATGTGTATGATTTTATTACTATGAAAATGCAAATGGAACAACAACCAACCCCTTTCCTTAGTGGAAAGGGGTATTTATATTCCAAGCCTAACATTGGGCTTGGGCCGGTCCATGACAAGCCCATGGACCGGTTCTTACTTAAGTTAATAAGCAACTAATAACTAATTACTAACTACGAGCTATTACAACATAAATCATATTGTGGAGTGACCGATACTTCTAATATACGTTAAAACGTATTTCTAACAATCTCCCCCTAAGGGAGGTCACTCCACGTTACAAAGTTCTAAACCTAGCATACTATACTAAGTCTTCGTTCTTTAGCTCGTAGTCCTTTCTTCTTTTCTTTCTTTTGTTGTGAATATGTTGATTTGATCTTTTTGGCTTTGACTTGAAAGCATTGTTCTTTGGCCTTTCACGTGCGAACTTTGCCTTTCTTGTGAACTTTGCCTCCTCGTGACTTCATGTTCCACACACTTATGTCTTTTTGTTGAATTCTCGAAAGCTTCAGAGTTTGGTACAGCGGAAGACTTCATCTTGTACTTTCTTGAATTTTTGCTGAACTTTGTTGCAAAAGACATAAGCATGTGGGAACGACTTTTACAGGTACACCGCAACACCACCGTCTTCACTGGTACACAGCAACGCCACCGTCTTTAACAGGTACACAGCAACGACACGAATAAAATGGATTTGAACATTTTATTCTAATTCGGTAGCATTTTACCTCCGGTCGGTGAAGACCGTTGGACGATATTAGATATCGTACCCGTGACGGATAGTTTCAATTAAGTAACTTCTTGACAGGATTTCGCGGGTAAACCCGTTCTCTTTATTCGACCGTCCAAAGCTGACTGCGAGCATAAAGAGTGAATCACTTGGATAAATTATCCTTGTGATTAAAAGCCGTCAATTCATGAAACCTGGAACAAGTGAATTTCAATTAAGATTTTCACCATCGTTGCTTTCCAGTTGTCACGAGCTCAATTCATAAAGAATCTTGCACGTCACCTACCAAGTGCTGTTTGATGTTGACACTAGAAGGATTTCCACTCGTCACTGTGGTCAATAAAGAGTCACTCTGAGTGTTCTGGCAAGATCATATGATAATGCGAAGAGGCCTGGAACGAGTTTAAGTTCAATTAAGAATTAAACCACTGTTACCTTCCAGTTTTTCACAAGATTGGTTCTAAAAGAACCGTACGTGTAACCTACCATGAGCTTGTTTGATGTTGGCTCAAGTAGGATTTCCATCTTCATTGTAATACTTGCGTATTACTCGGATGTTCTGGCAATATTACAGGAATATTGCGTAGGACTCATGAAAATCTCTTACTTTTCACAGTGTGTGAGAAAGCAAGGAATAAATGAAAAGTGTCCTAATGAGACTTTTGATGATCTCTTGGCTCTAGACTCGATTGTGCGTTCTGATTTAGTGAGCGATGGCTGGAGAGGAGTGCCACCTTTTCAATACCAGTCTATTCGGAGTGAATAAACCAATAGATAACGTGTTGATCTCCGTGTGATTAAAACAAATACCTTTTGAGAGATATTTGAGTTAGCTGGGAAGGGTTGTGCATTGCATCACTGGGTCCATGATGTCTTTCTTCAATACCGAGAATCATTAGCAAAAATGACCTCAATAGTATATGTATTGACCCGGTTTCTGCCTAAAGTTGTAAGGAGGGCTTCTTTCTTTACACCCTTTATCTTTACATTTCTTTTTCATTCTTCAACCCCTTCAATGCTTACCAATACGTCATCACTAGCACCTTGTTGTGATTGTTCCAGTGCTAGCTTAAGTACTTGGTCGGCATTCAGCTACGTTCACATTCTTTCTCCATCTTTCCTAGGACTTCTAATTCTATCTAGGGAATTGTCCTTGGGAAGATTCCATCGGCTCTGATGAATCATTGGACTAAACCTATTCCTACCACCCTTTTGTCACCACATTCGTCGTGAGTTAAGCGTGTTTTGGAAGGAATTGCCACCATGAAAAATCATTGAAAATCACATAAGGTACTTGTGATATTAAAATCAAAAGTTTTGTACCTTAGGTGTTTTGTTCATCAAAAACGCTCCCCCTTAACACGTGCTTAGCACATATTAAGTTGGAATATCGTTAAGTCTTTTTTTTCATCTTTTAGCCAAGTATCACTTAGGTCTCCTTAATCCCATTTTCTCCCCTTATCCAAAATGTTAACCATTAATATTTGGGATATTGAATGGATTAACCGGTCTTTGGGTAAAAATGAAATCGATTTTGGCCATAGAACAAGTTATTGCTCCCCCTTAAATTAATAAGGGATAGTTGTAGTGCTTTAATATGATATATTTTGAAAGATTTAGAATCTCGTGAGAAATTCTTGAAAAATTATCATACCTTAACACTACAACAAGCCATTAAAGCACATTATTCACAAATATACATATTCACAAATAATACCAATATAGAGTGACCTGAAATGTACGACCCATTAGATGGATCGTTGCAGTGTCCTGTAGTGCACTCCATATGGTCTACCACCCACAAATCTTTCCAAGCTCCTCATCAATCTACGTTCACGGAGCTTCTGATCGATCTTCTTGATGACATACTTCGCCATCTGCCGGTAACCTGGATGCCAATCCTCCGTCATTTCTGGCAACGTCCCACCCGAGTTCAGATGCTCCAACTTTCCTCTGACTTGTAGAAGAGTCCCATCACTGTACTTATGGAGCTCACCCACCCTCATAAACTTCATTAAACCTCGACTGTTCAAGTAGAAGATGCCGTAATTCGGGACAGAAATACCGGTATAGGGACATCTTTCTACATGTTGAGGTAGTACTTTATTCACTGGACGGGTTAGGTTGAGCTTCCTCTGATAGCTTTCGACTCCCAACTGAAGATCTTCAACTCGTGTCTTGATCACAACACTTCGTGTGAACATACGAAGTGCTGTATTCAAAGCAATGAGGTCTTCACGAGGAATATGTGTGAGTTGATCTCTGGTCATTAGAAGCAGCATATCTTCGATATCCTCAAGGCGAATGATGGAAAAATCTCCCTGCTGGATTTTGTATTCCCTGTCATCCTTCCTTTTCAAACGAATCTCCGTCACATGATAATAGCCATTCTTGGCTTCAATTTTCATTCCTAAGATGCTGGAGATGCGGATGTCGGATCTAACATTGCTTCCAGAATTGACCAAACAGCAACCCCTGTACGCCCTTCGGACTCGTTCGTCCCAATGAGATGCACCTATGACAGCATACATATCATAATTACGATTTATCTTAGGGACCCAGAGTCGGTTTACCTTTTCCTCGATAAAGGGTATTGTCCCCCAGTTGGCAGCTTTCAACAAGGTCAGGGAGGTTGCGTACTTTGATGACCCCTTCAGTAGATACACCAAATCATTGGTGACGAAGAAGTCAAGAGCAATCTGATTATCTTGAGTAGGATCCATTGGAGGTGGAGCTCTGTCTGATTCATGAAGACCTGGCCGTTGAACGGTATTCAGAGCCTTCAGGATCTCCTCGGCATAATATTCGAACTCCATTTGGGTCAACCGGGTTTTGGCGCGAAGTCTTTTATCCTTCAGTACTTTCTTCACCAAAGATGGAGTAACCGAAGTCTTATACTCATGTGCAAGAAATGCACATAAGTCAATCGGACTTCGGATACGAAGATACAAGACATCTTTGTCGGCGTCGGTGATCGGATCATACTGCGCCGCTGCCGTGATCCAAGCCTGTGGTGGAGCAGTCTCGTCGATTTCCAACGTGTCCTCCCAGTTCCTTGTGCTTGGTTCAGGAATAGTAGATTGTGGGTTTTGTTGCTGAGGAGTGGAGACGTGAACATCTGCTTGTTCTGATTCAGGCATTTCAGCAGTGTCATGGACGGGTGAATGTTGTGCAGCTTCAGGTTCGGTTACCGATTCTGCAATCACAGGGGCAACAACAATAGAACTAACGGGGTTAGTGGTAACAGGTATTGATGCATGGATAAATGTACCAGGAATAGATGACCCTGTAGTGGCATTCACATCATGGCGCCACTTCGATCGTCTGGATTCCGTGGATGTAGACTTTTCCTTTGGTGCTGCATCTTTCTTGGATTTGGTGCCAGACTTAACAGGTTTCTTTGAGCTGGCACCCTTATCCCCTTTCTCAGGCTGTTCACCTTTATCCGCATTGCTCCCCTTAACACTCTCCTGGTGACCATCACCACCATCATTAACATCATTATCATCATCATCCTCATCCTCATCATCATCATCCTCATCCTCATCATGATCATCATCATTATCATCATCCTTATCATTATCATCCTCATCATCCTCATCATTCTCATCCTCATCATCCTCATCATCATCCTCTTTCTTATCTTCTTCTTCTTCTTCCTCCTCTCCACCAGTACCCTCTTCTTCGTCGCTCTCTTCCCTTTCTTCTTCAGGGAGAATGTGGTAGGGTACCACACTTCCAAACGTCTTGAACAACCTATCATTCTCCATGATAGCGTCATTCAGGGATTTGAAGAGAGCCCGTTGATTCCTCGATTTATCAAACGATCCAAGTTCCTTCATTCGAGCTTTGAGGATCTTCTTAAGTTCAAAATCCGTCAAGTCATAAGCGATCTTGTAGGCGGCTTCTGAAGGATTGGATGATTTGATCATTAAGTTGCAAGCAGCAAGCGTCTTCAAATCATCACGCAGTTTAGGCATTAAGGATTCAATGAAGTCTTTCACTCTCTGCTCAATAGAAGCTTCAATAGCTGCTTTTTGCTCTTTGAGGTCATCCTTAATAGCTTTAAGTATCGTAATTCGTGCTTTATGCCTATCAGCTTCAGCCTTTTTAACCCGAGCAAGTTCTTCTGCATGAGTTTTACGTGTAAATTCCATGTCTGCAGCGAACTTGGCAATCAACTCTTCTTGAGCTTTCCTTGATGCTTCTTCACTTTGAGCTCTTCTATTTAACTCTTGGCGAAGTTCATCCATTTCTCTCTTGTTAGTATCCACATGTTTATCCAACATCTCGGCCATTACCAATGCGGCCATTGCAGATGTTGCAGAGCTGCTTTGGGTTGATGGAATAGGCTCGGTTGTAACTGCGGTACTATGGATGGGCTTTATTGGTGGTGGAGGAAATGGTGTTGAAACCGGTTTAGTTGGTAAGGGTTGAGTTGGTTGAAGTTGAGTTGCTAAAGGTTGGGTTGACATCGTGATCGTAGGAACAACCGACTCCTTTTCCATACTTGCTGAAATAGGGATTGATGGCTCCTTCGAAGTGGAATAGTGTTCAGGTGACCCAAACTCATCAACATCATCTGGTTCCATGTACTCATCCTCAACGTCTACCCTTACACCTGAACCACTACCGCCAGTGTCTTTTCTGCTCCTTTGAATGGCTATCTTCATCATTTGTTTCTCAGTTTTATCAAGATCAGGATCAACAATGTTTTCTTCGTCACGTAGACGCATCTCATCAGCCTTACCCTTTCCTTTCTTACCTTCTGTCTTCTTCTTCTTGGTTTTGGGTTCAGGTAAATCTGTTTGCTTCCTTTTACCTTTGCTCTTAACCGTGGTGGATGAGTCTTCACCTGCTAGAATACTTGCTCGTTGATTCTCAATTTCTGTTAGCAAGTTCTTGTAAGCTTCAGATGCTATAATCTCATCGGTTAGAAGATGACCAGGAATGGGACCAGGAATAACCGTATTCGAATGAGTCTCCTGCCTTAAGTCTACCAAATCATCATCATCAATCGTGTGGTGACGACTACCTGCACGCTTGTTAATGGATGCATCGTTTTCCATAAAGTAATGTATGATCAACTTAATAAACCTAGGGTACTGGTAGCTTTTAACCTTACCCTTTGTGTTTGTGAAGAGTTGAAAAGTAAACTCCTCCCACAGCAGTGATGCATAATCAATACCCATACCTTTAAACATACCATAAAACATCTTGATGATTGGTGGACGAACAGCATCATACCCAGTTGTTTTGGGTGTTAAACATCGGCTTAGAATCCCAAAAATAGCTTTCCATGGTTGACCAACTTTGGCAGTAGTAAACTCAGACGGGGTTCGTATGTCAAGACATCCAATGGCGGTGAACATCTCCATGATCTGGTCCTTAGTCGGGTTGGCTGAGTATGATAAGTCTTTGAGTGTCGGCCGAAATCCAAAAATCTTCCTAAAGTCTGACACAGTAAGCGTCTGCTGCTTGTTGTCCAAGGAAAAAGTGATTTTGTTGGACGTCCTCTCTTTGGTAGCCCAGAACTCGTAAAGGTAGTCATAGGGTACTGACGCACTTCTCCTTAGCGCATGCTTGAAATGAGATTTATCAAGCATGGCTGTACCTACCTTAAATCCATTATGGGTAGAGTGAGATACCTCCTTCAAACGAAAGTTGTTCGGAATAAACTTTAGAGTCTTGGCTTCGGCAATGGCGGTGGCTCTGGTGTGTTGTATTTGTTGTACGGTAGGATTAGTCATCGTCTCTGCTTAAGATAAAACACAAAGGTTGATACAAACAAGTATGTATATCATTATGACTTTAAACCTAAGCATTGTACATATGACATAATCCCTTAAGCTTTGAAACCATTCAAACATCTTTTATTCGGAATATTTAGCCTATGCTGAATAAAATCCCTATTCTGAATAAAGGCCTATTCGGAACATTTGGCTATGCTGAATAAAATCTCTATTCGGAACATTAGGCTATGCGGAATAAAATCTCTATTCGAAACATTTAGGCTATGCGGAATAAAACTCTATTCGGAACATTAAGGCTATGCGGAATAAATCTCTCTTCGGAACATTAAGCCTATGCGGAATAAAAACTCTATTCGGAACATTTGCCCTATTCGGAACATTTGCCCTATTCGGAACATTTGCCCTATTCGGAACATTTGCCCTATTCGGAACATTTGCCCTATTCGGAACATTTGCCCTATTCGGAACATTTGCCCTATTCGGAACATTTGCCCTATTCGGAACATTTGCCCTATTCGGAACATTTGCCCTATTCGGAACATTTGCCCTATTCGGAACATTTGCCCTATTCGGAACATTTGCCCTATTCGGAACATTTGCCCTATTCGGAATGAAATCCTATTCGGAACTTTTTGCCCTATTCGGAATGAAATCCTATTCGGAACATTCTTCTATGCGGAACAAAAAACTCCTATTCGGAACATTTTTCAACACTTATATTTTCAAATTAACCACTTAATCCGTTTGATTCAAGTGATCTAAAGGCCAAAGTAGTGCAATTAAACCTATTCCGAATCATCCCCAGGTAAAACCCCAATTTAATAAAACCCTAATTAAGCAGTAATTTGATTCGTTTGATTTTCCATTTAAACAGTTAATTAGCTTGTTGTGCATGAAAGATTAATCCGATTTAATACCTTTTTGTGAAGATCTGATCTAGAAGATGTTGATTGTTTCGTGTTTGTTTGATTTCCGTGAGTGTGTGTGTGTTTGATTATCAATGGCGGCAAGGATAGATAGGGAACAGTGAGAGAATAGAAGAAACGGGGGGGAAGGTTTTGACTAGGTCAACTTTTCCACAAGTTAGACATATTGTCAACTTTGCCCCCTCAAATTTTCTTTTTGCTTCATTCAACATTCTTTTGTGTACCAAGTTTTAATACTTGTCACTTTGACCCTATCTTATGTTAACTATCCGAGCCTTAGTGATTATCCTATCTTAACACAAACACAAAACTATTCATGACAAGCTTATAAGCAACAACAAGACAAATGCCAAAGCAATCCAACCATTAACCATTAAGCTTTGTTTGTTTCCTTGAAAACTTTTGAAGATCTTTTTGATGTGAAATATGATGAAACATTTTCTCCCCCTTAAACGATGACCCGTTTTCTATTTAAAGAGCTGTAGTCATTGTTTAACGAGGCACATGATGATGAAAAACATTTCCCAATTGATATCTTGAAAAAGTTTGATTCGTGGTGTCAATAAGATTTCTCTTATTTTAACAAATTAATGCACTGAGACGTACACTAATTTGTGTTAGATCAAGTTGTAAAGTAAACTTGATCCCTTTGCGTGATTTGGCTTGTAAATCACGCCCGAGAAAATTAATTCCCGTTCTGAGCCAACGTTTTCCAAGGAAATACGTGACTTTAATATGAAAACCGGGTTGCAGTCAGAAATAACTACAAGCCATAATGGGCATGTTTTAAAACATTACAACTTTTATACGGACTCTATTTATGGCACCGTGTCAATATTAATCGACATTTCTAAGGCCGTAAATATTACCGTACTAAAAGACATGCCCGTTTTAAACGAAAAATATTTTTGGTTTTTCTTGATTTTATAATTTTTATGGTTTTTCTAGGTTTTATATTTTTTATGGATTTTCTTGGTTTTATATTTTTGTATTTTCTTTTTGTGTTTTATATATTTACTATAATATACATGATCACGAACAAAGGATACTCTGAATAGTTTACCACGACTATTCAGCTGATTCTTCTGCCAACTCTTTGAGAGTCGCTGGAGTGAATGATTTCATGCCAAGCTTGTCGATCAAAAACTCGATTCGTCCTCGATCTAAGGCTTTGGTGAACATATCCGCCAGCTGATACTCAGTAGTGACAAAATACAGCTCGATCACTCCGTTCTCCACCTGCTCCTTAATGAAATGGTAGCGAATGTCTATGTGCTTGGCCCGGGAGTGTTGAACATAGTTGCAGCAAAGGGCAATGGCGCTCTTGTTGTCATAATACATCGGGATTTTGTTGAATCCCAAGCCGTAGTCAGTTAATTGGGATCTCATCCAAAGGACTTGAGCACAACAACCGGACATGGCGATGTATTCAGCCTCCGTGCTTGATATTGCAGCGCTTTTCTGCCTTTTTGAAGACCAACTGATCAATCTATCTCCTAGGAGTTGCACAGATCCAGAAGTGCTACGCCTCGTGTCTTGACATCCAGCATGATCGGCATCTGCGTATGATATTAAAGCAATCGAGGAATCTTTCGGATACCATAGACCACGATGAAGTGTTCTTTTTAGATACCGAAAGATCCTTTTAACTACATGTAAGTGCTTTTCGGTAGGCCGAGCCTGATACCGGGCACACATGCATACAGCAAATTGCAAATCAGGCCTGCTAGCAGTCAGATATAGAAGGGTGCGATCATCCCACGGTAAAGTTTTGGATCGACAATAGTCCCATTCCTATCTTCATCTAACTTGGATTTCTCCACCATTGGAGTGTCTACGGGGTCACAATTCTCAAAGTTATATTTCTTAAGAGATTCTAGAGCATATTTGGATTGATTAATAAAGATGCCTCTGGGATTCTGAGAAATCTGTAATCCTAAGAAAAATGAAATTTTTCCCATCATCGACATCTGAAAGCGTGTGGACATTATCTTCTCAAATTGTTTAGACAATTCTATGTTAGTGGCAGCAAATAATATATCATCAACATAAATTTGTACCAGAAGCATGTCGTTGCCGTCCTTGAGAGTGAATAGAGTGGGGTCCACTTTGCCTTTGGAGAAGCCTTCCGACATGAGATATGTTGACAGGAGATCATACCACGCGCGTGGAGCTTGTTTCAACCCATAGAGAGCCTTCTTAAGCTTGTACACATGATAAGGAGACTCAGTACTGACGAACCCATCCGATTGACTAACATAAACTTCTTCCCTTAGTTCACCGTTCAAAAATGCCGTCTTCACATCCATTTGATAGACGATCATGTTCATATGAGCAGCAAACGCAAGGAATAGTCTAATCGCCTCCAATCTAGCCACAGGAGCAAAAGATTCCTCAAAGTCTATACCCAAGGCTTGTTTATATCCTCTAGCGACCAATCTAGCTTTATTCTTCAATACCGCACCCATCTCATCAAGTTTAACCTTATAAACCCATAACAAAGTAAGGATGTTAACCTTGTCAGGGCGAGGAACCAATTCCCATACTTCTAGTCGTTTGAATTCATTGAGTTCCTCCTGCATAGCTTCAATCCAAGATGATTGGGTCATAGCCTGCTGCCAATTTTTGGGTTCAACTTCAGAGAGAAATGCATCAAAGTAACAATAAAGTGCACTCTCTTGTAATTGATGGCGTGTAGAGACTGGTCGATCTAGATCTCCAATAACATTCCTAATTGGGTGATCTTTTGTCCATTTAGTGCTATGGTTTTCAATCCTAGGTGGTCTGGAGTGAACAATAGAGGGAGCTTCTTCTGAGGTAGACGCGGCTGAAGGGTTTTCAGGGATCGCTACACCAAAGAAAGGAAGCTCTTGCAAGTGAGCATATTCCAAGTCGTGATCAGTAGAATCCTCTTCTACATCATTAGGCACAAGTAGGGGTGATGATTCAGGTGTAGTTTGAGAATCACTTGGTGAAGGTGCATCCGGTTCAATGTGAATTGTAGATGCATTAGATAAAGGTTCATTAGCTTGAGCAACCACTTCAGGTATTGGAGCAATTACTACAGGTGCTGGAACTTCATCAGTCGGGGGATCGAAGAATTCATCAAACAACGGTTGAAACAGTTTATCCCACTCGGGCCTTGATGGTGGTAAAAATGATGTAGAAGTAGGATTGTTGGGAACTAATCCGGAACTAATAGCACCGGTTCCCATCTCATGAAGCGCGGGTTCAGAGCTGTGTTGCTCAGAAGCCATCGCTGTCAGCTCGTCGAAATCTGCGTCCATAGTTTCTACAATCTTGCCAAGACGACGGTTATAGATTCGGTATGCTCTTTTGGACGGTGAGTAACCAATGAAAATACCTATGTCGGCTTTTGGTTGAAGCTTACCCAAGTTCTCACTATTGATGTTTGGATAACACAGAGCACCAAACACATGGAAAAATGAAACATCGGGTTTGCGGTCATGTAGAAGCTCATAAGGTGTTTTTCCATGGCGTTTCCGAATGATAGAACGGTTTTGGGTGAAACATGCAGTAGAAATAGCCTCTGCCCACAAGAACAATGGAGCGTTCGCATAAATAAGCATGGTCCTAGCAGCTTCCATAAGTGTACGATTCCGTCTTTCAACGACACCGTTTTGTTGTGGAGTGCGTGCAGCGGATGTTTCATGTGATATACCAACTCCTTCATAATAATCACGAAGAGTCTGGTTGACGAACTCTGTACCATTGTCTGTACGAATACGGCGGACAGTGGTATTCAAACGTACCTGGATGAACTTCAGAAAAGTAATGATAGCCTTCGGTGCTTCATCCTTTGTACGTAAAAATCTAACCCATGTAAACCTTGAGAAATCATCCACAATAACCAGAATGAATTTCTTACCGCTCACACTTTCAGTTCTCATCGGCCCACAAAGATCCATATGCAAAAGATGAAGTTTTTCTTGATTGGTGTCTTCAGCTTTGGGCTTGTAAGATTTCTTGGTACTTTTCCCCCTTGAACACGCGGAACATAAATGGTCCTTGTGAAATTTAAGCTTTGGAAGACCACGAACTAACTCGTTTTTAGCCAGATGATTAATAGTATCAAAATTAAGATTAGATAATCTGCGATGCCATAACCATGACTTGGTCTTAGAAGCTTTAGAGAGAAGACATACTGGAGAAGCGGCCATCATGTCTTGTAAGGACAAAGTGTAAAGATTTGCACCACGAGATCCCTTCAACAAATCTTTTCCTTCCAAGTTGCGGATGAAACAAGTGTGTTGTCGAAAAGCAACCTCAAGGTTGGAATCACAAAACTGTCCTACTGAGAATAAGTTATGACCAAGACCTTCTACATAGTATACCCTAGAAATCGTCACGTTTCCAATCTGATATTCACCATACCCCATAATCTTTGCTATATGATCATTCCCAAATTTAACCGTACCAAGAAACTTGCTGACGAAATTTCGGAGCATCGAGCGATTTCCGGTCATATGTTTTGAACAACCGGAGTCCAAATACCACAGGATGATTTGGACCACCTGAAAATATCACCACACAAAGACAATGTAGAGGTATCGGAATCTGAGTGTTCCTTGTTATTAGCAGGTACAGATTTAATAATCTTAGATTTGCTAACTCTAGGTTTCTTAGATTTCCTAGCCTTCTTCTTCTTAATTGGTGGGGTAGATTCTAGTTGGCTTAAATCCTGAGGTATTTCTTCACTGATAGGCACTATAGTGGGGGCTGACCTAATTAAAGGGCGCTGTTTCCATACTTGAGTGCGAGTGTTCCTAACTAAAGGACGCTCAGACCTAACTTCAGTGGATGCATTCCTAGTTAAAGGGCACATTTTTCCATCTAATGTAAAGGTCCTACCAGTGGGACGCCATTGCCAGCCAACTTGGGCACGAGTTCTACCCGTTGGCTTCCATTCAAGACCATTCTTAATAGCATTCATTTCATTAACGTGATCAATCAGACACAAATCATGACGCTGGGAAAACATACATTCATTACAATTCCAACAATTTAAATCAGAATTCACGAATGGTTTAGGCTGCTGCACAGGCGCAGAGCTTTTAGTCTTAACATGATTCTTTTTATTTAAAACTGAACTAGCATTCCTATTGTGGACTTCTACTTTCTTCTTTGTGGCACTACTAGTGGAGGGCTTGATCTTAGCTTTCTTGAGTGGCGATCCTTTAGCCTTAGTAGTCTCTTTTAATCCTGTAGAAGGCAAATTGGGAACATTAGCAGCAGATTTTAAATGTGTCTTACTTGATTGTGCCAATGACGGTTTCGCTCCTGGAGTCTTATTAAATGGAGTGACAGCAATGGGCCTATTATTAAGTAGTGCAGAACCTGGTGTACCTATGTATTGCAAATATGCCAAGCAATATTGAACTCGCTTAACATATTCATGAGCCGAATAATAGTCGCTACTTGAGGGATCTAAGGCATAAAGATCGTCTAAAATATCCCTAAGAAGATCGACATGCTTAATGGCATTCCTCATATAATCATCATAGGTAGCTGGGTTTCTCTTATGAAGCGGGTTCTTATAAAGCACTACTGACTTGGTTGTTGGAGCACTAGTGGACGGTGCAGAGTCGGTAGCTAAGTTATCAACAACGTCTTGTCGGGTGAGAAGAAGTGTCTCCTTTAACTCAGCCAAAACCATATTTTTATCTATGAGCAGGATGTTCAAATCAGAGATTTCCTCGCACTTTTGGTTCAGTTGTTCAACAAAAGATTGTTGCTGTGCCGCATTAAAAGCGAAGCGTTCTTCTAGTGAACCATAAAGAGCGGATAATCCCTGTCTTGTCCGATCCATCTCCCCTAGAACAGACGAAAGTCTAATTTCTAATACTTGGTTTTTAGACTCTGCAGCCTCTAGTTCCATTTTGAGTGTTTCATTTGATGACATATCTCTCTTCAATCTCATTATCTCTTCCTCTAATGTCTTAACAATTGCAATCATCTTGTCACTATTCTCAACACCGTTTTCACAAACATTTGATATCAAAAGATTTTCATTTTGAGTTTGTTGTTTTAGTTCTAAAGATATACAATGTTGTTCTAGTTGATTAAAGCGTTGTGAAAGTAAATTGTAAGAATCTTGTAGCTTTAAAAACTCAGCGTTAGATTCGTGACAAGAATGATTATCTACCTCATTTACAGTATCAGCAACATTTACAGAGAGATCACAAACATCATCACAAATATCAGTACAAATATTCACAGCATCACAATTAATCATAGTGGATGTAAGCTCATTCGAATAATTAACATTTACAGTAGTAAGCACATCACACGAGATTACTGCAGACAAGAATCGGTCATATTCGGTTAAAATCTTTTCTTTTTCAACTAGTTGTAGTTCGTAAGCGGTGTCCATTTCATAAAACACTTTTTGAACTTCACCAATTTCAAAAACGAGATTTTCCTTAAGAGATGCAAAAATTCCTTTTAGACTTTCGACAAACGGATTGATCTCAGTTTTAAACACCTCGTTCATATGTTCGAAAGCCCATTCTCCGGCGTTTAAGCCATTTGAAGTCGTACGTTCCAAGATGACCTTGTCAAAATTAGTAAAGTATTGATTAATCTCTTGCAAGTTTAACCATACAGTGCTAACAGGTGGAAGATCCTTTGGAATTTCCTTAGGACCTTCCATATTGACAAGTGTAGGAAAAGTACTAGGGTTTTCTTCAGCTAATATGTAGGTTGGTGCTGTTATGAGATCTTTTTCCATATGGAATCAAATTCTAAAATCGGTTTTTGCAAGCTCCTTATTCAATTTAAAATAATCACACTCGGGATATTTTGCAGAATTGTATGACCGATCCTCATCACCTAGATCCTTACTTGTTTGATCATTGGGAAAAACAATCAGGTCTAAAGCCAATCCTAATTGAGTTGCATTATAAAGTCTAGGACTATGTCTTAAAGCTTGTTTTGCATACCGTGGATTAGGGGGAAGGCCTTTTTGACGTGATAAGTTAAATTCTCTAAATGAAGCATCAAATAAGTGAACTAGTTGCGAAGCAGCGTATTGTCTTAAAAGCAAGTAATCTAGACTTCTAATCTTATTAGTGGCATTAATCTCCATTTCATTCTTCTTAGACTCTAGTGATTCAAAATCCGTTTGAAGTTTTTGAAAATTAGTGACCACTAACTCTTTTTCTTGAAGTTCATTAGACAGATTTGCTCTTAAGTTTTCTATTTCTTGCAAGTGACCCATTTGTTTGTTTCTAAAGTGATCATACTCGAGATTAGTTAGAACACTAGACGAAGGCACTAGTTCCAAAGTTTGAACTTTCTCATTGCTTAAGGCAAGCTCATCAGACAAATTCTTATTCTTAGCTAAGGTTTCTAAGAGTGCAGCATTCATTTGGCTAAGTAATGTAGCAGGAACCATGACCAAATCTTGTTGAGCAGGAGTAGGCGTATGCGAACTGGGTCCCGGTTGTGATTCACTCAAAGTCTGGGGACTCACATTGATATTGCTATCATTGTTTGTCTCCTCGTTTGAAGGACTCACCACCGAAGATTCATTTGAATCAGCACTCTCTTGCACAACTTGAGGTGGTTGAATACTAGCATCAGTGGTATTAATAAGTACCTCAGATCTCTTTTCTGGCCCTAAGCTGGAGATAGTTGCCATGAGAGCAACCTTTGCAGATTGAAAGTCATCACAGTCGGAGTCATACGCATCAAGATCATCGGCTTGGTAAGCTGCATTCTGCGTAGTGACAACGTCTTGTTCAGCAATCCCTGGGTCAGCAAGAAATGCAAGCTCCTCTTCATCAAGTTCCCTTCCTTGCGCCTGAGCATTTACCAGATAGATCTTTTCTGCAAACCACTGTCCATCCCTTCTCCTCTTGGGTTTCTTACAATCCCTGGACATATGACCCTCTTCCTTGCAGTTGTAGCATGTAATCATTCTCAACTTGCCTGTATTAGCCCGTGGAGGATTGTTGACCATTGGAGCAGGAGCAGGATTAATCGTGCGAGCATTGGTTGAAGTGGAAGGTCTCCCCTGATATGGTTGAATTGGCTGAACCATGACCCTGCCATTCTCAATAGTAGCCTGTTGACGAGAATTGGATGAATTCCTCAACTGATTGTTGGTAGGAGCTGATCCTCTGTATCCTCGTTTGCTTAAAGTTCTTGTGAGATACGCAGACATAGTAGTTAGCACTTCAACTGGGTCAGCTCCTTGTTGGAATACAGGAACGGGGACTTCCTCATCATCACAATACAAAGCTTGATCTGGATGAGCTGCATAATCAGTAGAAGGAATACTCATTTGATCAGGGTAGCTTGTTGGATATGCTGCATTCTCTTGATAAGAAGAATATGAAGGCTGAGCATAAGGTGCAACATTTGTTGGATGATGTTGTGAAGCATACTGTGGTGAAGGCGTATTGAACCGATATTGTTGCTGATGTGAGGTGGGTGGTTGCGGTAGAATCGAGTATTGTGGGAAGGTTGGTGTCATGTAAGGTGAAGGATGATAGGCTTGATGATCCAAGATATAAGGTGTGTTGTTGTGTGATAAGCTTGGTTGATTCGCCATCAAAGCTAAGGAATCTGGGTACATACCGCGAGGAGAACGGTGCATAATCACATGCTTCTCATGTTGCTGAAGAAAAGCATAGATTTGATCTAAGTTGCACTTATGCAAATCCCGGGTTAACTTCACATCGGTAATATACTCACCCCATTCAGCTTGAGGTAAAGTATTCAAGAACTTGGTGTTAACCTGGAATGGAGCAATCACCAGATTGTATACATTCAGATCATTCATTAGAGTAGTGAATCTGAAGTAATAATCGTGTAGTGTTTCCCCTGGGCTGTACGTGAATCTATCAAACAGATCATACAGCTGACACTCCCTTTCCTGTTTGGTGAGAGACGTTCCTTGTAACAACACCTTTAGACGTTCCCACAAATCTTTGGCAACCGTATATTGACTAACCATACGATAAATATCATGCGGAAGAGCTTGGAGAAGTGTCTGTAGAGCCTTTTCATCAGCATCAGCAATGAGTTGTTGTGCCGGTGTGAGTTCTTCATATTCTCTTGGTCGAGACACGTTATTTGCCACAATGGTACCATAGTCGAGTGGACCATTCAAAATCGATTTGACCATAAGCCTTCCGTATGTTGGTTTGCCCTTCAAGTATTGCATCATACGGCCCTGCCATGCCTCAAACACCTCTTTAATAAGCATCGGTGGACGACTATCAGTCCCCGTTATGATCGAGATATCCGTAAGAGATGTCATCTGAGGCATTAATGAACTTGGATTCATTGTGATCACTTAACAGACTCAAAGATTATCGGTTGATCGAGCAGTGAAGAAAGGTTGAGAATTTGTGTTGTGTTGATTGAACTCAAGATTAAATCCACTAAAGATCGTCGAAAAAACTCAAATACCCCTTGAACTTGCTTATACGGAATAACCCAAACTCAGAATAAACCCTATTCGGAATAATGCCTAATCGGAATAATCCTATGCTGAAAATGCCCTATTCGGAATAAACTCTATGCAGAATAACCCTTATGCGGAAAATCCCCTATGCGGAATATTTTCTTCAATTCGGAATATCTTGGCAATTTGGCTTATTCGGAAAAACACCTCCTATTCGGAATAATGGGCAATTCGGAATATTTCTCCTATTCGGAAAAATTTTGGCTATTCGGAAAATTGTTGTCTATTCGGAAAGAATTTTGGCTATTCGGAAAATCTTTGGCTATTCGGAAAAATTGGCTATTCGGAAAGTATTTGCTATTCGGAAAAAACGGCTATTCGGAAAAAATTCTTCTATTCGGAAACTTCTGCTATTCGGAATATTCTCCTATTCGGAACCCCTATTCGGAATAAACCTTCTATACTGAAAATCCTCCCTATTCGGAATCCCTATTCGGAAAATTCTGGAAAAATTGTTTCCGAGACTTAAAAAAGCAGCTATTAACTCCGATTTTTGATCCAAAACCACAAAAAGTTTTATGATTTTTACCAAAATAAGCTAAACCCAATCCTTATCAATCAATCCCAATAACAAAAACACCAAAAATAACAAGATTCAAGATTGATTTTTTCTAAAGATCACTAATTGATTCAAAAACTAAAAAAGCAACACAATCCTTACCTTAAATCACCCCATAGCTCTTGATACCAAATGTAGAATATTGATAACCTATGAATCTATGAAGTGGGTTGATGTTTTCTAGTGAGAGAAACTAGAGAGAGAAAGTGAGAGAAAATGTGTATGATTTTATTACTATGAAAATGCAAATGGAACAACAACCAACCCCTTTCCTTAGTGGAAAGGGGTATTTATATTCCAAGCCTAACATTGGGCTTGGGCCGGTCCATGACAAGCCCATGGACCGGTTCTTACTTAAGTTAATAAGCAACTAATAACTAATTACTAACTACGAGCTATTACAACATAAATCATATTGTGGAGTATGTACATAAATCATATTGTGGAGGAAAGAACTCTGGACCGATACTTCTAATATACGTTAAAACGTATTTCTAACATAATCGGCTAATTCCAATAACTTAAAAATGTGTATTCGAGTCCTCGATAAGTATGTACATCAACATGACTCGTTGATAGAATATTTAAGTTCCAAGTTATAATAGTTTGGTGGTTGGTTAAATAAATTAATTAAGCACGCGCCAAGTATATAATGTATTTCGTACACAATACGCATAACTAGACAATTATATAATTCTTATGTTAAATTATATAATAGTGATAACAATTTTTACAAAATAAACCAAAGTATATATTTATTATGTATTTATAGTATAAGGATCGTGACACAAAAATAACTAGACAACATAGTCCGACACATTTTAAGAAAACCATCACTAAATTAATAATTGTCACTTTTAAGTAAAAAGTACAATTTCCATTGGTTTATCAATACAATATAATCCATGTATTTTATCGGTTTATAAATATAATAGTGATTATTTATTTTATTAGTTTGCAAGTAATAATAGTAGTTTGTCCATTTATTCGTTTACAACTATAATAATATTTATTTATTTATCAGTTTACAAATCTAAAGTATATATTTATTTGTTTTATCGGTTTACAAATATATTAGTAGTTTGTAGTGAGCAAAATATAAGGTATAAGATTTATAGAAATTTCGACATAACCTATTCGTTTATACAACATTTTCCATATAAATCAATTATCAATATTTCCCATTTTTCCATTTTCCAAACAACCTACGATATGCAAGTCATGCTTTAACTTCTAACCAACTAGTTATTAAATCGCTATAACTAAAGAATAAACCAACACAACCTATGTGTCTCAAATCAAAAGACAAACGCCCGATTGGAGCTATTTAATCATACAATTTATGGTATCATTCTTTTTATAGTTCTCGATTAACGATAGTGTTCGACATATTTATTTAACCACTTATATACCACCATTTTAGTCCGTTATAGTAATTAAGAAATTAGATAAGTTAATAGCCGAACTAAACCACAACGAACCATGAGCCCGATTCGCGCCCGACGCTTTAAACTCTTGACGACCCTCGCCCAAACACACCCGAACTAATAAATAGCAACCCAAACGCCCTTTAAACGTTCTACAAGCCCAAACGCCCCCTTACTACTTAGCAACAACCCCAAAGATTCTCGTAACCCCTGCTGCAATCCCAAACGATTCCTGCTGCTCGTACGCAGCAAACCAAACGCACCCGTAACCTCTGCTGGCAATCCCAAACACCCCCAGTAGCATCAGCAGGTCCAAACACCCATTGTGGGGTTCTCCGCTTAAACCAAACGCCCCTGTTGGTGGTGCCTGCAGCCTAAACGTGCCCTTGCAGCGGCAACCGCAACCCAAATGACCCCGTGTATTGGTTTCATTAACCGCAACGAACAACCAAATCAACACCCCTTCGGGGTTGAACATAACTGAATCAAACACCCCATGTTCGCTTTTCTTTTACACCAAACGCACACTTATGGTGGCTGGTTGAAAAACCTCGACGGCTGGAGACCACAACCGTGGCGGTCTGGGGTGGCGGCTGATGTCTCTGCTGGTAACAAACCCACAACCACACCCTTACTGATTTTCTGTCCTAGCTAAACACATCCTAGTTGATGGTGGTTGTAACTTGAACGCACCGTGTAAGGGTCGTTTTAAGCAGGAACACACACCCGGGCTCACGAGACGAATGAACCACCAATAAGGGTTAACCAAAACAACATAAACACCACGTTTAGTGGTGGTCTTCGGTGAAAACAATAAACAAACACCTCGTACGGGTGTGGCTGAATATAAACAGCAACAAACACCCGCGTCTGTTGGTTTACATAGTGGCGACGAGTTGGTTTCGACAGTGTTAGATCTGCTGGTGTGGGCGGCGGCTGGTCTAAAGTGGTGGATTCGTATGGGAGTTGTAGTGTTGGTCGATCAATGGGGGATCTAAGATAAGAGTGTGGTGGATGGCGGCAGAAATCAATGGTAGTGGTGTATCAGGTGGCGGCCGACGGCGGTTTTCAGTGGCCGGAAAAGTGGCAGGAGAAAATGGAGGCTAACTTATAAGATGTGTGTGTTTTATCTAGGGTTGGGGTTATAATGAATAAGAAACCCTAATTTTCATTTTTATATGTGCTAGTCAAATTAAGTAAAAACAAAAAGAAAGGTCCCCCATAATGCAGAGACTGAGAAAGAAATTTTCTTATAATTTTCTTAGTACACGGTTCGGGGCTCGTTCGTGTGTTATAAAAGTTGATTCGGTTTACAAAAATTGCGCCATCGATTTTAAAATGATCTTTATAATAAAGTGGAGTATTTACTCGACCAATTTTCGAAATCGTTTACCTTTTTATTTTAAATAGTTATTATTTATCGGTTATCTCGAATAATTCGCGTTCAAAGAAAATATAGTTCAATATAAATGTTCTCGTTTTCAACGTTCGTTATTAAAACTAAAATAAAAGTATCAGATAATTTAATAAATCTTTTTATCAAATATTTATGAATAATTAAATAAACATTTAATTTGTATCGCGTCAGTTCTCAGATTTGCGCAATCTTTTACAACATGTAAAATAAACTCCCATTTTCGAATAAAAAAGCTTTGATATCTCTCGAAACGAAATTTCGATTAATAAATAATATAATTGATTATTATATAAAGTCTAGAAAATTCCCGGTTGTCACAATTATAGTAATGATAATAATAACACCACACCTTGTAAACGTGTAGTAGTTTAGTTATAACTAGCCTAAATGGATTTTATAATAAAAAAACACTATATTTTATAAACATGTATTGGTTTCATTATAACAAGTGAAATAAGTTTAATATGGGTAAATAAGAAAATGGTTAGAATAAGATAGTAGTATATTAAGTAGCTGATATCTGAATAAAATGATGAAGATAAAGGATGAGTTATTGGTTAAAAATGAGTATGATTGATTTTCTTAGTGTTGGAGTTTGGTTCTTATGAGAAGTAACTAATTGGGATGGAAGTTTTAAATTTTCTAATGTATCGAAATTTGGTAATACTAATCGTGTCGAGTCTAATTTTTCGTGGTTGGCACACTCCATTGATCTTTCGGATTACATTGTTTTGTTTTCAGTTGTTTTGGCTAGGATTCGTTTTACCCTATATTTTATTGGGACACGATTGTTTGGAATTATTTTGTTACACGTCATGGTTGATTTATTTATGCGATTGTGGGAACGTTAGGATGAGAGGATAGAGTTGGGTGGTATTACTTATGGTTAGATACTATAATGGAGAGATGCGTTTTGGTTTAAAGGTTGTGTTGAAGGAATGATTAAGAGTTGTGGAGTTTTGAAACTTAGATTAGTTACGGGAATAAGGGAGTAAGTAAAGTTAGTTGAGTGGTCATGGGAACGAGATGTCATGATATGATAAGTTGGTTGAAGTACTTTTAGAAATATTGTGGTTGATGAGTTGAAATTAGAAGCTACTACGTAGTGTGAAGTTCCTAGGTAACATCATGGAGACGAGAAGGAGTGCGTAAAGAGCTACATCGCGAAGCAAGGAGCTGAAAGGACTACGTGTCGGCTGCAAGAAGGATGCAAGAGTTTTCGAAGAAGTCACAAAAGTTGCAAGGACTGGAAATGTGACAAGCACTATGATGGGAAATTTACGTATGATTCGTGACGAAGAAGGGCAGATCGAGTATCGGAGTGGAGCTACAAAGAGCTGAACCAGTGGATCGTGATGAAGTGAATACATGACATGGGAGATTAAGAACTCGTGGAAGTAACAAGGGGAGTCGAGTGACTACGCGGATAGAATTTTTGTGGCAATCAATATCGAGGGATGAGAAGTGAAGCTGAGCTGAATAAGTTTCATAGAGAAGTGATTAGAGAGTCGGTTTTGTGAAGGTGTTATGAAAGATCTTTGGAAGAGACAGCTATGCATTATCCAATGCACTAGTGATTTCCATAGATTTGATGAATGAAGTATAGAATTTCTGTTGGACGGGATAGTGTAGGAACAAGGGAGAACCATGGAAGAAGAGAACCAAGTATTCCTAGAAGATGATGATTGAAAGTACCTCAAGTTGGGTGCAAGATCAATGTAGAAGTATGAGATTTGAATAAGAATTCAAAAATATGGCTTAGTAGATAGATGGAAACTAATATGGGTATAATTTGAGAGTGTGATCCGCATGGAATCACATGAAACTCTAGTTTGTCCCTATTAGGAGGAAGTAGGAGAACTGGTTGTGAGAAAAACAAGTGAAGCTACTTGGAAAATTTTGGCGTATAGATGACTAGATAGACTTAGTTAGTGGATCTGGATTGTTATATCTGCCTAGAATGCTAGAGGCATTTGGGGTACGAGATGTAGAGAATGATCTATACAGATCATGAACGTCTCCAACACATGTTTAATCATCTTGATTGAACATTTGGAAAAGGTGATGGGAGGAGTTAAGTGATGAAAGAAAATTGCAAGGCCAAGTACCATCTGGGAAAGGCAAGCATAGTTGATGGGACATGGAATAAGAAGAATGAAGTGAAGCTGAGACGAACTTGAAACTATATGGATAACGTATTAGGGTGGTTTGGATGAAGGATGTAGGTTGCACGAGTTGAGTTGTCTAAAGCAAAGAACGCGTCAACATGTATGTTGCGCGGCTTGGACAATCATATGGAGAAAAGGGACGTAGACTATACTTCCTACATAGATAGGAGTAGCTTAGAAAGGGCGATGTAAGGATGAAATTGGTGAAAGTGACGAGAGTTGGGTGATAGTCGATAGACTGACTAATTCATCTCGTATTTCAAGAGGAATGAGTAGTCACGTAGTTGAGAAGTTGGAAGGAGTGCGTACGGATGTGATGGAATAGAGGGTTTTGCGTAAAAGTTAGCCTAATATGTATGGAATGCCTTATGAAGGATTATGGCATGGGAAGAAACGATGGGAAGTATCACATCGTGATGTTTGGTAGGAGTTGAGGAAGAAGAAGGAAGTGTGTATAGAAGCGGAGCATGAATAAAATAGGTCGAGATAGGAACCGAAGATAAAACTTTGGTAGAGCTTAATGAGTAGAATAAATCACAACGCATGCTAATACTGTCGTAGTGTGGAAAAGGAAATGGCACTGACCTATACTGATTGTTTGGGAGGCTTAGTATCGATAATCAAACAGATGAGGAGTTATAGGTGTGATGTGCCATAGGGACGAAGGGCTTTGTCTAACTGAGACAAGATAAGGAGCAATATGACCTTGAAGGTAGGACATTGTGTAGGTATGAAGGAAGTGTTGGGTATAAAAAAATCATGAGGAAAAGTGAGAAAGAAGTGTATAGGTGCTACTAATGAGCTATCCAAATTTAATGGAAGTAGTTGTAGCATGGGTTTGGATGGCAGTTGATAGACTAACTGAGATAACCGTCCTTTTGATGATGTGTATAGATCATAAGTTGATTTGGATTGGAGGAACTAATGGATATGTGAAAGACCGTCATAGGTCACTTTGTAAGAGTTGATGAACATGATTAGATATGAGTATATCCAGTTAATTGGAAAAGGATAGGCAAGTGAGATATTTATACAACCTTAGGAGTTACATTGAGGGCATGAGTGATTGATTTAGAGGGAGTTAGGAAACTCGTTAGCGATGGCTGAGTTTTCATATAATGATAGTTATCATACTAGAAGTCGATAAATGCCATTTGAGGCACTATATGAAAGGATAGGGTGAGTTGTCCCCATTGTGGACTAGAATTGGTAAAAGAGGCTACTAATGTGGTAATGGTGTTTGTGGAAAGGATGAGAGCAGCAAGGGATGCTATTTAGAAAAGGAGGAAACAACTAGAGTTAGTGACAAAGTTATGTAGGAAATTTCACCCATAGTAACGGGTGGTATGTTTTGGTAAAATGGAAGAGTTGATGTAGAGTTTTGTAGGTCCATTTATGATCTTTGGAAAGATCGGACCAGTAGCTTATGAGCATAGAATTACCTGGGGGAAATGAGTGGTATACATGTTATATTACGTGTATTAAGATTGGTAAATGTTGTTTGAGAATGCATATTTGCATGTACGGTTATTCGGGATTTGTGTTAATAAGAGTTTGTGTTATCAGAGTCATTTGTGAGATTTATTGACTGTGAGGTCAAGAGTTTGGCAATGAATTAAATATCCTTGGTTAGTATATGTGTTAATTTGAGACTTGAACTAAAGTTCACGTGGAAATGAGAGGAGTTCATTTAGAACAAGTATCCTCAGTTGTTTGTTGATGGTATGTTGGATCCTAAGTAGTAAATCTCGGGACGAGATTTCTATTAGGAGGGAGTGATGTGACAACCCCGGGTTTGAGGTTCGTCACTTAGTTTTATTTTGTGCTAGTTACGTGTCTTTACGTGTTTATGTGCTAATTGGTGTGTATAGATTGTGGTTTGGATATCGTTTCCGGTACGGGGTACCTTGTGAGTGAAACGATGTGTGATGATTTCATTTTCATGAGTTCACATGGTAGTGACTATGAAATGAGATGGTGTTATTTAGTGGTTTTACGTATACGTATATGTATTATAGAAAATCGTATTTTTACGATTTACGGTTTAGCATTTAGAGGTCTCGGATGAGGTGATTAGTCATACGAATATTTTTCGGGATGGTTTTAAGTCATTTAGGACTTAGTTATAAAGTTTATTTCAAAATTTGAGATTTTTTATAAAAGTGTATATTTTACGTTTTTTACGGTAAACGCGTAAATTTGAATAGTTTTACGGTTTTGAGGTTTTGGAGGTTTTAGGATTTGTAATAAATTAAGGTAAATTAAGGTAATATTAGTAGTGTATTATTAAACAATAAAAAGAAAAAAAATAAAAAAATATACATAAAGGGGTCGGTTTGGCCGACTAAAACAAAAGGAAAAAAAAGGAAATAGAAAAGTGGGCTTCGGGTTGGACTAGGATTCACCCATCCACTATATAATGTTTTTATCAAAATCGAAAGTCATATTTTTTCTCCTGGAGTTCTATAGCCGACGGTTTCACAGAGTTTTTTAGGGTTTCAGTATTTTTTTCATCTTCCATAAATCTTAAGGTAAACCTTCATAACCCTTTTTAATTTAATTGTTTTTAATGTTTACATAATCATCTTATGATGGATTTAGGTTAGGGTTTTAATAAAAATCTGTATTTTAATGATTTCAAAATGATTGGATGGTTTAGGGCTTGTAATTGGTGGGGTTATGGGTAATTAATGAGGGTAATTTAATTAAACCCGTCTTAAAAAACTGGGCAGAATTTTGAGTCAATTGTTTTGATCATATCGGGAGTTCTACAAACTCTTATTTTGTGATCCAAGTATCCCTGAAAAGGTAATTGAAGTGGCTTTCCAATGAAAGAAACGAAAACTAAATTGGAGGTCGGAAAGTGGGTCAAAAACAGGTTACAACAGTTGGAGGTCAAAACAGTTTTGAAATCAGCCTGTTATCTTTTTAAGTTTTGGGTTGTTTGGGGTACTTAGGGTTGCATTGGGACATTCAAACAAACATGGGAGATGGTTTATATATTATAGTAAGTATCTGTATCGGGGCTAAGATTGTGGGTTCGGGTAAGACCCCCTAATCATAGCAAACTGTTTGTATGTTTAATATCAGTAAATCTGGATAGACAAAAGTATATATATATATATATATATATATATATATATATATATATATATATATATATATATATATATATATATATATATATATATATATATATCAGGGCCTTAACAGTAGCTTTAAGGTTGGGGCAAATGGGAGGTGTTAGCTAACATATGTAAGGGAATAAATATTCCCTTTAAATAGATCATGGGTATGTTTAGGTGGGTGTTTGACTTATAGTTTGGAGACCTAAAAGTTGGGACTGTTTTGTGTAAAATATGAACGGGATAGTTATCAAACTTAACCAAGTTAAGGACTTGTTAGGGAAGGGTAATGGGGTGTTTAGAGCATGTTAATGAGGGTCATATATGAGAGGAGGCTAGATGTCCATCATAGGTTGATGAGCCGTTTTAGTGATTGGTTCATGTTTTGATTATGTGTTTTTGGTTTGTTAGCTTTTGCTAGTGCAAGGACTTTTGGAGAAGCTCAATCAGGTGAGTTTCATAGTCCCATGTTTACTAATGTTTATGACTTCCAGATGGGATGGAAGAGACACTGATTTGTTATTTATAAATTATGTTGTGAATGTTTTGCGTTGGTAATGGACTTATGTGGGCATACTTATGTGATTAACTGCTAGTTGATTCTTGATTGTTTATGTATTGACTTGGTACCAAGGGGATATTGGCAAGGCGGGGTCTTGGGATTGGTTCATAGGTGTTTGGACGCTTATGGGGGTATGGTGTATGGTAAGGCTGGGAGCTTTGGTTTTGGTTTGATTAGTTAAATCTTGAATGTTAGTTTGTTAATGCATGTTAGTATCACATTGCCATATGTTTTTAACTTTTGGTTGTTACTCACAGCTTATGGTATGATTTTGGCGTTTGAGTCTAAACCTATGACTCTCACCAACTTTATGTTGACGTGTTTTAGTGTCTCTTTCAGGTGATACTATGGTTAAGCATGAGAAGATAAGTGGCTAGGATTTGGAGAGCATAGGAAATGCATTTAGAAGGAGATCCCCGTTCCTTCTTAGTTTCTTTTGATTATTTAATAAGTGATACTGTTGGCACCTATATGTGTGTTTTGGTTATGTTATTTGTTTGTCTTGGGTAAGAGGTAGGACTGTTACCTACTTACCTAGACTCCTGCATTGTTGAGATATTGTCATGACTTTTGTGTCACCAATTTATGACATTTCTTATTTCATATAGTTATCTCTATAGACACGCCATGTTGTGATGATATCCATACGTCGCGCCCCATATTCCACCATGGTGGGGTGTGACATTGTAGGAGGTCCATATGAATTTTGCCTTCCCTAAATAGGTTGCACCGTCACTTGAACATCTTGAACAGTGGCTTGTTGTCGAGGATTTGATGAAGTACGAAGCTGATTGTTCGTTGGTTGAAATCCTCTAGTAGCAACAAGTTTTGACAAGTAGGCAGTGAGATGGTTTAAGACATCTGTATGTTGATCACAAACTTAGATCGGTTTAGCTTTGTATTACCGAGATTGAATCAAGTATAATACGTAGAGAAACTTTGTGTATTCGACAATCTAAGTATTATGCGGAAACTAATACTCAGAACGAAGAACAAACAGAATATATGAATACCAAACTTTCACTTTGATTAATAATATCAATGAATGATTACAATGAAAGTGTTATGAGATATATGGAAGAGGTGTGTGAAAGGGATATGTCTTATGTCAAACCCTAAGGCCTCCTTTTATAGGTTTAAGGAGCTTTGTACAAAAAGCTAAGATCAACTATTTTAGGAAGAGACACAAGATAAACATACTTAAATAACATATTGACTAAATATTTTTAGACATTAAGAATATATTCTGAATTCTTATCTTCATATTTTGTCCACCAGCTTGAAGAATTCATCATTGGTAGATTTAGTCCTTGTCTTTGTGTTAAGATTATTCTTGTCAGCGCCTTGATAATTCTTATCAGCGTCTCATCTGTCAGCGCCTCGTTTACTCTTGTCAGCGTCCAAGTTCCTCTTGTCAACGTCTAGGGACTTGGTTAATTTTATTCCCAACAATCCTCCCCTAAACTTGATATCTACTCTAGTAATCAAGTTTCTGAATAAAATAAAACATACAGAGAGGATTCTTACAAATATACTAATCCCTGAATTTGAGTAATAATAAATCTCGAAAAGTCAATCACTCAAATCACTTGTATAGTTAGCCTTCACTTGGTCTTAATCATCTTCAGCACCTGTAGAGTCTTTGGAGCTTTCTTTATTACTTTTTTCACTCAAATTCGATTGCTCTTCCCCTTTTAAGACTCCTCTCCAAGATCAATATACAAGGACGGAACCAAGAACGTCCTCCTTGCATCAGCTTCCAAAACAACAAGTCTATCAGTTCAAAATAGTGATCCTTAACAATTTGCACCATTTCTGTATTATGCTTTTACAAGCTAATACAGATTTTCGTCAATTCCATTAATGTCAAAGGTTTCATACTGTCCTCATCCACATTCGGGAAATGAATCCTCAATGTTGATTCATAGGACATGGGGATGGACTTACTGATGATAAGACTGACTTGACCTGCATTAAAGCTAGTGCCAATAGTCTCAGCCATCTCCATAACACTATACACCCTTGTGAAAGTGATCTCTGCTGCTACTAGATGTCAATCACTAGGAAAAACATCTCAATGATCATTAGGCTTCCAGATATCCAAAAATTTGAAAAATGAAAGGGTGATGAAAAATTTTGGGACTATAAAGAAGTTTATAAATGACACCATCTAAGATGTCATAGCATAAAATGAACTTGCGAATGGAAAACTTTAGTTAGAACATAAACAAAGGTAATAATCCTAAGGAAATTAACTAGTCTCTAATAAGCAAGAGTGACAAACATTGTTCATGCATACACTCATGCAAAAGCATGATAGACACACATGAACTCTAGAGTCCTTTGTTCACAAATGCTCCAAAGAGAAAGTTAACTCATATAAGACCTTTGCAACTCTTCCAGTAACCCAAACATATACCCAAAGTCTCCCAACCGACCAAACCCAAATCTAGGTCAAATGTCTTGGCAGCATGCAAAGTATTACAACTTTGCATGCTACAGTGCCTCAGGAATTAGAAAACTAAATTGTACTCACCAGTGGACACAATCTAGAATTATGCAAGAATGCTCTAAGAGTACCCAAAAGCTTAGAGGTTTACCTCCCGTTAACAGAAGCATACAAATCATTATATGTGAAGAAGCAAAAAATTTTCTCAAGATAGGAATGTAAACACTCCAACCATCATAAATAAAAGTTTACAATTCTGTATCCATCTAAATGTAGCTCCATTTTCCTGCATAGTTAGACAAAAACCACAAAAACACACCAACAGAGGCTACCCTTGTTGATTCCAAACTTAGATCGATTAGCTTTGTGTATACGAGATTAGATCAAGTATAACACGTAGAGAAACCTTTGTTATATGCTTTGTGAATCTAAGTGTTATGTGGAATTTAACACTTAAACAAGAACACAAGATGTAAACAAAACTTTCACTTTGATTATGAATGTCGAACTTGCTTACAATAAAAGATGTTTACGAATGAAAACTTATATAAAACTTGATATTAAAATTAACCTAAAGGCCTTCTTTTATAGACTAAGAAGCCTTGTACAATAAGCTACGTATCAACTATTCTAGGTAAAGATAAACATAGAAAATACATTGTCGTTTCTATCCTTACTAGAAGTATTCTAGAATATAATAAACGTATAGCTTATATCTTCCATCAGTGCTTGTCTTCAATGTGTCAACGCTTGACTTTAACTTGTCAACGCTTGAGCTGTCAGCGCTTGCTTTGTTCCTGTCAACGCTTGATTTATTCTTGTCAGCGCTCAAGTGATCTGGCCTTAATTTATTCCCAACAATCCTCCCCTAAACTTGATATCCACTCTTATGATCAAGTTTCTGAATAAGCATTAAGAACTTGGAGGAGTCTGACAAACCTTCTCATATTGGTAATAAATAAATCTGATCAAATTCTTTGACACGTCACTTGTATAATCTATCTCCAGCTGGGTGTCCTTCATCTTTTCCAAAACAGCCTTGGATATGAAATACTGAGCATCCACAAGTAGATACTCAGCAAACTTGGTAGAACTCAAATGGTATACACCAGCAGCTGAATATAACCTCCATTGAAGACCACTGAGGTCATCTTCAAGATCCTTCCATATTTCAGGATCTTTCTCATTTGTCCCACACATTCTTTTGAATGTGTTCCAAAGTTTTATTCCATTAGCTGAAGTTGGTGCTTCAGCCTCATACTTGGTCTCCAGCAACCTCCAAAGGTCCACCAAGTCTTCTCTATCACAACTTGCAAATAAAGATATGAGAGTGGTAAAAGTGTGTACCTACTTGCCAAATCTGCAAATCTTCCAGAATCCACATTCATCCTCATCATAACTCACAATTGGATTCCTGGAATCTAATGGTAACACCTGCACCATATCTGAAGCTTCTAATGGGGAGAGCTTGAGGCTCTTTCTAATAACTGCTTCACTTGGATATAGTGGATTCATATCTTTTGGAAACTCAAGTTTAAATCCCTTCTTCACAGGCCTGGGAATCATCATAGCTTTCTTGATTTCCATTTCTTCTGCAAGTTGCTCCTTTCTTTCATCTGAAAGAAGTCTGAAAGTGTTTTCTTCCTGCACTTTCACCCAATTAGGATAAGCCCTATGTTCCAACTCATCAAATGTCAAAGCTTTCAACTTCTGATGTGTCCAACCAACTCCATGACATCTGAGCAACATAAAGTAGAGCTCTCTTCTATCCCTTTTTAATTCTGAGAGAATATTGCTTGCCTTGTGCTTCAAAATCACCTTACAATCCTTCTGAACTCTAAGAAGAAGCTCCAAACCCCATATTTGATCTGAAATGGTCAAGTCTGGATTATCCATACAGCTTTCTTCCCAAGAATTGTACATCTGAACCACCTCTGGCATGTCAAAGTCAACCTGCAATTTTAAATCTCTCAACTTTTCCCTAGCAAGCTCATCACCATACTCAAGCCTTTCTGGTTCTATAATCATCACACTTGAGTCTGAGCTAGCTCCATCACTTTCTTCTTCAGAAGTCACAACAAATGGTGACTTTTCCTTTTCACCTTGTTCCATCATTTGTTCAGCCAATCTTCTATCAAATTCAACTTGGGCTGCATTCTTTGGAACAATTTCTTCTACCAATTTACCCTTACCCTTATCTGATGGTGCAATGGTTGGTAAGGTAGATGGTAATACCTGAGTAGAAACTTCTTTGATGATAGATGATGACTGGAATACATCACCTTCATATGCAGGTCTGTCAACGCCCAAATTTCCTCTATCAGCGCCCAAAATACTTCTATCAGCGTCCAAATTTGTCTTGTCAACGCTCAAATATTTTCCCTCAGCGCCTTGTGTAACCTCTCTCAACATAGCTGTAAATGATAAATTTAGATTGGTTGGAGAGATTAAGGACGTATCAAAACCTATTTGTTCCTTCAAAGTTGTAAGGGCTTCAGCAACATCCATTGATTGACCATCTTGGTTGCCCTTATCACTCAGATTTCTTTGATCTTCCTCCCCTTTGGAAGACTCCTCCATACCCCTCCTAGCATGATCACTCTCCAAAACAACAATCCTCTCTCTCAATTGCTTGAGTTCAAGGCCTTGGGAGCTGACAATTTGTACTAAATCTGCATTTTGCTTTTGCAAGTTAATGCAGACTGCCGTCAATTCCAAAAGAGTCATTGGTTCCAGACTGCCCTCTTCTGAAATGGGGATTTGACCTCCCAAGTCAGGTTCATTGGGCAAGGATGAGGACTTAATGATGGTGGGACTGCCTTGGCCAGCATCTAAGCCAGAACCAATAGTCCCAGCCTCATCCAGGTCACCAGCCACACTTGTGGTGGTGGTTCTCTCTGCTTCATGGCTAGGACCACCAGAGGAGAACACTCTAGTAGTCCTTTGGTGTTTTATCAACCTATATTCAGGTGGTGTGGAAGATGGTGTGGAAGAATGTGTAGATGTGGGTTGGTTAAGGGGTGTTTGGGATTGTGAAGGTTGGGTGTCAGTGTTGGAAATAGGCACATCAACGCCAACATTTGATGTGTCAGCGTCAAAGGGTTCTTGATCAATTTGCATTTGTTCAGGTGAGGGTAAAGGTTCAGGAATGGGTTCAAGTTGTGGTTGAGGGTCAATGTGAGGTTGGGGGTCTGGTTGGGGTTGTGCTACTGCAATAACAGCAAGCATGGCTGGGGTTAAAGGTAAGTCTCTATGAGGTGGTGAATCCATCTTCGTAAAAATAGCTTTCTTTTGTTCAGGGATCTTATAAAAATCATTGTGATCCCTTGAACAATAACCTTGATCATCAAAAATCATTTGCAGAAAACGGGGATAAGCTAAAGTCATTTTTTTCCCCTTGTTTTTACACATCCCTTCAAAAATCATTTTAGAATAGTTATATTTTTGCCCTGTTGCAATGCACACAATAGCACTGGCAATGGATCTATTGATCTCATTGTGTGCAGTACATTTGGGACTCAAACATTGAAGGAGAATGTGGATGAGGTACTTCTAGGCTGGGGGAAATTCCTGCTTATGGTACTTGTTAAGAGTACCTTCATCAGGAAAAGGATATCCCAAAGCCCTAAGCCCTTGTTCTATTTCATTTATGGGAAGGATGGCTACACCATCAGCATCATCAAGATGCAAGGCCTGGCGTACCAAGGCCTCAGTAACCACCCAAGATCTCCCATGAACAATAGAAGTCAATGTGGTCACTCCATTAACTGTTGAGGAACTAACAGTGTTCCAAAACTGCTTAATGTGTGTGACTGGAATGAGTGGTGCATGAGAAAGAGCATACCTTAATGGGGATGCGTTCAAATACGCCACCATTTGTGTGTATTGAGGAAACAAATCATTATCAGCAACAAGATAAGCAATCATGTTGTGTTGAGACTTGAACCCCAAATCCAATTCTGCTGAGTTAAACTTTGGTGCCATTGATGAAAGCTGTTAATTTGAAGTGTAGAAGATGAAGTTGATAAGAGAAAAGTGTTAGACAAGAATTATAGATACCCTGTTTAAAAATAGGAGCCAAATTTATAGGAGATAAAGAATGCATGTGATTGGCCCAAAAATAGGCAAAGATTTTCAAAAACTAATCATGAAAATATTGAAAAAGTTATAAGTTATCTCATGCATTTAATGAAAGTAACAACTCCTAAAATTACGGCTTGAAAATATGTCAAAAAGTAACAACTGGGTAGGTCCCATTGAGTGTCAACGGTCAAAAATAACCTATCAACGCCCAACGGCTATAATCTTGTCAACGTTCGCCTAAAGCCATGTCAACGTCCAATTTGGTCACAACAACGCTTGGAAAAATCTTGTCATCATCCAAAAATAAAATTGTTTTAAAAAGTGAAAAATGACCTTAACAAGTAATTTAGCCTAGAGAAGATAACCAAAAGCTGATAATTATCATAGGGCGGCAAGCACTGTCCAGTTATGCACACTTGCATAAGCAAGATAGACATAACAGTCCTCTAGTGTCCCTTACTAACCAAAATTCTTAACAACCAAGTTACCTTATAAAATCCTTGTTACTCCCAGGTAAATCCCATATCAAAATCATTCCCAAGTCTCCCAACAGACCACAACCAATTCTAGGCCAAAAATGTCTTGGCAGCATGCAAAGTTGATATATTATGCATGCTACAGTGCCTCATGGTTTAGTAAAACTAACCCATACTCACCTGTGGACACAATCTAGAATTGTGATAAGAGTATCATATGGATACCCAAAAATCCTAAAGGTTCCTAAAACCTCCCCTTAAACGATGATACAAAAAGTTTGCTAAAATCATGCATGAACATAAAAAATTTATGTCAAGATAGGAATGAAACATTCCAACCATCATCCATAAATAAAAACTTGTCCAAATGCTATTCCATTGATCCATAAGCAACTCTGTATCCAATGGTATATTGCTAACACCATCTGCACATTTAGATTGAAAACCACAAAACTAACATTGTTGCTGACAACGCCCCGATAACACACAACAGCGTTGAAGGAAGCTTTGTCAGCGTTAGACAATTATATTGCTGACAACGTTGCAAAAACACTTATCAGTGTTCAAACAACCTTTGTCAGTGTTAGAAAAATATAGTGGAAAATCTAAATCATCAATAAGACCAATAATAATAATGCATCATCCTGTACATACTTTTACAAAAAGAATCCAAAACACATATTAAGTGAGATTAACCATTCCAATACTTGTTACCAAGTATTGAAATCTTCCAGCATCAAAAGGTTTAGTTAATAATCTGACACATTTTCCTCAGTGTCAACCCTATCTGGTTGTATTAAACCTTTCTCAAAGCAATCTCTTATAAAATGGTGTCTAATTTCTATGTGTTTAGTTTTAGAATGATGTACAGGATTCTTAATGATGCATAAAGTACTATTATTGTCAACAAGTATCTTAGTATGCATGAAATTATACCCATAGTCCAACAGCTGGTTATGAATCCACAACACTTGACCACAACATGCTGCTGCAGCCACATACTCTGCTTCAGTTGTAGAGTTAGCCACCACTGTTTGTTTCTTGCATTGCCAAGATATTAATCTGCTCCCAAGAAACTGACATCCACCAGTTGTGGATTTCCTATCAAACTTATCACCTCCATAATCACTATCTGAATATGCAATCAGCTCCAATGGTGAATCCTTTGGGTACCACAAACCAAGACTAGGGAAACATCTTAGGTACCTAAAGATCCTCTTCACAGCATAAAGGTGACATTCTTTGGGAGTCACTTGATGACGTGCACAAGCACACACAGCAAACATGATATCAGGTCTGGAAGCAGTAAGATACATCAAGGATCCAATCATGGATCTATAATGCCTGACATCAACATCTTTCCCATCTCCAATCTTTCCCCAAGGGTGTTCTCTATCCATAGGAGTAGTAGCCCTCTTTTCATGTGGAGAAAAGCCAAACTTCTTCAAGATCTCAGCAACATATTTGTCCTGGGAGATGAAGATACCATCTTCTTTCTGCTGAACTTGTAACCCAAGAAAGAAGTTCATCTCCCCCATAGCACTCATCTTGAATTTGTCTGTCATAAGCTTGGAGAAATCCTCACTCATCTTTGGATCAGTAGACCCAAAAATGATATCATCAACATAGACCTGCACAAGCAACACATCTTTGCATTTCTTCTTTGTAAATAGTGTCTGATCTATGGTGCCCCTCTTGAATCCATTGTCCACCAAATAGGTAGACAAAGTACCATACCATGCTCTAGGGGCTTGATGAAGGCCATACATAGCCTTTTTGACTCTATACACTTTATCTGGATGCTCTGGATCCTCAAAACCAGGAGGTTGCATGACATAAACTTCCTCAACAATGGTGCCATACAAGAATGCACTCTTCACATCCATTTGATAGACTGTGAAGCCCATGCAAGATGCATAGGCTAGAAAAATCCTAATAGCTTCAATCCTTGCAACTGGTGCAAAGACCTCCTCATAGTCTATCCCCTCCTCTTGTGTATAACCTTGAGCCACTAACCTTGCCTTGTTTCTGACCACAATACCTCTTTCATCTCTTTTGTTCCTGAGAACCCATCTTGTCCCTATAGGTCTGACATATTTAGGACAATCAACCAGCTCCCAAACATCCTGAATTGCAAATTGGTGAAGCTCATCCTGCATTGCTTCCACCCAACTTGGTTCTTTGAGAGCATCAAATATCTTCTTGGGTTCTTCTTGTGACAGAAAACATGCAAACAAACATGCTTGCACAAGAGGGGTATCAACCTTCTTGTGTATATTGGCAATAAACCCACCAAGTCCTTGATGAGATCTTCTTGTCTGAACTGGAGTCATAATATCACCAATGATCTGAGATGTGGGGTGATTCTTCATTGTGGAGGTGAGAACCCCTCCTTCAAAAAGTCTGGTGTCCTCAACCTCATGCTCCATGTTGCCAATATCTTCTTCATCAGACTCTCTTTGAGCAACAGGAATCTCTTCATGAACATTGGAAGGTCCACCCTGTTCAAGACTGGAATAGAAAAGATGCCCATAAGTGTTGTCAACGTTTGAATCTTGGTTGTCAGCGTCTGAGCTAACAGCGCTTGAAATGTTGTTGTCAACGTCTTAATTGGTCTTGTCAGCGCTAGATTTGCCTTTGTCAGCGCCTGAAGAACCATGCATGTTTGTATCTGGTGGTATTTGGAGACCACCATTATCTTGTCCAGCAGCAGCAGCAGCAGCAAAAGCATCTGTCCAAATGGGAATTGTGACATATTCAAATGTAGGAGATGCCTTTTCTGCTTGTGATCCAACCCTCTCATCAACCTGTGTACCTGAAACATCAACAACTTGTTCCTCCACAACATTTGAAGTTACCTTCACAATGTCTGGATTAGTGACAGGCATATAATTTAAAGTTCTAGATAAGGGTTCTAAATCAAACAACCAATTAGGACCACTTTCAGGATCACTAGGTTTATTCTCTAAGAACCTAACATGTACTCTTTCAACAATACCTTTGTCCTCTTTAAGATAAACCCTATAACCCTTGCTCTGCACTGAATACCCCATGAAGTAACCTTCATCACCTTTTGCACTAAATTTCCCTAGGGCATCACTAGTATCTAATACTACTACATGACAACCAAAAGGTCTGAGAAAACCAATATTAGGTTTTCTTCCCCAAAGTAACTCATAAGGTGTTTTGTTCTGAATTTTGTTAACCAATGCTCTATTTTGCACATAGCATGCTGTATTAACAGCCTCAGCCCAAAAGGCTATAGGAAAGTGAGCATCAGCCAACATTGTTCTGGCTGCTTCAATTAGGGTTCTATTTTTCCTTTCAGCAACCCCATTTTGTTGTGGGGTTCTAGCAATACTGAATTGCCTAGTAATTCCCTTCCTGGCACAAAAATCATCTAGCTTCTTGTTCCTAAATTCTCCACCATTATCACTCCTAAGCATCTTAACCTCATTGCCAGACCTTTTCTCAATTTGAGTGATAAATTCAATAAGAACATCAGCTGTGTCACTCTTCATAGCTAAAAAGAATGTCCAAGTAAACCTAGAAAAATCATCAGTGACAACAAAAAAATATGACTTACCATTCAAACTTTCTATATTGGTTGGACCAAAGAGGTCCATGTGAAGCATATGAAGAGGTCTGGAACTAGTATGCACCTGCTTGGACTTGAATGAGACCTTGTGCTGCTTGCCTTTAAGACATGCAACACAAGAGTGGTCATTGTGGAAGGCCTTCTCAGGCAAACCATCAACTAAACCAAGCCTCACAAGTCTATTTATATTTTTAAAATTTATGTGCCCTAGTCTCATGTGCCACAAATTACTTTCATCTACTGAGGCCTTAGCATAAAAACAAGACATATTTGTATTCACTTTAATCCCATTTAAGTTCACATTATATATGTCCTTATGCCTAGGTGTTCTATACTCAATATACTTCTCATCAGGGATCTTAAAATCCTTGCTTAACACCAAACACTCAGTATCAGTGAAAAGAACCTTATTTTTGTTATCACAAACTTGTGATACACTAAACAGATTATAATCCAGTTCTTTTACCAGGAAGACGTTTTCAAAACGTAGATTATTTGTGAGAAGGGTTCCTTTGCCTGTGATTGTTCCATATCCACCTCCAAAGTATACCTTATCACCATCTTTAATAGGAGTGAAGTTCGTCAGATAGTCTTCCTTTCCTGTCATGTGCCTTGAGCATCCACTATCCCAATATCCATAATCATTGATCTGATTTTGAATGCCCTGCACATAAAGAAAACAAATTAGTTTTCTTTGGGAACCCAAGTCTCAGAAGACTTGGATTCATCTGGTTGTTCAATAAGAACAGACTTAGTTCTCACAACAACCCCATTCTCATCCTTTTTAGGATGAAAAACCCAGTTAACCCCAATAGGTTTTGTAATGACCTTTGAAATGTAATTAAATCTATTACAAGTCATTGAAATTCCATTATTATAGGGTTTTGATCTTTCTTGGGTCTCCATGTTAAGCTTGAAGAAGCTTTAGACCCCTTACCTTGTGGCTGCAAATATTTAGGTCTGGTCACGTTTCTGTCAGCGTTGGATTTTGTCCTGTCAACGCTGAAATTACCCTTATCAGCGTTGAACCTAGGGTTTGCTACAGGAACCCATTGCCTATTTGACCAGGTGTTTGTCTTTTGAAAAGGTCTTTGTCCATGAGTGTTAGACCTTCTAGAGAAGAATGGGGCAGGTCTAATCACTTGTGGACTTTGCTGCACACAAGGTTTGGGTCTGACAAAGTTTGACTTCCTAACAACGTTGACTTTCTTCCTATCAGCGCTGAAATTTTTCCTATCAGCGCTGGCTTTAGGAGCGTTGACACACTTGTATGCCAAATGTGAAAAGCTACCACAAGTATAATAGGCTTTCTTAGACACACTCTTAGGTCTAGAAGAGAAGAAACCTGTTCCAAGATTGTTAACTTGGCTCTTGGGTGACCTATTATTTCTATACATCTCTGCATATTTAATGGTAGGTCTTCTAACAGTGTTGGAGCCTAGGTCAACAGCTTTACCAGTAACTGGGTGAGTAACCTTAATGGGTGGTGATTCATTGGGACTTTCACATAGCAAACCCCCCTTAACAAACAAAGTAGGGTTAGCTTTCTTCCACTCATTTAGGTCAGTCAATTTTTGTTGATACTATTCTACTGGAGTGACAACTCTTGGTGGAGGAGAGAATTCCTCTTCTTGGCATTCTGGTATACCAGTCCAAGACAAATCCTTTCTAAGGACACCATAGAAGTCACCAGCTGGTGGTGGAACCAGAGAGTAATCATTCTTCCCAATCCCAGTCATGTCCTTAGGATCCCTTTGTTTAGCTACACAGTCTCCTAGGGTTTGGGTGGCTCTATCAAATCTTTGAATTTTGAGGTCAACATTATCCTTATTCTTAATCGCCTCATCTAACTTAGCCTGTAGGTCTCTATTGACCTTTGTCATGATATTTCTAATATCCATACTACCCTCTAGCTCATGTTTTAAGATATTTATCTTATCTTTTAAATCAAATTCCATTTTCTTGTATTCAGAAACGGTTTTCTCAGTTTCAGTAAGAGCTAGTTGGTAATTGGACAATTTACACCTTTTAGTGCTCATATCATCTTTTAGTTTTAACACCTCTTTGTTAAGTCTATCAGTGTTTAACCTACAACCTTTGCTGCAAATAGCATCATCATATACCTCATTATCAGATGAAGAGGAGGAGTGTGCCATGAGAGCATATTCAACATGCTCTTCTTCTTCAATATCAGCAATCAAAGCTTTGTCCTCTTCAGCATTCTTAGCCAGATAGCTCCAATCCCATCCAGTACCATCAATTCCTTGAACTGCAACCATGGCTTTGGAATCTTGAGCTTTAACAACCTGACTTGAGGGTTTACCAGCATCAGATCTTCTAGGAGATCTGCATTCCCTCATGAAGTGCCCCATACGATGATAGTTGTAGCATTCAACTTTGGATTTATCAAATCCAGCTGTGTCTTTAGCATTGAAGGTCATCTTCTTCTTGAACCTTCTATTCCACCTATTTGCTCTTATACTAGCAAGAGCCATGTTCCACTTGATGTCCATCTCTTCCAAGTGCTCATCACTTATCTGCTCAAGGTCCTCATATGTAATCACTGAACCATTGGGCAAAGAAGCAATGTAAGCACACACAGTATCCAAATCCAAACCAGCAGGTTTAACTCTTGGGGAGTCATTCATGAATGTGTCAGCGTCTGAAAAGGAGACGTTGACAGGACTTGTTCCAGTGCTGACAAATGATGATCCAGTAACTGGATGCATAAAAGAGTCCTTCTGATTGAATTGACCTTCACTATGAGAGAAGAAGGCCATGTTTCTGGTGCTAGGTTTGCTTCCATGTGCTGAAAGAGTTTCATCTTCCAATAGTCTTAGTTTGTTGTAGATGTCATCAAACGAGGAGCTCTTGTAAGTATTATTGGCAAGAATAGATCTTGCCTCAATCTTCCATGCCTCACCAAGACTTTTAAGAAAGGTAGCATTGGTGTCAACATCACCAACTTGTGTCCCCATGAAGGACAACTTGCTTGTGATGTCAAGCAATCTGCTTCTCACACTACTCAGTTTCTCATTGGGTTGAGCTTTGAAGACAGCATAGTCATGCAGAAGTTGCTTTTTCTTTTCTTCCTTAGTGTCTTCATTGCCACCATATGCAACATCAAGTGCTTCCCAAAGATCCTTAGCAGATTCATAGCCTCTATATTTGTGCTGGTTTTCTTGTCCCAAAGAGACTTTCAGAATATTTAGGGCTTTCATGTCAACCCTTTTCTTTGCAATATCTTCAGCACCTACAGCTCTACCATCTCCAGGTTTTTCTTTCTTATCCTCTTCAGGGCATCCTTCAACAGTTGTTCTTTGATTAATGGCATCAAGAATCTTTTGAGCCTTATTGAATGAGTTTCCATATTCAATAATCTCCCAGAGTGTGTAGTCATAGATCCCCAGATATTGTTCAAAGTTGAACTTCCATAAGTCAAAGTTGGTTGCATCAAGCATGGGAATCCTGATGTTTGGTAAGGGTAAATTGGAGGTGGTTATTGCTTCAGACATGATGTTGTTAGGGTTTTGGTGTTTTTAGGGTTTCTGAGAAAATTAGGGTTTTGGTGTTCGTGTATCGTTCTGGTGTTCTTGAAAGATCAAAAGTTCCTCAACAAGCTCTGATACCACTTGTTGATTCCAAACTTAGATCGATTAGCTTTGTGTATACGAGATTAGATCAAGTATAACACGTAGAGAAACCTTTGTTATATGCTTTGTGAATCTAAGTGTTATGCGGAATTTAACACTTAAACAAGAACACAAGATGTAAACAAAACTTTCACTTTGATTATGAATGTCGAACTTGCTTACAATGAAAGATGTTTACGAATGAAAACTTATATAAAACTTGATATTAAACATTAACCTAAAGGCCTTCTTTTATAGACTAAGAAGCCTTGTACAATAAGCTACGTATCAACTATTCTAGGTAAAGATAAACATAGAAAATACATTGTCGTTTCTATCCTTACTAAAAGTATTCTAGAATATAATAAACGTATAGCTTATATCTTCCATCAGTGCTTGTCTTCAATGTGTCAACGCTTGACTTTAACTTGTCAACACTTGAGCTGTCAGCGCTTGCTTTGTTCCTGTCAACGCTTGATTTGTTCTTGTCAGCGCTCAAGTGATCTGGCCTTAATTTATTCCCAACAACCCTTTCCCACAATAATCGATAGAGATAACATGTCAGTGGATAAAAATAATAACAGTGAAAAGACCAACAATGCATGTTCCTTGAGCATCCACTATCCCAATATCCTTGATCATTAACCTGCTTTTGGATAGGCTGCTCAAAAAGAAAACAAATTAGTTTTCTTTGGAGATCCAAGCCTTGTCAGACTTAGATCTGTCTAGTTGTTTAACTAGAGTGGACTTATTCTTTACCACAAATCCTTGTTCATCCCTTTGGGACCTAATCACCCAATTTGATCCAATGAGACTAGTAATGACCTTCTCAAGATATTTAAATCTATTGCAAGTCATTGAAATACCATTAAAATTGGATTTTTGCTCTTGTTTAGGTTTCCATGTTAAGTGGGATGATGCTTTAGACCCTTGACCCTTATTAACCAAGTATCTTTGTTTATATGGTCTAAAATAAGGTCTCATACCGAACTTGGAGCTGTCAGCGCTGCATTTGTTCCTGTCAGCGTTCAATTTGTTCCTGTCAGCGCTGAGTTTTTTCTTGTCAACGCTGAATTTGTTCCTATCAGCGCTGAATTTGTTCTTATCAGCGCTCAAATTAGAGTTTGGTATAGGAACATACTGCCTGTTTGACCAAGTGTTGGTCTTTTGAAAGGGCCTTTGTCCATGGGTGTTAGCTGCCTTAGAGAAGAAAGGAGCTGGTCTAGTAGCCTGTGGTCTAGTATGGACAAAAGGTCTATGGTTGACATTGGATGACCTATTGTCAGCGAATGAATTGTATCTACTGACACAATTATAGGCCAAATGAGAAAAGCTCCCACATGTATAACAAGCCTTTTTAGACACAAACTTAGGCTTTGACTGGTAAAACCCTGTCCCATTAACACTTGCTTGGCTTTTGATTGACCTAGGTTTCCTATACATTTCAGCGTATTTAACACTAGGTTGTTTCTTAAATGGGGAGCCAAGATTAACAGCTTTTCCAATGATGGGATTGGTCACAGTGATAGGTGTAGATACTACTGGACTCTCAATGGGTGTAGGCACAATGGACTCTCACTAAGCATCCCACCCTTAACAAACAAAGTGGGGTTGGCCTTCTTCCACTCTTCTAGGTCAATAACCTTTTGTTGATATTCCTCAACTGGAGAAAGAACTCTAGGTGGAGGAATAAATTCCTCTTCTTGGAGTTCTAGAATACCAGTCCAAGAGATATCCTTTCTATGGACACCATAGAAGTTCCCAGCAGGTGGTGGAACGGTAACATATTCTTTCAACCCAATCCCAGACATATCCCTAGAGTCTCTTTGTTCACTAACACACTTTTCTAGGGTTCGGCTAGCTTTATCAAACTTTTGAATCTTAAGCCCTACATTCTCTTTATCTTTAATGGCCTCATCTAACTTAGCTTGTAAAACACCATAGGCTCTCTCCATGATGTTTTTAACCTCAATACTAGCATTCAAATCATGAGTTAAAATATTGATTTGATCTTTTAGGTCAAACTCCATTTTCTTATATTCAGCCACGGTCTTTTCAGTTTCAATAAGTGCCACTTGATAATTTGAAAGTCTAGCATTTACGTCTAAAACATCTGATTTCAATTTTAAAACTTCTTTATTAAGTCTTTCAGTATTTAACCTACAAGAAGAGTCATCACATACCTTATTATCAGATGACGAAGATGAGTTGGAACTTGAAGTAGACTTGGCCTTGACTGAAAACATCATCAAATTCTTCTTCACCTTCTTCCTTAGCATGGTTCACCTCACGGTATTGGATCTCGTTCTTCAAATCAAAGTTTCTCAACAAGATCCGATACCACTTGTTGATCCCAAACTTAGATTGGTTTAGCTTTGTATTACCGAGATTGAATCAAGTATAATACGTAGAGAAACTTTGTGTATTCGACAATCTAAGTATTATGCGGAAACTAATACTCAGAACGAAGAACAGACAGAATATATGAATACGAAACTTTCACTTTGATTAATAATATCAACGAATGATTACAATGAAAGTGTTATGAGATATATGAAGAAGTGTGTGAAAGGGATATGTCTTATGTCTAACCCTAAGGCCTCCTTTTATAGGTTTAAGGAGCCTTGTACAAAAAGCTAAGATCAACTATTTTAGGAAGAGACACAAGATAAACATACTCAAATAACATATTGACTAAATTTTTTAAACATTAAGAATATATTCTGAATTCTTATCTCCATATTTTGTCCCCCAGCTTGAAGAATTCATCATTGGCAGATTTAGTCCTTGTCTTTGTGTTAAGATTCTTCTTGTCAGCGCCTTGATAATTCTTATCAGCGTCTCATCTGTCAGCGCCTCGTTTACTCTTGTCAGCGTCCAAGTTCCTCTTGTCAGCGTCTAGGGACTTGGTTAATTTTATTCCCAACACTGTAGGTGTATCATTTGGAGTAAAGACCGGTGCCTGAATTGGTGGAATTTCATTGGAGTAAAAGGCTTGTGCTAGATTACTTCATAATTATTCTGCCAAGGTCCTAGATTGTTTCTTATCAGATCATCGACCAATTCTCCTATCTCAAGCGGTTGTGGATTTTGGTCCTATCCCTTTTAAATTCTACAACTCTTGGCTTATGGATAATCATCTTCATGATCTTATTGCTGAATTTTGGAAGGGACACAGTACTGATCATCGTTCTTCCATTTTAAAGTTCAGTAAAAAGATGAAAGCTCTCAAAAGTCTCATTAAAAATTGGTCAAATAATAGATCTCTTTTACAGTCGCGGGAAAAAGATGATCTTTTGAAGAAAATTAAAGATTTCGATGACTCCATTGTTGGTACGACTGATGACGCTATTGATGTTTCCCAGCGTTCTAATTGGTTAAATAATCTCCGCAGCATTGAACAAAAGGAATGTATTGATTACTTACAAAAAGCTAAGATCAAATGGGGTATTGAGGCGGATGAAAATTCCAAGTTTTATCACGCAACTATTAATCAGAAACGTAGATACCTTTCCATTCAAGGGATTAAGCATGAAGGTCAATGGATTACGGATCCTCATCAGATTAAAGATGTTTTATATACCTTCTTTGAAGCCAAGTTTCAGAAAGTTGAGGTGGTTAAAATTTCCAGACGAAGCTCCTTTTATAGAAATCTCAATGAGGATCAAAATTCTTTTTTGTCTTCTCATTTCAGTGAAAATGAGATTCATGATGCAATTTGGAATTGTGGTTCTGAAAAGTCTCCGGGGCCGGATGGTTTCACTTTTGCATTTTATAAAAGGTTTTGGGACATCTGTAAGCAGGATATCATAGATTTTGTTCATGAATTCTTCACTTCAGGGATCATCCCTAGTGGATGCAACGCCTCTTTTATCACTCTCATCCCTAAAACGCTTAACCCTATGGTTGTGACTGATTTCCGCCCTATCAGTCTAATTGGAGCTCAATATAAAATCATAGCTAAGGTCTTAGCTAACCGTCTTTCTAAGGTCATTGACTCCGTTATCAGTAAGGAACAGACCGCTTTCATCAATAATCGCCAAATCTTGGATGGGCCTCTGATGGTCAATGAACTGATTCACTGGTGTAAAAGAAAAAAGAAGAATCTTATGGTTTTTAAAATCGACTTTGAAAAAGCTTTCGATACCATATCCTGGGATTTTTTATTTCAGGTGATGCGTTTCATGGGATTCAATGAAATCTGGATAAAGTGGATTTCGGGTTGTTTAAATTCTGGTACTTCTTCAGTCCTTATCAATGGAAGCCCTACTAGTGAATTCAAGCTAAACCGTGGTCTTCGTCAAGGGGATCCACTTTCTCCTTTCTTGTTCATTATAGCTATGGAAGGTCTCCATGTTGCCGTGGAGGATGCCATTGATGCCGGTTTATATAGAAGTATCAAAGTCGGAAATTTATCTCTTTCTCATCTCTTTTTTGCAGATGACGCCCTTTTTGTTGGGGAATGGTCGCGAGAAAACATTAGAAAATTAGTGGCTGTTTTGAAATGCTTTCATTGTGCTTCTGGTTTGAAAATCAACTTGCACAAATCCAATCTCTTTGGTATTGGAGTTCCGTTTGATGAAGTCAAAGATGCATCTTTTATTACTGGATGCAACGCAATGAATTCATCTTTCACATACCTTGGCCTCCCGGTTGACTGTAATATGGCGAAAGTAAAGAGTTGGGACCCCATTTTGGAGAAATTCACCAAGCGATTATCTAAATGGAAATCTTCGATGCTTTCAATTGGAGGTAGAACTACCCTCATTACTTCTGTTTTGGGAGCTCTTGGTACGTACTATTTTTCTTTATTTCCTATGCCGGCTACTGTTCGAAAAAAATTGGAATCAATTAGATCCCAATTTTTCTGGGGAAGTAACGAAAACTCTAAAAAGATCCCATGGATTTCATGGAACACTGTTCTAGCTCATAAGAAAAATGGGGGTCTGGGAATTGGAAGTCTTTTTTCTCTTAACCATGCCCTTATTCAAAAATGGAGGTGGCGTTTTCTCAATAATCAAAACTCACTGTGGGCGAGTTTAATTACCTCTATACACGGAACAACGGAGGATTCTACTTCCTTTTATACTCATGTTGTCTCTCAAGGAGTTTGGGGTCGTATTGTTGGCTCTATCAATACCATGCACGAGAAAGGTATCATTCCTTTATCTTTTATCAAAAGACGAGTAAACAACGGTGCTAACACAAAATTTTGGTATGAAGTTTGGTTAAACAACACTCCCCTTCGTCATCAATATCCTAGGCTATTCCGTCTTGCTTTGAATAAAGATTGCACCATCAAGGACTGTTGGAACGGTGGATGGAATCTCATTTGGTCTAGGCCGATTCTAGGTGGAATTAACTCCAGTAAAGTCTCTGAGTTATATGCCCAGCTCGACAGCTTCTCTCTTAAAGATGCTGAAGATGATTGGATTTGGTCCCTTGGAAATCATTCTTTTACTGTTAAAAGTTGTCGAGAGCATATAGATCTTTGTTTTCTTCCTAATGATGGCTTAGCTACAAGATGGAATCGGTTTCTTCCCAAAAAGATAAATATTTTCATTTGGAGATCTCTTCTTGACCGCATTCCAACACGCTGGAACTTAAGCCGCAAAGGGATTGAAGTCACTTCTTTATTATGTCCAGTTTGTGATAATGGTACCGAAACTACTTCTCATTCCATGTGGGTTTGTTCTTTTGCTACTGAGGTATGGCACAAGGTTTTCGCTTGGCTTCAAATTATTCCTCCTATTTTAGCTAACGTGAATGATCTATTCTCATGGGTTGATAACATGCACATTTCTGAAGAAAAGAAGCAAATAGTAAACACTATCTGTAGTGTTTCTCTTTGGGCTATATGGAGTTTTAGAAATGAGACCATTTTCGGGAATGCTTTACCTAAACGGTGTTTTATTTACGATAAGATTTTAGATTTATCTTTTATGTGGTACTCTAGTAGAAACAAGAAGTCTTCCATCAATTGGAATAATTGGCTTCGAAATCCTTTAGAGGATTATTCTTTGTAATGGTTTGCTAGCTCCTTGCTAGTTTTTTAATAATATTTGCTGTTCAAAAAAAAAATTGGAAAATATCCTTGCTGAGGAGTATAGCCCATTGGAGAAGTTATAGCTTGTAATGGTGATGTCTGATGTGGTGGTTGCTGTGGAAAAGATTGTTGATGAACACTTTGTTGAAATTCTTGTTGTGGCATCATTAGTGGTTGATAAGATGGTTGTTGTGGTTGCTGATAGGTATGTGGTGTTGGCTGCTGCAAGTATGATGGTTGATGATAAGTATAAGCCATGTTTTGTTGAGAAGCATACATGGCAAGTGGATCATGAACTTGAGGTGTAGACAACCGAGCCTCGATCACATGGCATTCGTGTTGTTGAAGAAAAGCTTGAAGTTGATCCACATTGGTGTTATGCAAGTCCTTAGCCAATTTAACATCCGTCACGTACTTTTTCCATTCTGAAGGAAGAGTGTTCAAATACTTGGTGTTCAATTGAAACGTAGGAATTTCCATGCCATATATATTGAGCTCATTCAACAATAGGGTAAATCTCAGATAGTAATCATTGAGAGTCTCCCCTGGCACATAGGCAAACTTATCAAAAGTATCATAAAGCTTACACTCTCGTTCTTGTTTAGTTAACGAAGTGCCTTGCATTAGAACACGAATTCTATCCCATAACTCTTTGGCAACTTTATGTTTGCTGACGAGTTTGTAGACATCTGGAGGAAGGGCTTGGAGAATGATGTTTGTAGCACACTTATCACATTTGTCTTGAATCTTCATATCTCTAGTCAATTCACCCGTTGTGCGAGGATGAGTAGCCGTACCTTCCGTCACTGTACCATAATCTAATGGTCCATTGAGCACCGATGCCCAAATGAGATGTCCATTCTCTTTGTTCAACATGTAAAGTTCCATTCGGGAAGCCCACTCCTCATACATAGTCTTCACCAACATTGGTGGACGATTATCCGTACCCGAGAGGATGGACTTATCCGTAAGAGATGTGTACTCCATTTCAATAAGTTAAGATTTACAAAGTTGATCGAACAATGAGAGAAAGTTAATGTGTTTGTTGTTGTGTGTTAAAGCCGAGAAATAATGTTGAAATCCACTAAATTATGTTCTCGATAAACCAAAAATTCCAAGACTAAATTACACACGATGTTAAAAAATTTCAAAAACACGTTTTTGAAAAATCTTGGAAATCTTGTCACTCTATCGGTATGCACAAAACAAATTCTGTCGCAATTTCTATCTGAATACCTATCGCAATGCTTGATCGCAATACCTTTTGGAATGCTTGATCGCAATACCTGTCGGAATGTTTGATCGCAATACCTGTCGGAATGTTTGATCGGAATACCTGTCGGAATGTTTGATCGCAATACCTGTCGGAATGTTTGATCGCAATACCTGTCGGAATGTGGCTAATGAAATTTTGGCAGAGTAACGTTTCAATATTGCCTTATACCCGATCGCAATGTACGATGCAAGGAGCTATCGCAATGCACGATCGGAATAAATGTCGGAATACCCTTCGATCGCAATGTAGAAACCCTATGTTTTTGTGATCGCAATGAAGAACCCTGCCCACTTTGCGATGGTTACCAACTTTGCGATGGAGACAAAACTACCACTTTTCTCGGATAGTACACAACAAATTCGGAATTTTAAGCCTAAAAACGAATCAAACACCCAAAAATTTGTGTTTTTAACCCAAAATACCAATACCAAATCACTATAACAAGTAACTAGATAACGTATATAAAGATTAAAGCATAAAAAAACAAAAAAAAATTGGTACGTGTGAAATAGGATCAAAATAGGCGAATTAATCAAGAACACAAACACAAAAACCAAACAATCATCCCATGGCTCTTGATACTATTTGTAAGATATGTAAATCTTGCTTATGTTTTAGAGAGATAAAGATAGATGATTTCACACTTCTAGAGAGAGAAAGTGTAAGAACTATGTGTTATTTGAAATGAAATCACCACCCTCTCCATCAAAGGAGAGGGTTTATATACCCAAGCCCATGTCATGGGCTTGGGCTTGCATTTGGCCGCCGGCCCATACAACTTATGGGCTTGGTTTGGGCTTTGTTTAATAAGTGTAAATAACTAAACTACGAGCTATTACATGGAATATTGTTGGAGTGACCGATCCTTTCTAATACGTAAAACATATTTCCAACAGAAACCAAGATTGTTTTTTTGTTAAACTGATATATTTGTTAATTGCATCTGATTCATTGAAACCAAGATTGAGTTTCTTTGAAGCAGATACACAATAAGTATATAGAGATCATGATTAAATTTCTTATATACAGATTTATGACAGTTGTCTAACTGTTTGTGTTTTGATCTTGTTTGATCTTTCAGAATGTCTACCAATACTCCTGAAACTCCTGCAACTACTACTGTTAATGTAACTGGTGTGCCAGTTACCCACACCGTTGCTAATCATGCTGAAAAACCAGAAAAAATCAATGGGCAGAATTTTAAGAGGTGGCAACAGAAGATGTTCTTATATCTCACAACTTTGAACCTTGCGAGGTTCTTCAAAGAGACTGAACCTCACGTGGAATCTCCTCGGGAAGGTCAACCTGCTAATCAACAAGCTGTGCAAGCTGTTGAAGCATGGAAACATTCAGACTTCTTGTGTCACAATTATGTTTTGAATGGTTGATGGGCTCTTTGTACAACGTGTACTTCAAGACTAAGACTACCAAAGAATTATGGGAGTCTTTGGAACGCAAGTACAAAACTGAGGATGCTGGTACAAAGAAGTTTGTGGTAGCTAGTTTTTTGGATTACATGATGGTTGATTCAAAGAATGTGGTAACTCATGTTCAAGATCTGTAGGTTTTGCTACACGACATTCATGCTGAGGGTATGACTTTGAGTGAAAATTTTCAAGTTGCTGCTATCATTGAAAAGTTACCTCCAACCTGGGTAGAATTTAAAAACTACTTGAAGCATCAGTGAAAGGAGATGACTGTTGAAGACTTGGTTGTTCGTCTTGGTATTGAAGAGGACAAGAAGTTGGCTCAGAAAAACACTTATACACCAGATTCTGCCAAGGTAAATATGGTTGAGCATAGTTTGTCTTCTTCAAAGTCTAAAGGCAAGAGGTTTGGAAAAGGGAAGAATGACAAGAAGAGCAAAGGGAAGTCTAAGTACCTTGCTCCTAAAGCTGGAATTGTGAAGCAGAAGTTCCAAGGAAATTGCTTCAATTGTGACAAGCCAGGTCATCGTGCTGCTAATTACAAAGCGCCAAAGTGGGTGAATCCACGCGAGGCTAATATGGTGAATGGTAATGTGGACATGATCGCTATGGTGTCTGATGTCGTTGCCATGATCTCTGAAGTTAACTTGGTAGGTTCTAATAATAGTGATTGGTGGGTTGATACTGGGGCAACCCGTCGTGTGTGTGCTGACAAGAGTATGTTTCACTCTTTCAGAGCGGTTGACAATGGAGAGAAGCTGTACATGGACAACTCTGCTACTGGTGATATCAAGGGCGAAGGAGATGTTATTTTGAAGATGACATACAAGAAAAAGCTCAAGTTGACTAAAGTCTTGTATGTTTTAGAGATTCGCAAGAATCTTGTGTCCGGATGGCTTTTGAATAAGTTTGGTTTTCGTCTTGTATTTTAGTCTGATAAAGTTTTTCTTTCTAAGAATCAAATGTATGTTGGTAAGGGGTATGTCCTGAATGGTATATTTAAGCTCAATGTAATAGTTGTTAAGAATGCTATCAATAAAATGAGTTCTTCTACTTACTTGATTGAGTCTTCTATAGTGTGGCATGGCCCTCTTGGACATGTTAATTTTAATTCAATGCGTCGTTTGATTAAATTTAATGGCATACCAAATTTTCATATTGATTCAAACTATAAGTGTGAAACTTGTGTCGAAGCCAAACTTACAAGATCATCTTTCAAATCGGTTGAACGAAAAAACAAACCACTTGATATGATACACACAGACATATGTGATTTGAAATCACTACCTACAAAAGGTGGCAATAAGTACTTCATCACGTTTATTGATGATTGCACAAAGTACTGCTACGTTTACTTGTTGAAAAGTAAAGATGAAGCAATAGACAAGTTTGTTCTATACAAAACCGAAGTTGAGAATTAACTTGGTAGGAAAATCAAGGTTGTACGAAGTGATAGAGGAGGTGAATATGTGTCTCCTTTTGCTGATCTATGTGCGAAACATGGAATTAGACACGAGTTTACTGCTCCTTATTAACCTCAGCAAAACGGTATTGCCGAAAGGAAGAACTGTACCTTGAAATAAATGGTTAATGTCATGTTGTTAAGTTCTGGTTTGAGCCGGGACATGTGGGGGGAAGCCATTCTAACGGCTACTTATCTTTTAAACAGGATACCTCAGAAGGATAAAGAGGAAACCCCATATGAACTGTGGATGGGAAGAAAACCATCATACCATTACCTACGAGTGTGGGGTGTCTAGCCAAGGAAGCTGTACCGACACCTAACGCCCAAAAGATTGGACCTAAATCTATGGATTGTATATTTATTGGATATGCTAAGAATAGCAAGGCGTATCGTTTCATTGTACATGATTCGAAAAATCCAGATATACACAAGAACACAATTATGGAATCAAGGAATGTGTCTTTCTTTGAAAACATATTTCCTTGTTTAAAGAAGGAAAATGGAAGCACGTCTAGAATAGATGATGCGGTTGTCCAAGATAAGAGACAACGAGATGATAATGATCTCCAAGATGAGAGACAAGATCAACCCAAGGAAGAAGAGGTTGAACCTAGAAGAAGCAACAGGAGAGAACCGACAAATCATTTTGACCAGATTTTGTCTCTTTTATGGTAGAAAATGAACCCACTTCTTATCAAGAAGCAGTAAATTCCTCAGAAGGGCCTCGATGGAAAGAAGCGATTAACAGTGAAATAGTGTCTATTTTACAAAATCATACTTGAGAGCTCGTAGATTTACCTCCTGGTTGTAAACCACTAGCCTATAAATGGATCTTCAAGAAGAAGATGAAAGCTGATGGCACCATTGACAAGTAAAAGCAAGATTGGTGATCAAAGAATTTAGACAACGCGAAGGTCTAGATTACTTTGATACTTATTCGCCTGTTACGCGAATAACTTCTATTAGGATGATTCTTGCTATTGCCGCATTAAGGAATTTAGAAGTTCACCAAATGGATGTGAAAACGACTTTTCTAAATGGAGATTTAGAAGAAGAAATATACATAAACCAACTCGAGGGTTTTATGGCTCATGGACAAGAGAGCAAAGTTTGTAGGCTTGTTAAGTCATTGTATGGCTTAAAGCAAGCTCCAAAACAATGGCATCAAAAGTTTGGTCACGCCATGTTAGAGGGTGGATTCAAAATTAATGAATGCGACAAGTGTGTTTATGTCAAAGACACGAATAGTGGATATGTAATCTTGTGTCTTTATGTTGATGATATGCTTATCATTGGCAGTAACGACAAGATGATCAAGTCTACTAAAGACTTGTTGAAATCAAATTTTGCATTGAAGATATGGGTTTGGCTGATGTGATCCTTGGAATAAAGATCATACGAACCCAGTGTGGACTTGCATTAAGTCAAGCACATTACATGGACAAAATACTCATACTCATAATGCGGGGGATTCTGGTCTAGCTAGAACTCCAATTGACACCAGCTTGCATCTATATAAAAATAGAGGCGCGGGTGTTTCCCAATTAGAGTATTCAAGAATTATTGGCATGTTAATGTATTTGATGACATGTACCCGACCTGACTTAGCATATGTTGTTAGCAGGCTATGTAGATATACTAGTAATCCAAGTGATGCACATTGGAAAGCTATGACTAGGGTACTTTATTATTTGAGATACAGTCGTGATTATGGACTTATTAATGCTAGATATCCATATGTTATTGAAGGATACAGTGATGCAAATTGGATATCTGACATAAAGGATTCTAGATCGACCAGTGGATATGTGTTTACACTGGGAGGGGCCGCTATATCTTGGAAGTCTTCCAAGCAAACTGTTATAGCTAAGTCCACGAGGGAATCAGAATTTATCGCGTTAGATAAATGCGGAGAAGAGGCGGAATGGCTATGTCAATTCGTAGAGTACATACCCAGTTGGCCTAAACCGGTAACGGCCATTAGTATACAATATGATAGTCAATAGGCAATTGGCAGAGCTCAAAGCATAAAGTATAATGGAAAGTCTAGACATATCCGTCGCCGACATAATTCGGTACGACAACTACTCTCAACAGGAGTTATCTCAATTGACTATGTGAAGTCAAAGGATAACATCGCGGATCTACTTACGAAAGGCTTAAGCAAAGAGTTAGTTAGAAAGTCGTCGAAAGGAATGGGACTAAAGCTCTTGAAGGAATGAGTTTCTATGAAGGAATGAGTTTCTATGAAGGAAAACCTAACCCAATTGACTGAAGATCCCAAGATCTGGGTTCAATAGGACAACCTAATCATATAAATGTGGGGGAAGTCACGTTAATGTTGGGGGGCTACTTAAATACAGTAACTTTCCTAGTCCATTTCTAGAACAATGTGACTTGTTGAGAGGTTAAACATATGGCTTAATGATTCAGGATGAAATCATAAAGCATAATGATTTAAGATGAAATCATAAAACATATGTTTTTAATAATGCAAGATGAAATCACCTATGTGAGAGAGAAGTGGGATCGCTTCGAAGGGAACTATGGGGGCACAATTTTTAAGAGCTCTTGCAGAACCAGACGAGTGTTCATGACCATAACGAACACGACTATGAGGACATGACAAGGTCAGGGAGAGTCTTGTGTGAGTGTGTATTGTCGTCTACGTAAACAGAGGATGAGTTCAAGGACATCGCGTCTACTCAGATTTAGGAGACTAAGTGCATCTCATAAGGGAATGTTCAAAGGATCACACCTACCTATCCTATGGCGGACTTAACCGCATAAATTTTGCCAAAATTTTCGTGTGTTTTCGACCGATTCCCATTCATGTGGGGGATTGTTGGAAAATTGTTTACAAAATGGGTTTTTGTAATACTTTGGACATATTTTAATATATGTGTATGTCATATATATTCGTAGTACTTAGTAGCTTTACGTTCTCCTCGAAGAGAGCTTCGCAACGAGCTAAAGTATGTCCAATATGGAGTTAATATGAATGAGATATCGTGTCTCAAAGTGAGTCACGTGAAACACAAACTTTGAAAAAATGTTTGTCCCACATCGCCAAAAACATGAAGTGAAATCATGTTTATAAAGAAATCTTGGTTTCTACCCTTCAATATTCATTTGTGGGTTTTTACTCCCACGCCTATGCGCGCAGGGGGTGCAGAAAGTGAGTTTTCTAGGCAAAAACGGGTTTGACGCTACTGAACTGGTGCATTAGCGCGCCACCTGCAGACACGAATGCAGCTCCGAAATTCGCCTGGGTGCAGGCAGATTTCAGTATCTTTTTTCCAGAAAATTCTGTAATCTATTTTAGGAATAGATTTAGAATAAATTTGTGTTTATAACTGATTTGCAAATCGTGTTATTGAAATAACAGATTTGTCAGAATATTTTATATGGAACAAAATATTTTGTCTTGGTGACCAAGAAAAATTTACACTATATAATAAATCTGTCTCATTCAGTTATATCATCAGAAAAACGCAGGTTTTCCAGCTCCATTACCGAATATATTTCCAGCAGTCCTTCAGTCAGAAACACTCGATCCTTTCCGTGATCTTTCAGGCAAGTGTGTCTAGTCTGGCTGTACAACAGCTTTGGACGTTATACCCTGAGAAACAGACGACGAATCTGTTTTAAGGGGAGCGTGTAAACACGTGCCTCATCTCAGTTTTACTGCTTTCTTCATTACTGTTATTTATTTTTTTGTCTCTTATTTTCTGTTAATTTTATTATTGTAATTCGATTTATTGAATAAAAGTATACGTCGTTTTCTACAATTAAAAAAAACTGATAAAGCGTATTATTAAACAAACAAGACCAAAAGAAACAATAATGAAAAATTAGATGATGCAACATGATTTGAACGAAGAAGTATCAATATCACTTGAACGAAATAAGTCAAATGTCATGACACGATAAGGAGTTGTAGGGGAACTGGTCTGAACCTAGCTAAGTTAACATTAAAATTTTGCATTAAATAATGTAGAAACAATATGAAGTACAAAACGAATGCAACGTCGATGAGACTTTTTATTAAAAGAATGCAACGTTTCGCCATCTCTTCTTAACACAAAAAAAAACAGATGTTTTCTCGATTAAAAAACCAAAGTTTTAAAAATCGTGTTGATCGTTGAAAAGTCGGCCTGGATGCAAGCGGTTTTTTGGTGATTTCCGAATCAACTTAAATCGGTTGGGTTTTTATGAACCGGGTTGACTCGGTTGTTAAAACCCGACTGGGTCAAAGTGTGCCTTAGTCCCCTTGATTTTATAACTTACAAAATCACTTTCATTAATGAACATTTTTGAATGAAATAATAATTGCTAACGTGATAAAGCTGTTGATTTTCCCAACCCCAATATACCTTTTCATTTGTAATCTCAAGTAGATCTTTCTTCAAGATCTATATTCAATACAATCTCAATTTTTAACAAAAAAAACATACCTTTTCATTTTGCTAACCATTACTTCACCATTAATCTTTTTTTCACAATTTAACAATCTTCATTTATTCCTTTAATTTGGTTTCATTAATTGGTTGCATTAAATTGTTCGCATTAACTTGTATGTAATAACTAGCTTAAAGACCCGTATAACGCCGGGATTACTTTAAAGAGTGATTTTCGTAATAAAAAATGAGAAGATCTCTATATTCAAAACATGAAACGGGTTCGCGTAATGGATGAGGACAATAAAAGAAAGAACATGTAGCATTCGTGGTCATATTAAAGTTTGTGACAATAAAAAAATCCTTCAATCCACTATGGTCTTCACGTATGACGTATGTTAGTCCCAATTGATTGAAAAGAAACTGTCCATGTCGTTAACACCTGAAAGTTTAAAATTAAAATGATTACAAATGGATACATGAACTTTAAGTAAGACTTAAAATTTATGTAAAAAAAATAGATTACATACCATTATAAACTTCGTCAAAGACCATGTAAGACTTCCTTGTATACAACATTTTTAGTTGTTTTACATACATTTCCTTCTGTGTCACATACAACAACCTTCAACCCTTTCTTGCTTTTTTACTCGAGAGATAGCTACATATAGTTGACCGTGAGTAAAAACTGGACGTGGTAAGTAGAGACCGACTTTAGAAAGTGATTTTCCTTGACTTTTATTAATGGTCATTGCAAATGAGATTGAAATATGGAACTGTTTTCTGACAATTTTTAGCGGTAAACGCTTGTCAGATGGAGTTATTCTTAACCTGGGAAGGATAACTACCTTTCCGAAATGTGTTCCATTGATAATCCTGGCACTAATACCAGTTATCGTTAGATTAAGCACCTGCAACCTTGTTCCATTACACAATCTGTTTGGTTGATCGATATTTATCAAAAGCATTATAGGCACACCCACCTTTAATGCTAACCTGTGATTCGGGACACCTGAGAACTTCAATCCATTTATAAACTCGGATGAGAAAACAGATTCATCGACTGAAGCACCACGATCAGCTTTGTCTATGCTGTCGCAACTCAAATAGACAGTCTCTTCGCCAGGAAATCTTTCCAACAACTTCTCGTTTGTAGAGTCAACAATTTCATTAGTTAGCGCCAGAATTTCCTTTTCTTGGAAGTAGGAAGCATCATTTATGTTGTCAAGAAGATTCGGGTACGTGAAATCCACAATAGACGTGACTGGATCGTCAGTCGCGTATATCAGAATATCTTCATGCACATCTATTTCAACCTCTCCGTCATTATCTTCCCTAAGTTCACCGTCTCCTAACTTTAGTATCCATTCGGTAAAATCTCGTATCTCGTCAACATCCTCTGGTCTTGAACCAACCGTAAGTCTCATATTCGCTGTCAACTTAAGCACTCTGCAATTATCCCACAAGTAGGACTGCTTCAGTGAGGCACTTTGATGAGATGGCATTTATACATGATCTCATCGTTCTTTTCGGGCTTTTAATGCATAAAAATGTCATAATATACCATATATATGCTTGTGTTTGTTTACTTGTGTATTTTAGGTATGGATATCGTGAAAAAGACAAAAGATCACAAGATACAAGGAAAAACGGACACGAGAAACGAAGCCGTACAAAGAACCGGGCCCTATTCATGGAATATTCAACAAGTACCCTTGATGACTTGAAGACATACAAGATTGATCCTCATTAATTGAAGAAATGACACTTAAAACCCTTGTATATTGATAATTACAAGTTTGGTCCCTTAAGTTTGTCAAAATTACACAAATGGTCCTTCAACTTTGAAGAAATGGCAAGATTAGTCCCTCAACAATTTCAAATTGCCAACAATGGTCCCTCATGAAGCCAAAGATACATTGAAGACCTTTGAAGATCAAGAATGTCCAAGATCAGCCCTTGAACTATCTCAAAATGGCAAAAATAATCCTTATAAACCTTGTTGGAAAGTTTTGTGCCAAAATTGCCAAGTCTTGAAAGTTGACAACAAAGTAAATGGGCGCTGACACGTTTTAAAACACAAATGAAAGGAAAGAAGAAAAAGAAGGGCCAAAGTTGTATACTTGAAACATTCAAACCTGAAAAATGCGCCAAACAACTCTTTTCCCCCAATTTCGGATCAAAAGTACTACTGTTTACCCTTCTTCACCCCCAGTTTTTACTCCACTTAAACTTAGGGTAAAAACCAATTCCCTTTGCACACACTTGATTCACATGTGCAGAAACCTATCCCACACCAAAAACCCTCACTCCCACTCACAATAGACCCCACCCCCAATTCCCTTTCAACCAATCAGAATGCAACTAACTCTCCAAGTAATCTGACGTGTCCAAATCAACAGCCTAGGATCCTTGCTTCATTCCAAAGCTAAAATGAACAACCTTGATCAACTTGGACAACTCAAATTCAGAAAACGTCTTGAAGAACTTAAGGGCATTTTAGAGAATTCACTTCTAGGGTTTGTGAATAGTGTAGCCTGGCATTTGCCTATAAAAGGAGACCTCAACATGTGAGAGTCCCTTTGTTCCAGTCTTTGCCTTTTAAACTTGTAATTCCTTTTTAAAATTTATAAAAGTTGGTATTTTGAGAAAATTGTAATTCCTTTTTATGTTTTAGAAAGTTGGTATTGTTTAAAGGTGATTCTGAGTTCCATTTGATGTTATAAGTGTGCTTGAATCATTTGGTTCAAGGACGTTTATGTTTGGTAAGTTTTTCAAGTTTGAAAAAGCTTGAAAGAAGGTTTCTGATTCTGATATTTTTGTGTACTACCCCTTGGCCATAAGCTATAAGCTCTTGCAAGCTTGTTGACACCAAGCTTGTGAAGGGATTAGAGCCCTTGGTTGAGTTGTTTGCTGCTTGTGTTGAAGAAATCAAGTCCTTGAGGTTCTACTTTGAACCATCAACCAAGGCAGTCTTGCATCTCCTTTGTTGAAGTACCTTGGTCTTGTTCTAGTTGTTTAACAAGGTCCAAGGAGCTTAGCTGGCCTTCCTAGGATGTTGTGGAAGGCAGGTATAACCTCTTGTTAAGATTCCTCTAAAAAATCATATGTTACTACCTGTTTTGGATTTTGAGCTTTGATTTTGTGTTCTTGTGTTTATGCTTTGTGTTTTATGGTTGGTATCTGTTAGTTGTCACCTAGTGTAGCTATTTGATCATTAAAATCAATAGGTTGTGTTTAAAAATCAGAAGTTTGTTTGAAAAGTGGTTGATTAAGGGTTGTTTGGGATTACTGGTTATTAAAGCCTTGTGGCCTTGTGCCCTTGGTTCTTAGGGTTTGGGTGGTCTAAACAAGTCTTAATATACAAGTTTTAGTCATTGGTTAAGTTTCTGAAAGTTTGGAAAATGGATTTTAAGTTTTGCAAAAATCTGATAAAAGTGGTTTTGGAATTGGTCAAACACATCAGATCCAATAACTTCTTTGTTACTTGGATCTAAGGTCTGAAATCAGGTTTGGGAATAGTTTAGGTGATAAGCTATCTATTGGTTATCTGGTTGTTGAATTTGGTGGCTTATTGTGGTTGCTATAGCTTATCAAAGTTTGCTGAAGTGGTCATTTGCATCAGCAAAGTGACCACCTCATTTTGTGCTTATATTTGTTATCCTAGTGTATGCCTTGTGATTTTGCTGCTTGGAACTTGTTTATGTGCTGCTTGTGAGTGGATTTTGCTATTTGGTGTGCTTTGTATCTGGCTTATAAGCTAACTGGCTTATTAAGCCCTTATTGCCAAAATCTGCCATCAAAAGGTCAACTGATCTCTTGATTCACAAGGCCTCCTCCTTGAGTCCTTCACAAAAATTGCTTATAACAAGCCCATAGACCATTTCTGATCATTTGGTGAACTTTGGAGTACTTTGACTTTTGGTCAAATAAGCACAAATTGACTTATTTTTTAGAACTGCTTATTGGCACTTGCAACAACTTGGTTTTGTAATAGAAATCATTTTTCTTAGCTTAATAACAAATCTGGAAGGTTACAAGTCTTTTGGTTAAGCTTTTTGCTAGAAAACTAGCTTATTTGGCTTTTTCAGCCAGTTTATTGGCTCTTACAGCTTATTCTACTTGGCTTTTTGTGATTTTCTTGATTATTATTCTTAGTTAAGCTATTTGTGAGCTTTTGCAACAAACCAGAGCTTCTGAGGTGCCCTAAATCTCAAACCCGGCTATTTTGTCTTTTTGTGAATTTTTACTTTGCTTATTTCTGGCTTATTAAGTGTGCTTTTTCAAAATTTCTTTTTACAGATCTCATAAGCATCCCAAAAGAGGGTTGTGTGTCAAATTAGAGCTTATGGCATTAGCTTATTGCTTAATGGGCTAAAAGGCCCAATAAGAATAAGTTGTTTGCTTATTAAGCTGTGATAAGCTCACATTCAGTTTTTGGGCCTTTAGAGTTTTGTTCTTAGAATTAAATTTTGAGTCAGATAGGGCTTTTCCAAGTCAATTGGGCCAAGTTTGACTTTTTGGGCCCAAAAGCCCATTAGCGTTGACTGTTTTTGGTTTTGGCCCATTTGAGGGCCCAATAGGGGTATTCTGGTAATTTCACTTTGATTTTCTGATTATTTAGGTTAAAATAAACTAGTTTGCAAGTTTTTAGAATTTTTTTTAATTTTTGGATTTTTAATATTATTTTATTATTATTTTTCAAATTTCACATTTTCCAACTTTTTACATTTTTCTTAGGTTAAATACATTAAAATAGGAATTTAGCAACTTTTAGATAAATTTTATCACTTTTAGATTAATTTTTATAATTATTTTAAGTTTTAATAGTTTTTAAATCATTTTAAATAGTTTTTATTAGTTTAAAAAATTCTAAAAATAGTTTTTAATCTTTTTAGGTCATTTTAGAGGTTTACCAATTGAAAAATCTTTATTTGGGCTTTTTGATAATTTATTTGATTTTTAGGGCTTTAATTAGCATTTAAAAATTGAATATTTAATTATTTAAAAGGTTTGAAAAAGTTTTGATCATTGGTAAACTCTTAGTTTATTTATTTTGATTTTTGGTGAATTTTTGGTAATTTTAAGAATTAATTTTTTATTTTTGTAGTTTTTACGGTTTTACGTTTTGTCGTCATAGTATTATTTTCACGTCTTCGTCGTCTTCTTTTCTCACCCCCTTCTTAACCAATCATTAATCACAAACATTTAACAAGTTTTTCACACACATATACCTCCTTGGGAAACGAACTTTCACCTTTGGGTCATTAGTGCTTGATTTTCCTAAATCATCACTTAATACTTTACCGCTCATTTACCCTCTTTTGTTTTCCTAAACAAGAGGTGTAATTTTACTTTAACCATTTTGGCGCCGCTGCCGGGGATGTGTGTCGTGATTAATTTGCATTGTTGTTTTTAATATTAACCATAAATAGTATTTGTATTAGTAGAACTCTACTAATACGTATTATCGGTTTTCTTGGTTTTTCTTGTGAAAATATTATTACTATATTGTATTAAGTATCACAACCAATAAACAATATCTCCAAAAGTGTGAAAACACAACCTTGATTCGGGATTTCATCACTCGATCATTGTATTCGAATCTCAAACAAAAAGAAAAAGGCAAAAATAGATAAATACTTTCGTGAAGCTCGATTTTGAAAAATACAAACTATAAGGTGGGTATAAGGCGGGTATTATAAAATATACCCTAAGGAAAAAGGCTCTTAAGTGCTTCGCGCTGCCTCGTTTCCCAGCTTGCTTGTGAGTATTTTGAGATTGAAGGCTAATCGAGGGTTTTGCCGCCCAAAGTATTATTACGTATAATATATTTGCTTGGTTTCTTTGTGATTAAAACCTCTTGAACAATTTGGTTTTCACCAAAGTTCTAAAGTCATTCGAAGGCGTTCACTCCACGTGATCGTTTTCATTCCTTTGAGGCTTCTTTAATCAAGAGTTTGATTCGAGGAGAGATTTTGTAGATTGTTGTCTACGAAGATACACCAAAATCCAAAAAAATTAAATACAATCAAAAACACAAAAAAATTGAAAATTCACAAAACACCAAAAAGAATCTTCTTTGCTCACCTCCCATTCTTCGTGAAGTTTATGATCACTCGTAATCAAGCAAAACGAGCTCGTAAACGTCTTCAAAAGCAAGCCAATCAAGAGATGTTGATTGAAGAACAACCTCCAATTGTTGAACCTATTGTAGAACAAGAAGTCGTCATGGCTAGTCGTACTATGATGGAGTTGCTACAAGCACCCACCGAGGGTTTTGGAGAGGCTATTGTGATATCCGCCATCCTTGCGGAGAATTTCGAGATTAAGACGGGTTTAATGTCGATGTTGCAAGCAAATAAGTTTAGAGGACATGAGAAAGACAACCCGCACTATCACATTAGGAATTTTAATCGTCTCACCGCTACTAGCAAGTTTAAGGATGTTCCACATGACGCCATTAAGATGATGTTGTTTCCATACTCATTAGATGGACCCGCAAAAATCTGGCTTGAGAAAGAACCGCTAAATTCGATTTTGACATGGGGAGATCTCGTTTCTAAGTTTGTGAACAAGTTTTTTCCACCATCTAAAACAACACATTTGAAAAATGAGATTTCACGATTTGTGCAAAGAAATAATGAAAGTTTTTCAATGGCATGGGAACGCTTTAAAGAAATGTTACATGAATGTCCACACCATGATTTTACGGAATTGCATCAAGTTGATACTTTTTATAATGGGCTTAATGATCATGAACGAGATTATTTGAATGCCGCCGCGGGTGGTAATTTTTTGTGCAAGACGACAAATGAGGCTTTACAAATCATCGAGAATAGATCTAAGGTTTATAGCCCTCGTAACACACCGAGTGTTGCCAATTTGGGTTCGTCTTCATCGTCATCGTCTCGTAGCATTAATGCCTTACATGATGAAGCTAATGAGGAAAATCGGTTTTTTGATAGATTTGCTAATCTAATGTCCCATTGGAAAGCTCAAGAAGCTTCAAATTCCGCTTCGGTTAAAGCGGTTGCTAAGAGTTGTTTGTCTTGTGGTGGAGCCCATGATCTTTCCGAGTGCATTACCGCGGATGGTAACACTTCGAGTGCTTATGTAGCAACGAGAACTTACAACCAAAACGGTCAAGGTTCCCGCCCAAATCAAGCTCCACCAAACCAAAATGTTAATAACTATCGAAATAACAACCAAGGTGGTAATTACCAAGGCAATTCACGCAACTACAACAAAGGGAATTATCAAAATGGGAATGGACAAGTCACTAATCAAAACCAAAACCGTGATTTTCAAAACACTACACAAGGTTTTCAAAATGCTCACACTAAAAATTTGCAAGGAGAATTTTTGGATTATGCTAAAGCAAATGATGCTAAATTTGATAACATGCAACGTGAGATGATTAGCTTAAGATCCGAGTTGAAAAACGAGCTTAAAAATGAACTTGCTAATGAACTTAAAACTCATGCAAACAAAATGGAAGGAAATGTCCAACGTCTTCAACAAAACCAACAAAAGATGGAATTAGGACAACATGAGATTAAGCAAGAGTTATTAAAAGCGGATGCTAGGCAATCAAAATTTGAGGACCGAATGGCTAAGATGTTTGAAGCAATCATGTGTAAACCCTCTTCCTCGGGTGGTCTTCCTAGTGATACCATTGCAAACCCGAAGGGAGAAATGAAGGTTATTACTACACGAAGTGGTAAAACTTTCAAGGAACCAATCTCTCGTCCAAGTACTTCTACGGAGAAGGAAATCGAGAAAGAACCCGAGGTGATGGTCGAAAAGGAGCACATTACAATCCCACGAAGTACCGCTCAAACCACACCTACGGTTGAACCAATACCAATTGTGGAACCCGAGTTTCCAAGGCCGTTGCCTAATGACCAACCCACACCACCTTTACCCTACCCTTCGAGACGAAACAAAGAGAAATTGCAAGAACGTAACAAACAACAAATCGAGATTTTTATAAAAATGTTTCAACAAGTGCATTTTGATGTGAGTTTAGCCGACACGTTGTTATATATGCCTCGTTTCGCTTCCACTTTTAAAAGTATGATGAGCGATAAGGAAAAGCTTTCAAAGCTTGCTAATTGTTCTTCGGTTTATCTTAACCGCATACCGGAAAAAGTTGGTGACCCCGGAAAGTTTCTTATTCCTTGTGACATACAAGATATGAAAGAATGCCTCGCCTTGGCCGATCTTGGTGCGAGCATTAATTTGATGCCATTTTCCATTTGGAAATTGCTTTCGCTTTCGGCTCTTATTCCTTCGAACATGTCTATCGAGATGGCCGATCATTCAACGATTTTAGCATGTGGAGTAGCCGAAGATGTTTTCGTGAAAGTTGGGAAGTTCTACTATCCCGTTGATTTTATAGTAGTTGACATCCCCGCGGATCCTCAAGTTCCTCTAATTTTAGGACGTTCATTTTTAGACACTTCGAAATCGCTTATCGATGTTCATGCAAGAACTATCACTTTGAGATTCAACGAAGAGGAACTTGTTATAAACTCTACTTAAAACTCGAAACCTTCTCATGTTTATGCAATCGCTACCATCAATCACATTGACATCGTTGATGTGGTTTGCGATGACTTTTCACAAGAAGTGTTAGGTTTTTCCGATAGCTCGTCAAGTGGCAATCCCACTATTTTGGATCCGATTCTTGCTAATTCTACACCAAATCTCACTCCATTCCAAGGAGGCGATCTCACTTCAAATGAAATCGATAATGAAGATGAGGTGTTGATTAGTGATGATACTTCTATTCCACCATTTCTTCCGCCGATGGAGGTTATGAGTGTTGAACCAAAATCTTCAATCGAGGAACCACCTATCCTTGAATTGAAAGATCTTCCTTCTCACCTTGAATACGCATTCTTGGAAGGTGATGACAAGTTGCCGGTTATTATTGCAAGAGGTCTTGCTAATGATGAAAAAACCGAGCTCTTGAAAGTTCTTAAAGCTCATAAAGGGGCAATTGCGTGGAAAATATCCGACATTAAGGGTATTGACCCAAAATTTTGTACTCACAAGATTTTAATGGAGGAGGACTACAAACCCGCAATTCAAAGTCAAAGGAGGGTGAATCCCAAAATTCACGATGTCATTAAAAAGGAGGTCCTTAAACTCCTTGACGCGGGAATGATTTATCCTATATCCGATAGCCCATGGGTGAGCCCAATCCATTGTGTCCCTGAAAAGGGAGGAATGACCGTTGTGCCCAATGAAAACAACGAGTTAATTCCCACTCGTGTTGTGACCGGTTGGAGGGTGTGTATTGACTACCGAAAGTTAAATGACGCCACTCGTAAAGACCACTTTCCTTTGCCCTTCATGGATCAAATGTTGGAGTGACTTGCGGGAAATGAATTCTATTCCTTTTTAGATGGTTTTTCCGGCTACTTTCAAATCCCTATCGACCCTCGTGATCAAGAGAAGACTACTTTTACGTGTCCTTATGGAACGTTCGCTTATCGTAGGATGCCTTTCGGACTTTGTAATGCACCGGGTACGTTTCAACGGTGTATGATGGCGATTTTTCACGATATGATCGAGAAGTCGATGGAAGTGTTTATGGATGACTTCTCGGTGTTTGGCAATTCGTTCACATCATGTTTATCTAATCTCGAGCAAATGTTAAAACGTTGTGAAGAAACCAATCTTGTGCTTAATTGGGAAAAATGTCATTTTATGTGTAAACAAGGAATCGTCTTAGGACATAAGGTGTCGAAAGCGGGGATTGAGGTCGATAAAGCTAAGGTAGACGTCATCGCCAAGTTACCTCATCCCAAAACCGTTAAGGGAGTTAGGAGTTTCCTAGGCCACGCGGGCTTTTATCGTCGTTTCATCAAGGACTTTTCGAAAATCTCTCGACCTATGACACACCTTCTCGAGAAGGATGCTCCTTTTAACTTCAATGAGGATTGTGTTAGAGCTTTCGAAACTCTCAAAAGGAAACTTACCGAAGCTCCCATTCTTGTTGCTCCTAATTGGGAATTACCCTTTGAAATCATGTGCGATGCAAGTGATTATGCTATAGGGGCCGTCTTAGGGCAACGTTATGACAAGCATTTCCGTCCTATCCACTATGCTAGTAAGACGATGACCGAGGCTCAATTAAAGTACACCACAACGGAAAAGGAATTCCTTGCCGTGGTCTATGCTTTTGAGAAATTCCGACCTTATCTCGTCTTGACTAAAAGCATCGTGTATACCGACCATTCGGCTATCAAGTATCTCTTAGCTAAGCAAGATGCTAAGCCGAGATTGCTTCGTTGGATGCTCCTCCTCCAAGAATTTGATGTCACCGAGCTTGACAAAAAAGGAGCCGAGAATCTAGCAGCCGATCATCTCTCTCGTCTAGAAGATCCTCACAAAGATGTTTTCGAGAACAAGGAAATCACCGAAACATTTCCTCTCGAGACTCTCGGTGTAGTGAATTCTAAAGACACCACCCCATGGTTTTCCGACATTGCAAATTACCATGCGGGCAATTTCATAATCAAGGGTATGACGACACAACAAAAACGAAAGTTCTTTCGTGACGTCAAGTTCTATTTTTGGGACGACCCTCATCTCTTTCGGGTTTGTGCGGATCAACTCGTTCGACGTTGTGTTTTTGGTGCCGAAGCTTCTAACATCCTTAGAGCTTGTCACGAGGGACCCACGGGTGGTCACCACGGTGCTAATCTCACGGCTAAGAAAGTGTTTGATGCCGGTTTCTTTTGGCCTTCTATCTATCGTGATGCACACGCACTTGTGAAGTCGTGTGATTCATGCCAACGTCAAGGAAGATCGTCTCAACGTGATGAAATGCCGCAAAACATAATTCAAGTGTGTGACATTTTCGACATATGGGGAATAGACTTTATGGGGCCGTTCCCATCGTCTCATGGCAACAAATATATCCTCGTCGCGGTGGACTACCTTTCTAAGTGGGTGGAAGCTAAGGCTTTGCCTACTAATGATGCTCGTGTGGTAGTGAAGTTTTTGAAGCAACTATTCTCTCGGTTCGGGACCCCTCGTGCTATTATAAGCGATCGTGGAACCCATTTTTGTAATGACCAATTCGAAAAGGTTCTAAAGAAATATGGAGTTACTCATCGTCTTTCTACGGCTTATCACCCGCAAATGAGTGGGCAAGTCGAGGTTTCGAACCGAGCTTTGAAGAGGATTTTAGAGAGGTCAATTGGATAAAACCGTGCTTCATGGTCCGACAAACTCGATGACGCTTTATGGGCCTTTAGGACTGCTTATAAGACACCTATCGGTTGCACTCCTTATAAGTTAGTCTATGGGAAGAATTGTCATTTGCCCATTGAATTGGAGCACAAGGCATATTGGGCCCTTAAGCATGCAAACTTTGACTTGAAGACCGCGGGAGATCACCTGAAAATACAATTGAATGAATTGGATGAATTAAGAGATAATGCTTATGAAAATTCATTAATCTTTAAAGAAAAGACAAAAAAGTTTCATGATTCAAAGATTAAAAATCGGGTTTTTAACGTTGGTGATCAAGTGTTGCTTTTTAACTCTATACTTAAGATATTTTCTGGGAAATTGAAATCTCGTTGGTCGGGTCCGTTCACCATTACACAAGTGTTTCCGTATGGGACCATCGAGCTAGCTCAAGATGATGGTCCTAATTTCAAGGTGAATGGACATAGGCTTAAGCACTACTTTGGTGGGGAAATTCCTTCAATGGTTGCCCTCGACCAAGTCACCTTCCCCAATGATAATTAGCATTGAGGGGATCAAGTCGAGCTCATGACTCGGTAATAAAAAACGAGGTGCCTCGTGGGGGAGATCCCATGCTTATCCTTTATGCTTACTATTCACTAATAAGGGGACTTGTACCCTTTCAACTCGTTGTCTCGTGGTTGTTTGTGATTGTGTTATCTAGATCATCATCATCATCTACGATTGAAGACTCTCGTGTTCGTTTACGTGAGCCTCCATCGTTTGCTTGAAGAAGTTTTCATGAATCCATGACATATCCTTTATTGTTCTAACAATTATCTTTTAGCATACTTAATAAAAGGCTTTATATATATTGTTGATCACCTTTTCCATGCTAGATCCTAAGCATTCGATTCTTTGTCTCTAGTATGGGGGTGCTCCACCCTTACACTCGAAACATTGAGGACAATGTTTACTTTTAGTATGGGGGGTGAATAGATACTTGCTTTGCTACGCCCTCACGCTCTCCAACTTTCAATGTTTTGTTTTGGTTGCTAATAAGGCTAAAAATGGCAAAATTTTAAAATTTTTCTTAGTTTTCATAAGTGTTTTTAAGACACGAATGTATATTTTCCGATGGGTAGAATAAGAGTTAATTTTTGACTTGATGGGCATTTGGAGCCATTTACATTCCTTAACTCGCTCAATTCAAGTTTTGCTAGACTTTTATATAGGGAGCTTTAAAACGCGAAAGTCTTAGCTCATTCGGGTTAAGAACAAGAACTTTTCGCAAGTTCCTATAATTGATCCTAGAAAGTCACTTATCAAGGGAACTATAAAACACATTCTCTAAACTTGAAAAAATCCAAGAAAGTGCAAGATCCTATAGGTGGCTTGAAAACCCAAAACTTTGATTTGATATAGTCTTAATGAAAGCTAATCCAAATTTGGCTTAATTTTGACTTGCATGGCTAAGTATTCACGAGTCTCTTTAATTAGAGGTCTTTATATAGTGAAGAACGAGAGATGGTAGAGTTAGACAAGTGATCATGCTAAACGTAGAACATGAAAATGTTCTTTCAAAAACTCATATGTTTTTAATTGTGGCTTTTTCTTCCCATAAGATCAATGCATTAGGAATAAATCATAATTGCAATAAGTAAGGTCGTACGATTTGAAAGGTTACTTAGCCTCTAGCGCAAGATCGTTTAAAAGTTGCTCGGGGTTGAATAGAGTTCATATCCAAGGCATAACTTATTGAAGCGGGACGCGAAGATTGGCGATCATCCAAAAAGGCCCTAACAAGGCATGAGGAGCTCTATTTTTTGCTAAAGATCCAAGATGATGTGAAGTATCATTATTCCTAAATCAATATGAAGGATCGAGACACACGACGAAAAGCAATTACTCCCCTAAAGATCATGGAGAAAGTCTATCCAAAAAGACCCTTACAAGGTATGAGGATAAATATATCCAAGTCCGAAAAGGAGGCGGATCGTTGTATATCAAAATCCAAAGTAAAGATTGAAGAAAAATGATGAAGTCGTGGTCCAAATATGAAGAATCTCTCAAAAACGTCAAGTGAAGAAAGTCCAAATATATGAAGAGAAGACCATAATTTCAAGAACGTCTTCCCAAGATTTGAAGTATGAAGTACATGCCAAATATCGGTCTGAGAAAGGTCTCAAATCATGAAACGAGTTATGTCAAGATATGAACTTAAGGAGTTACACGAGAAGCTGTTTTAAAAGATTTTGTCCTTCGGCTAACTATTAATCAAATCGTGCTACTTTGCTTTCGGACTAATAACTACTCAAATAAGTCAATATGAATCACTTGTGATCCATGACAAATAGTTAAAAAATGCTAGTAACCCATTTCCTTTTATAATAACTAGGATTGCGGGGAGAAAAAGTATTACACAATTTGGACGTATGAGTAGTGTTAGCATTGTGACTTGTACCAACAATGATCTCGTTTTTGCACTTAGCATGGAATGTATGACAATCAAGGATGACGAAGTTTACTCTAAGGGACATTTACTTGTTTCTATTCTTTGACCCTAAAAGTCACTTTCGTGATGAAAATCATACATTATGTCTTTACACATCTTCGTAGTATGTTGCAAGTCTTTTACTCTTCAATAAAGGTTAATAAAATTGAACTTCGGTGATGCTTAGATACTTTATTCTAGCATTGCGTGAGGGCACGGAAATGGCTTAGTATGGGGGAGTGATGAGATGGCATTTATACATGATCTCATCGTTCTTTTCGGGCTTTTAATGCATAAAAATGTCATAATATACCATATATATGTTTGTGTTTGTTTACTTGTGTATTTTAGGTATGGATATCGTGAAAAAGACAAAAGATCACAAGATACAAGGAAAAACGGACACGAGAAACGAAGCCGTACAAAGAACTGGGCCCTATTCATGGAATATTCAACAAGTACCCTTGATGACTTGAAGACATACAAGATTGATCCTCATTAATTGAAGAAATGACACTTAAAACCCTTGTATATTGATAATTACAAGTTTGGTCCCTTAAGTTTGTCAAAATTACACAAATGGTCCTTCAACTTTGAAGAAATGGCAAGATTAGTCCCTCAACAATTTCAAATTGCCAACAATGGTCCCTCATGAAGCCAAAGATACATTGAAGACCTTTGAAGATCAAGAATGTCCAAGATCAGCCCTTGAACTATCTCAAAATGGCAAAAATAATCCTTATAAACCTTGTTGGAAAGTTTTGTGCCAAAATTGCCAAGTCTTGAAAGTTGACAACAAAGGAAATGGGCGCTGACACGTTTTAAAACACAAATGAAAGGAAAGAAGAAAAAGAAGGGCCAAAGTTGTATACTTGAAACATTCAAACCTGAAAAATGCGCCAAACAACTCTTTTCCCCTAATTTCGGATCAAAAGTACTACTGTTTACCCTTCTTCACCCCCAGTTTTTACTCCACTTAAACTTAGGGTAAAAAACAATTCCCTTTGCGCACACTTGATTCACATGTGCAGAAACCTATCCCACACCAAAAACCCTCACTCCCACTCACAATGGACCCCACCCCCAATTCCCTTTCAACCAATCAGAATGCAACTAACTCTCCAAGTAATCTGACGTGTCCAAATCAACAGCCTAGGATCCTTGCTTCATTCCAAAGCTAAAATGAACAGCCTTGATCAACTTGGACAGCTCAAATTCAGAAAACGTCTAGAAGAACTTAAGGGCATTTTAGAGAATTCACTTCTAGGGTTTGTGAATAGTGTAGCCTGGCATTTGCCTATAAAAGGAGACCTCAACATGTGAGAGTCCCTTTGTTCCAGTCTTTGCCTTTTAAACTTGTAATTCCTTTTTAAAATTTATAAAAGTTGGTATTTTGAGAAAATTGTAATTCCTTTTTATGTTTTAGAAAGTTGGTATTGTTTAAAGGTGATTCTGAGTTCCATTTGATGTTATAAGTGTGCTTGAATCATTTGGTTCAAGGACGTTTATGTTTGGTAAGTTTTTCAAGTTTGAAAAAGCTTGAAAGAAGGTTTCTAATTCTGATATTTTTGTGTACTAACCCTTGTCCATAAGCTATAAGCTCTTGCAAGCTTGTTGACACCAAGCTTGGGAAGGGATTAGAGCCCTTGGTTGAGTTGTTTGCTGCTTGTGTTGAAGAAATCAAGTCCTTGAGGTTCTACTTTGAACCATCAACCAAGGCAGTCTTGCATCTCCTTTGTTGAAGTACCTTGGTCTTGTTCTAGTTGTTGAACAAGGTCCAAGGAGCTTAGCTGGCCTTCCTAGGATGTTTTGGAAGGCAGGTATAACCTCTTGTTAAGATTCCTCTAAAAAATCATATGTTACTGCCTGTTTTGGATTTTGAGCTTTGATTTTGTGTTCTTGTGTTTATGCTTTGTGTTTTATGGTTGGTATCTGTTAGTTGTCACCTAGTGTAGCTATTTGATCATTAAAATCAATAGGTTGTGTTTAAAAATCAGAAGTTTGTTTGAAAAGTGGTTGATTAAGGGTTGTTTGGGATTACTGGTTATTAAGGCCTTGTGGCCTTGTGCCCTTGGTTCTTAGGGTTTGGGTGGTCTAAACAAGTCTTAATATACAAGTTTTAGTCATTGGTTAAGTTTCTGAAAGTTTGGAAAAGGGATTTTAAGTTTTGCAAAAATCTGATAAAAGTGGTTTTGGAATTGGTCAAACACATCAGATCCAATAACTTCTTTGTTACTTGGATCTAAGGTCTGAAATCAGGTTTGGGAATAGTTTAGGTGATAAGCTATCTATTGGTTATCTGGTTGTTGAATTTGGTGGCTAATTGTGGTTGCTATAGCTTATCAAAGTTTGCTGAAGTGGTCATTTGCATCAGCAAAGTGACCACCTCATTTTGTGCTTATATTTGTTATCCTAGTGTATGCCTTGTGATTTTGCTGCTTGGAACTTGTTTATGTGCTGCTTGTGAGTGGATTTTGCTATTTGGTGTGCTTTGTATCTGGCTTATAAGCTAACTGGCTTATTAAGCCCTTATTGCCAAAATCTGCCATCAAAAGGTCAACTGATCTCTTGATTCATAAGGCCTCCTCCTTGAGTCCTTCACAAAAATTGCTTATAACAAGCCCATAGACCATTTCTGATCATTTGGTGAACTTTGGAGTACTTTGACTTTTGGTCAAATAAGCACAAATTGACTTATTTTTGAGAACTGCTTATTGGCACTTGCAACAACTTGGTTTTGTAATAGAAATCATTTTTCTTAGCTTAATAACAAATCTGGAAGGTTACAAGTCTTTTGGTTAAGCTTTTGCTAGAAAACTAGCTTATTTGGCTTTTTCAGCCAGCTTATTGGCTCTTACAGCTTATTCTACTTGGCGTTTTGTGATTTTCTTGATTGATTATTCTTAGTTAAGCTATTTGTGAGATTTTGCAACAAACCAGAGCTTCTGAGGTGCCCTAAATCTCAAACCCGACTATTTTATCTTTTAGTGAATTTTTACTTTGCTTATTTATGGCTTATTGAGTGTGCTTTTTCAAAATTTCTTTTTACAGATCTCATAAGCATCCCAAAAGAAGGTTGTGTGTCAAATTAGAGCTTATTGCTTAATGGGCTAAAAGGCCCAATAAGAATAAGCTGTTTGCTTATTAAGCTATGATAAGCTCACATTCAGCTTTTGGGCCTTTAGAGTTTTGTTCTTAGAATTAAATTTTGAGTCAGATAGGGCTTTTCCAAGTCAATTGGGCCAAGTTTGACTTTTTGGGCCCAAAAGCCCATTAGTGTTGACTGTTTTTGGTTTTGGCCCATTTGAGGGCCCAATAGGGGTATTCTAGTAATTTCACTTTGATTTTCTGATTATTTAGGTTAAAATAAACTAGTTTGCACGTTTTTAGAATTTTTATAATTTTTGGATTTTTAATATTATTTTAATATTATTTTATTATTATTTTTCAAATTTCACATTTTCCAACTTTTTACATTTTTCTTAGGTTAAATACATTAAAATAGGAATTTAGCAACTTTTAGAATAAATTTTATCACTTTTAGATTAATTTTTATAATTATTTTAAGATTTAATAGTTTTTAAATCATTTTAAATAGTTTTTATTAGTTTAAAAATTTCTAAAAATAGTTTTTAATCTTTTTAGGTCATTTTAGAGGTTTACCAATTGAAAAATCTTTATTTGGGCTTTTTGATAATTTATTTGATTTTTAGGGCTTTAATTAGCATTTAAAAATTGAATATTTAATTATTTAAAAGGTTTGAAAAAGTTTTGATCATTGGTAAACTCTTAGTTTATTTATTTTGATTTTTGGTGAATTTTTGGTAATTTTTAGAATTAATTTTTTATTTTTGTAGTTTTTACGGTTTTACGTTTTGTCGTTATAAGTATTATTTTCACGTCTTCGTCATCTTCTTTTCTCACCCCATTCTTAACCAATCATTAATCACAAACATTTAACAAGTTTTTCACACACATATACCTTCTTGGGAAACGAACTTTCACCTTTGGGTCATTAGTGCTTGATTTTCCTAAATCATCACTTAATACTTTACCGCTCATTTACCCTCTTTTGTTTTCCTAAACAAGAGGTGTAATTTTACTTTAACCACACTTACAATGTCTTGACGCGAGCCTTTTGGAACAACGGGAATAACCTGCCTAAAATCTCCTTCAAAAACAATTGTCATGCCTCCAAATGGCTCTTGATTCATTTCGTGCATGTTTGTCCTCAGTACGTCCTTTAAGGTGCGATCAAGAGCCTCAAAACAAAGTTTGTTTGCCATCGGAGCCTCGTCCCAAATAATAAGCTTACATTTCTTTAACAACTGGCCAAGATCACTTTGAGGACATATGGAGCAGGTATACGTTTCATCTACATTTATCGGAATACGAAACCGGGAATGTGCAGTCCTACCTCCAGGCATCAACAAAGACGTAATACCGCTAGATGAAACGTTTAACACGATGTCTCCTCGTCTCCTAATACCAGCGGCTAGTGTCTTCCATAGGAAAGTCTTTCCTGTACCTCTGTATCCGTAAACAAAATACACTCCTCCGCTCACCTCCTCAACAGAATCCATGATAGTGTCATAAACGCCTTTTTGTTCTGCGGTTAAAGAAGCGTACAGGCGTTCATACTCGTTTTGTAGCTCAACGGGATCATAATCAGTCTCATCATATGTAAGACGATTTCCAAATGCAGTCATGTATCTGTCGTCTGGATAAGGCATCTCAGGCCAACTACGTAGGGAATAACCTCTGGATCGCATAAGTTATTTTGTATAGAACAAACATACATTCTTCTTTTCTTCATCGTCGACAATCAAATCTGCAAAATAATAAAGGTTATCAAAAAAAAATAAGCATATGGGAATCATTGCTTCAAATTTTAAATTACATTTTGTGTACTAAATACAGGAGCATAAAGGTTTACATGGATCGTTCAAAAGCTATCTCTTCTTGAGTTGCACATCCTTTGCCATCAAGTGCCATGTTTCTAACTAAACTTCCAAAGGTTTGGTGAGTTCCTTTTGCGTCAGCAGTGTAACAAACAACTCACGGATTTGATCAGGAGGTGCCCAATGTCTAGCGTCTTTAATACTCTCGACATACTCCTTGTCGTCCTCTAAAAGTCCAGCCGCATAGCAAGCTTCTTTGTATGTAGGATAACAATCTTGTTAACTGGTTTTATCCCGTCATGGTCTATACAACCTTTCGCACTATTTAACAGCATCCTACAATAGTAGGCGTCTCCTGTAGATATAGGCACATTATGAATTCTACCAATCGCTCTTCCTTTCTTCCTAAAGCTCCATATTCTTTTAGATGCGTTCCATACAAATTTTGTTGGAAACTCAGCATACGTAAGCTCTCGTGCAACCGGATAGTGTTCATTCATTTTTAACCAACCTTCAATAATACTAATTCCAACAGTACGCTTGTGAATGACGGTTTCAAGGTCTGAGTTCTCGTCGTAAACTATTTGTTGGTCCCCTGGTAAGTGAAACGACAACCGCTCAACAGCAGGTGTTCGGTAATGAACCTCAAAACCAAATATTATCCACGCCGCCTCACACACGGATAGATATCTACAATCTAAGTAAGCCTTGATTTCGTCTACAGGTTTTTCAACTTGTTCACCGTCTTTCGTTGTACCCGGTTTATACAACTGTGCCGAGACCCTATCTGGTCCTTTGTTAATGTACTTAAACAAATACTTTATAGATCCGGTCTGATTGAACCACTCTACATTAATGTGACACTGATATCGTTTTAGAAGAGTGGCATTATACGGTATAACATAACCGTTATGGAGCTGAACTCCTTTAGCAGCTTCCACATACCTACCGTTATCACGTCTTTTATATACAGGGTACCCATCAGCGTCAGCGGAGCTGTGTTTTTCGTAGAACTTAAATGTGAAATGTTTGCTACATTTACCGTCGACCATAAAAACCTGTTTAGGCTCGTCCGCACCGCAAGGACCGTGCATCATAAAATCAGAAACCGATTTGTATAATTCTGGATCTTCGTTTTTATCCGGTATCTCTGAGGAAATGTATTTGTCAATTTGCTCAGCATTTGGCACCTTGTCGTCCCTATGCAAGAACAAACACAGATGCGCGTGAGGGAGACCTCTCTTTTGGAATTCTACCGTGTACACAACTGTTAAAAGAAGAACAATACTCGTAGTTTAATACAAATTACGCTAATAACCAAATAAATGTTTCGTTATTAATAAATAGATTCAAGCTAATAGTTTGTTGTATTTACTTGCTTGGGTACGCCCAAACAATCGCATATCTTTCACGTCCTTCACCAGCATGTCAAGTTTCTGTTTGAAAACTCTTGTTAGCACGTCCGGTCTGTCGGAAGATTTAAGGTTATTATCACGCATGAATCGTGCAACCTCTGGCCAGTTTGGATTACATGTTATGGTTATGAACAAATCCGGGCATCCGTACCATCTACATAATGCCATGGCGTCCATATAGTTCTGCTTCATGAACCTTGGACCACCGGTAAACGTAGAAGGCAAGGCTATCGGTTTCCCAAGAACTGTCGGGTCGGTATTTCCAGATGCAATGCTTTTACGGATGTTCGAGTATGTATCACACCTTAGTTTAGACTGATTAGACCGGTGGAAATACAAGCGTTCAGTCTCCACCATTGTATAACCATCCACAAGAAAATGCTGAAACAAACGACCCCCACGAACAAATAAATTTTCTTGATTCGGTCTGTCTTGTATTTGAAAAGCAAACCACTTACGCATATCAACATATTTTCGTTTTTCCTCTTCGTCTTTGTTCTCCTCTTCAGCCGGGTTCAGTATTCTTTGGACAAACTTTTTTTTATGATGCATTTCAAGATAATAACCATCTTGTCCACGCGGCATCAACAAAGGGTACTACAAAGGAAGATACATCGGATGGAAAATGTTGATACGTTGGAAACCTTCTTTACGTTTTTCGATGATAATATCTCTTTGATTTACGCAAGCATCAAAGTCACCTACAATCAGTCCAGCGACCTCGTTGGCAGTTGGTAGATTGTAGTTCCGCCCATCTTTACCACGTTTGGCTACCAACTTTATTTTAATATTTTGCTCGGTGTCTTGATTGTAACTGTCACACGCCCTTCTAAATGTTTTAACCAAATTACTCGAGGTGTCCAAAACATCTTTAACTTCACGAATTATGTTTCTGTCAATAGGATGCTTAGCGTTAGCAGGAGCGGACGATGTGTTAGAGCCGCTGCAATTTATACATAACATGTCAATAATATAAACTGTGTGGCAACTTTGGATTAAAACAATATCAAGAACATGCAAACATTGAAACGAATAAATTACCTTAACGCTTTTACTCTGTTATCTACCTCGTTCTCAGTATCATAGATATACAGTTGTGTGAACTTGGGCGTCTCACCATTCTCGGGAAGCAAGCTCCCAGTTTTATGATATGTTTGTCCGTGCAAGCGAAACACATAAGGTCCGCGTCCGTTCTTATTTATTGAGTCGTCAACCGTCCCTCCCATGGAAGTAAAAGCAAACATACTGTTGTATGATCTGATGTTGTTTTTAAAATTTTGACTCTTTGCATCGTTGTTGTTAAACAAATCAACCAACTTTTTTGGAGCCGGCATGGGTTTTTTTAATAAAAACTTTTCCCTTTTGACAACATATATTGTTGTTTGGATTCTAGTTGCCTGTTCTTGCTTCTTTCTCCCATACCAAAACATGACATTCTGTGCACTCATATATAGGGTCGCCATGGTCGTAGTATTCTGGACATGAACAAAAATAATAAGCAAAATGTGAATAACGGAAAGTATTTTCAATGTGACATTGAGTAGGAACCTATGTTAATACCTTTAGATATTCCAACGTATTTATCATAGACTTTTCTGACATTTCCATCGTCACCACCAAGATTAAATAGTATCAGAGTTTGAGGTATTCGCGACATCCGCTTATTTTTTGTTGGCAACCTTGATGATTCACCGACTTCGTATGTTGAGTTATTTGCTGATAGAGATTGCATGTTTTTTGTAACACCGGAATTAGAGTTACTTCTAACTGGTTGCCTAACACTTTGAGCGACAGGTGTTTCAAAAATAACTGAAAATTATTATATGTGACAACGAATCAGTTAATTGATAGTAAATGATATTGAATAAACATATGGTAAGACTGAAATATATAAAGTTGTTACCGTTTGTTACATCACTCAAGGGGGATTGTCGGATACGCGTTGATGAACATGCACCTGATGGATCCTTGGTAATACCATACGCAGCAGGGGACGTAGTAGCATTCGCTGTCTTTCTTGGTCTAACTCGACCAATTTTGGGTTGTTGCATCGTTACTGAAACAAATATTCAATATGTTTATAAATGTATTTTTCTTTAAACGATGTTTTAACTAATTTATACATGAAATGTATAAATTTCTTACCGTTCGTAACATCACTCAACTGAGATTGTGGGACACGTGTTGATGAACCTGTTAAAACTTGCATACCGCGTGACACCGGACTGTTTGCAGGGCTTATAAAATGATTAAAATTGATGTTGGTGCTGGTAAGTATTGGACTTTGGGACACTGCATACATATGATTCAGAGATTAACTTTCCAGATATATTGTATATATTTTACAAACATATTAATAGTGTAATGAAATATATGTGACATTACCGGTTGAGTTTCCAGATGCTGGATTAGTAATAATATCATGCGACAAAGGAGGCGTAGTAAGCTTTGGTGTTTTCCTTGGTCTACCTCTACCAACCACTGGTGTCACGATGTTTGTTTGTTTATCTTTCACAGACGCAACATGTTTTTTGGTGTCTTACCATTTTCATTAACACTATTTTTGCCATTATTTGTAACAGATTGCTGATTTAAACCTAACATAATATAACATAATTTATAATGAATCAAATGTAAAACATACTACATAGTCATGTTAACCTCCAAAAATTGTTACTAAAGTTAGTAAATAACACACCTGATTGTGATTGATTAGTTTGAAGTAATGTTTGTCTAAACCGTACAGGGTCATTCTGAATTAATGGTGATAGACTTGGCATGGAGGTTATATTTTGTGAGAAATCTGAAACATGATAAATAAACAGAGATGTTATGCTTACTTTAAAAAAATATCAGTGTGCTAATAAAATTATATATGCCTTTTTAAGGTTACATACTTACAATTACCAAAGCCAGAATTTACTTGTCGATTATTGCTTGCTTGATGGGACATTGTATGCTGTGTTAAAGAACCTACTCATAAACAGATAATAAGTTTAGTCTAACCAATGGTCATGTAAGGAAACCTAAAGAAAAATACACGACTAACAACCATATGAACTAACTTGTATGTGATTCAGAAATTGTCAACCCTGTTTGCCTGACTTGAGGAACATCGCCCAATGATGGTGATAATTGAGTTACAAATGTGTTCCTATTTATTCCCAAACCTGTTACTTCATTTAATTGCAAGAGGTTTGTATGTCATTCTTTCGTTAAACAAACGTCACTCGTGTATTAACATAACTAAAAGTTAAATACTTTACACAACAAACAGGTTAACTTACAGTTACTAACGTCTGATAAAGGAAGCCTTGTTTGTATCCCAGTATGCGTAGAAGAACCTGTTACCGTTCAAACCAAATAATTAGAATGCATATTTTTTCATACATCTGTAAATAATTCTAACAATAATGATAACTACTTAGCATAAAGTATTTTAAAGGACAGTTTCATAAACCTGTGATATTGATTTGTCCTATGAGAGCAGTGTTGTATTTTGGAACACCTCCATCAAGTGGATCATCTAATAACATAAGAACAAACAAATCAATATCTTGATTAACATGCAAAAAAACGAATAAATCATTTAATGTGAACAACCAACTTACAATTGAGTATTTCAGCAAGTGATACTCTTCTTTTTGGAGTCGGTGTACTTTTTTCTGATGTAGGAACAGCTTGATTTGAATGTTGACGGCTCATGTTGACATTGAAATAAGAGTTTTCATTTGAATGCAGCATGTTTTGATTCACAACAACTTTCTTTTTACGCTTTCTTGATTCGATTTGATTGTTATCGTCCATGTTAATGGATTAGTACATATGTGGAGAAATTTTTTGTGTTTATGAACCTGTGTATTTGCATAAAACATTGAACAAACAATATTTATAAATGTAACATTTTAATATGTATGACTTTAGGGATTCTTATTTAATACTCATAAATCAGATGATTTATTTGTAGAAGTCACATTTATGGTAATTAGTAAAAATATTGTAACTGAAAATGGCACAATTAATAACAGATCAACACCAATTTTAATTCAAATCAAATACAATTAATGAGAGATTCATTAACAAATCTGAAAACATTAAATTTATTACTCAAAAACATAAGACAAACATTTTTTGATAACCATAGTTCCACCATGTATGTTTAATCATCACTGAAGTAGTTGATGTTAACATAGCAGTCATAGTCTAACTCAAGTCCCATTGCACGAAATTCCTGAATCATGACATCGGCCTTAAGAAACCTCGCACTCACGCAGTTCAAGACCTCTTGGCAATCATTATGATCCTCAACATTCAGTTTTAGCCAGTCAACCATAACAGAGGTGTCCAAATCAGTTGTTGTAAAACCCAGTACGGCCGTATCCTTAATTCGGGGACGAATTATTCTTTTTAGAAGGGAAGAATTGTAAAACCCGTATTTAAATCAGAAATGTAAATACGCGGTTTAATTATTTAAACTATTTACGTATTAATTATTGACGAAAACAAACGTGGGAAAGTAAGGAAAGTAAAAGCGCGAGAATTAAATATGAACATACGTAAAGAAATATAAATGTCAACAATTAATTTTAAAAAAAAAAGAGAAAACTATGTAAGAAGAAACAAGGGCCGGTTTAAAAAAAATAGAAGATTTTGGGCTTAAGCCCATTTAAAAAAAAGGTTATACACGGGAGATTACCCACTTTTGCCATAATCAGTTAAAAAGAAAAAAAAACGCCTAGTCTCTCTAGGGTTTGTGGCCGCCAGGTTTAAAAAAAAGAAGACTCAGACTCAATTCTCCATCACAAATCAGTGTTTAATCCTCCATCTTCTTTAATCATATCACGGTAATCACTCTCGTTTCCATTCCCATTGGTTATCACGTTTTTATTTTGATTTTAGGGTTTATAAACGAAACTTATGACGAATCTTGAATAAGCGTGATTAAAGGATGTCGGGGTGTTGTCTTCTCACAGAAACCGAGACCATAAGGTCTCGGTATATGCTGCCCTCGTGCCAGCCATGACCACAGGCCACATGGTGGTGCTTCTTTTGGCCCAGCCGCGAGCAAAACACACCCCAAACAGGGGTTATAAGATTTAGGGGGTCGGGTCATGGTGTGATCAGTGAAACCGAGACACCACCATGTATCGGTGGTCCTTTCTCTGCCCAGCCGTGACCCACACAGGGGCGTCTTAGGGATGTGTTCGACCCACAGCAGACAAACAACCCAATCGGGGTGTTTAAAATTATCCAGGGCGTTTGGCTTAATAAAACCAGTGGGAACCTTGTTAAAAACAGTGAGAACATAACATATAATCAGTGGGAAAGTTTTGGACAAAAACTAATACCTTTTGGTTGAAATTAGCGACGGTTTAGTGACACTAAATTCCGTCGCAGAATTGTTTATGACAGTTTTATACAGTTTTTTTTAAAATCCAGTTTTTGGTGACACTTTTAGCGACGCAGATTCTGTCACTAATTCGTGTAGACAAAATTAATATTATTGGCTTGTTTTAGTGCGACCGAGAATAGGGTATCTCGGTAGGCTCGGGATGTAGTTTAAACATATAAACGAAGATTTATATATTATACTTTTTTTTATTAATTGTTTTATGAGTGTCTTAAATTATATTTTAAATGAGCTAAATTAAAATAGTTTTAATATTTAAAAAGGGTATAATTTTATTATATGAATTATATTACTTTAAAACTTCTAATTTAGAAATCTTACGTTTTAACGAGTTAATTTATTTTAATATTAACATAACGTCAGAACACGTTGAATCATATTTATTAGGGAGTCATTATATATATATTAAGAGGATTAATATAAATTCAGAGTCATCAGCTAAAATACGTACAGATTTCTAGAAATAGAATAAATAATAGAAAAAAAAATAAGATCCAGAAATTAAATAAACGAATATCAGTTTACTTATTTGCGTCCCTTATTCATGTAGCTCGCGTGAAATCAGAGTAGACTTTCCGTCAGTTGATCTCGGTCGGTTACTGGACACGAGGTACGGATTTCCGTCCTTTCAGTAAGGACTTCCTTTCTATGGATGATTAGGATTCCCCGTCTGCAGCCAAATGTTTTTCCCGTATGTGTTTAAGCTTATCGGAAATCATGTTAAAAACGAAATAAGTTTCCTGAGCATTATTTACAAGCACGACCAGTTTATGTACTAGTTACGGAGGTACCGTAACCACGGCACTAGAGGCACCGGTGTCGTGACTCACATGCAGGAGAGTGATATCCTGCATCGTCCCACTCATGTTCAGTTTGGCCATTTTTATATGTATGTTTAGTGGGGCGTATGGATGCATCCTAGGCTTATCAGTTTACAAGTTATCAGGGTGAATGTGGTGTGTGCTCTACATCCTTCACGTTGGAGCTGATCCCTCCATCCAGCACAGTAATTAGAGGTCACCCCTCTACAGTATGACGAGGTCACCCCTCCAGTTATTCATGCACGGTTGTTACAGCACGTGACCTATATAAGCTTTGGCAAAATTAAAATACGTAAATGCATGTTTTCAGATTTAATAGTTAATAATTCGGTTTCAGTATTTATAAACCAGGTTTCTCAGATTTTATACAGGGTACTACTACAAGTTACATATCAGTCTCATAGCTGCATTGTTTGTCATTTATTCCTTTTTCTTTCAGTACATTCTTATCATGCTTTATATCCGTTCACTGAGCGTTATGCTCAGCCGTAGTTTCCTTTCATGTTTCCAAACGGCAGGTACACACGGACGATCTTAGGACTTCTAAGAGAGTACGTGCATTGGATGGGAGCTATCCAGACTCCTTTATTTTATGCACACATTTCATTACTTTGGTTGTTTGGACATTGTTTCGTCCTTTTTCTTTCAGTATTTAAATCTTTATATTTTAAGCTTATGTTTGGACTACCGATGTTTGATTCCGGTATTTTCGTATGGTCAGTTAATGTTTAATACATTGCCTTGCATGCTTTGATGACATGCCATAAATACACGTAACGGTCCATTTATCCAAGTCGGGTGTTATAGTTGTAAACAAAAAAAAATTGTGACGATCAACATTCACACTGGTTATACAAAACTATAACGAAACTATTTAGAATTGTAACTATACCAATTCTGGTGGATTCAACTTTTTCTAAGACATAAAAAAGGAATGAAATCGCATCATCAACCTTTTGTTTTATTTTTTTTGCGTGTTGTTCAGCCACACCAATGTTTGTACTGCCATTGACATCTCCTTGCTCCTCCTTCTGTTTCTGTTGTGGTTCTTCATTTGGTTTGTTAGTTATTGGTTTGGACGAATCTTGAATGATTTCAGGTTTCAAATTAGCCATGATTATTATATGTTATGATTTGGAGGTTTATGAAATTAGTGAATGAATATAGAATGAGATTTAGGGTTTCATAGACGAATAGGTTTTTTGGTGTGTGTTATATGGGATTAACAAAGGTTCTATATATAAGAGTGTTTAGGCCCTTTATTTACACGTTTAGTCATGCAAAAAATACAAATGTCATGAATGAGACAATTATAATGACTCTTTAAGCTAAACAAATGTTACACAACATATAATTAAACGATTAACAAAAATGATAATTAAAACAATGTTTATTTATAGCTTAATAGGTTAAAAAAACTTAAACGAAAACAAAATGTGCACCGAAACATAAAAATAAAACATATACTTATTTAACAAAAAACCGTACTAAACCTGTTTTTGCAATATTTCAATTATCGTCATCTCATCGTCCGTACTATCATTATCGGGATTATACTCATCATCACTTGCATCGTTACCCACATGTTTGTAATCTTCGTCATCCGAAACATCGTTATTTGGATCATATTCTTCATCAGTATCATCCTTTGTTTCACCTTTGTCATCAATAAAATCTACATCTTTAGTAGTCTTCTCTGGAGACTCTTCAGTAACATCATCTGAATCTTCTAAATCAATGTCATTTTCTTCATCAGTTGCTTCATAAAGGGCATCGTTAACAACACCTTGTGTCATGTTAATATCGGTGTCACTGTTAGGAATTTCCTCATCCGTGGTTTCGTCAATAAGATGTAAAGGTTCTGATTGTGTCATGTTAATAACGGTGTCACTGTTAGGAATGTCCTCATCCGTGGTTTCGTCAATAAGATGTAAAGGTTCTGATGTAGAGGGTAAAGTTCTTGCTTTTTTTGTTGAACGGGAAAACGAAAAAGATTTGTCCTCATCATTAACCTAAAAATGCAACATGAACAAAAGTATAAATAAAATAAAATAAAATTATGTATACATAATCAATGAAAGCAATGAGTTGTTACTTTTTTGTCATTTTTTTTGTTATCAATGTTTTTGTTCTCTTTATCAAGTGGAACAACATCTTCATCGTCAGAATCAGCAAGATGAATAACTTCTTCATCATCAACGGTTTGACCAACGACATTTTCACTCAGGTCTTTGTAGGGCTACAAAATTGTATTCTCAACAAATAAAAATTAGACATCTAACTTTAAACATATGTATAGAAATTTTGTTTAAATGATATGTTATGGATGATCTTAACACTAACATTATCACTGATATCCTTGAAGAGCTGAAAAAAAAACAAAATAGTTAAAAAAAAACGTGCTATGTATAAAGGTATATAATATGTATAATTATTTAATCTAAATGATATGATAATTATATTGTAAAACTAACATCATCATCATCATTGGATAGATCAATTACAACTTTATTGTCGGCGTTTGACGACTTGTTTTCTCCTGAATCCTTCATATTCAGAGTATATAAAATCCTACAACAAATCAAATTAACAAACATAATATCAAAATACTGATTGATAAAACATACATGAAAAATATAATAAGGACCTATGAAAGACACATTACTACCTTAGATGATGTGGTATAAGGTTTTTGATTGTAAGAAATAGTTTTTTGCATGTGTTTTTTAAAATGAAAACCATTAGGTCTTATAGGAATGAGAAAATTTTACTAAACATGTAATTGATCTTCAAAATAAAAGTATTTTAAATAAAAATAATACTTGTTGTTGAATGTAATAAACATGTGTTTTACAAAAATGCTTTTAGATGACAACAAAATCAACTAAATAATTGATGATTATGAAAAAAAAAGCTAACATACACATTCCATAATGCATGCAAAAACTATACAAAATATATAAAGTACATAATGCATGCAACAAATGTATGCATCTTGTTAAACTTCTAATTAAAAATTAATAATATTTACCAAATAAATGATATATTTTATCAATTATCCAATTTAATTAAATAAAAAAAATATAGGCTATAGGTGGGAAACGTATAACCATAATAATTATGGTATCTCACTTACCAAAATACTCCATCCATATCAAAATTATCAAAAACATAAAAAGCCCAAAACGGATGATCATTAACACATACAGTTATTGAGGCTCGAGTGTTCTTCAGACTTATCTACAAATCAAGGTAAACTCATTACCTTTTTCGATTAATTTTCATAGTCAATTGATCATCTAGATGTTGCATGCATCATCTTATAAAATGAACAGTGCAATAAATTGAATTTTTATGTTCTGAGATGTTTGTAAAGAGATTGAATGTTATTCATTATATGATCTGTTATTAGTGATTGAAATCATACTATTATCATTTGACAGTATCCAAAGATATAGGTCATCCCTTTTTGATTAAGATTAGCAGATAATATGATTCATGTACATATTAATGCAGCAGTTACGGATCATTGATTTGACTAATGTTTATGTCACTTTAAATCAAGATGTTAATAGTTTGATTATCAAGTTTCCTAATTAGTTTTCCATTTTTTATGATCTGCATGTCTTTTTGATCCGTACAGTAAGTTCAATTTAAAGTGGATAATGATGAACTGAAAGTTATATTAATCATAGTAGATGATATTCAGGTTGCAAACCTGCAAAACGTTTTGAATGGATTATGGCATTTTATTGATTACAACATGGATCATAGCTTGTCTGTTTAAATATTTGTCATTGTGTTTTAAACCCTTAAAAAGTGAAATGATATAATGATGCATAGAAAATACCATATCAGGCCATATGGTATGTCCTTCAAAGATTGGTAAATCACCATTATTAGCCATTTTCCATTTAGAAACTAAATAAAACTAACTAAGATTATATTCAGGTTGCAAACCTGAAAAACTTTTTGAATGGATTATGGAATTTTATTGATTACAACAGCTTGTCTGTTTAAATATTTGTCATTGTGTTTTAAAACTTTAAAAAGTGAACTAATATAATGATGCATAGAAAATACCATATCAGTCCATATGGCATGTCCTTCAAAGTTTGGTAAATCACCATTATTAGCCATTTTCCATTTAGAAAGTAAATAAAAGTAACTAAAAGTATTCCATATGATTCGGTGAGAAAAACTGTTTAACGCGTTTATAGTACATGCCTTATAAAAAATTGCAGCTTTTATATTCAGCTATTTAATTTGTTTCAGGCTATCATGGATGATGAATTTATTTTCCCAATGTGCACTGAAGAATACAAAAGATTTTTGGTGCGTATTGTTACGTTTTCATTAAACACGTGTTAGTTATTTATTAAAAACAGATTGTTTTACATAGTAGTAACATGAGACATCTATGTTGTAGGTATTACCAAAAGTATTCAAAGTCAGGTTCTTCAATGGTCAGCCATACATTTTTGTTAACGGACCCAATAGGTATCGTTACGTATGCTTAATAAGAAGAGATGGAACAGAGCTGCATTTGTATGGGGACGAATGGGAAGCATTCGCAAAAGATAATTTGGATGATAATGTGCGTATGGTTCACTTTGTTAAAGAAGGGGATGACATGTTTTACGCAACAGGATATGTAAATGGCGGATGATGAAGCCAAAGGTTATGATCAGCGTGCTGTGGGGAACCGAGTTGTGAGATGTCTTGTAAGGTTTACCCGCGGAGGGCAGGTACACATTATATAATATGCAGATTTTGTTTACAACGATGGTTGAACTGAAAACCTTTAGTGGAAAGAATCAAACAAATGCTTCTTTTTTGACAGGTTCTTCTGGGAGATTTTTTGCAAGACATTTGGAAGACCATATTTAAGGTGTACGTCAACCACACAAGGTACAAACTCAACCATGAGAGGATTCAAACAAACCCAAATAGCGTTGTATGATCAAACTCCCTATTCGGGACCATGTGGGATAGGCTCGGTGCTGACCTAAAAATTTAGGAAGGACATAATCTGGTTTTTACAAACATGGGTAACTATAGGCTACATCTGTCTGTCTTTAAGCACAATGGGATAGCAAAGTTTAATGCTCATATCTATCCAACAATGTTGAGGCTTCCGGCTCGTGAGATACCACTTTAAGCTTCTAAAGGTATGTACATTGTATTTGTACTAAAGTTTTTAGAAATATAGTTGGCTACTTGTGGTAATTGCTACATGTACATATCATGACAGATAAAAGAGCAAGGCATTTCTGTGGATGGGAAGGACATACTACTCACAACAATGAAGTGAACGTTGTCTACATTGAGCTCAATGCACCTGTGTATGACCTTTCTCAATTGGTGAGCATCAAAGTTCAACTTTAGTAAATTGAATGTAGGCAGTAGTGTAAGAAGATATATAGAGGTTTAATTCTTTTTAAATCAAATGTATGTAGTAGTAAATTGAATGTAGGAAGTAGTGTTAACTGATAATGTGTATTTAATATATGTCTTAATCAGGTATTGCTGGCTGATTTCTGCGCAACACATATGATGCATACATACACCAGAGCGCTTCTTGTTCATGATGATGTAAGGTTCCTTATGAAACTGAGAATGATTTCAGACCGCCTTAGTCCAGAAAGATTGTGCCACGTCAAAATGGCTGGGAAGTGGACGGTATTTGGAGAAACTTGCGGTTTTAAGACACCCAAAATGATGCGGACGAAGCTAATGGATGTTGTTCAAGAGGCGGTGGAAGGTGAAAACATGCAGGTTCCCTTATTCCAAGTATGTTAAATGACACTTGTGATTGCTGATCACATTTGAATGTCTTTTGTTGCTGAACATTTTTACGGATTACTTGTTTTGTTTATTTGTTTGTGATGCTTGTGTTTAGACTTTGTTTAAATGTCTGTTCTTAGGTTTGGGTCAAAACTTTGGTTGTTATGTTCACTGTTATCATGGTTCTTTTGGAAACTTTGAATACTTATCATTCGGATGTTTGTGTTTTAATGTATGGAATGGTCAAATTGTGTCATAATGTGTTAGCAGATTGTATGCATTATGTAATTACCTAATTTGTGTCTAAATGTATGCAATTATCAAAGTTGGGTCGTATACAAATATATCATTAGTCTTGCGCAAGTCATAATAACTAATATTGGGCTTTCCATTATTAAACTTCTACATAAATTTGGGCTTCACATTATTGGCTTAAAAACTGGGCTTTCATATATATGTAATTGGGGTTTTGATATACATAACATTTGGGCTTTCATCTAAAATATATATCTTTCAAAAACTTTAAAGAAAAATTAAAATGTTTTGATTTGGCTGGATTCATATGTTTGTATACATTTTTTTGTAATCGGTAACATATTGAAATAACATTTAAACTTAACAAAATAATGAAATCTTGGTGATTTCTCGCCATCATATGCAATAAAGATCATCGTAATCATAAACCTCTATTTAACCATCACCATCAACATCACTTTCACGTTGTAATTCGTACGAAGAAACAATTGTTCAACAAAACTTAGTTATACTTACTTAAGGAATACAAACCATGTGAAAAGTGTGTTATTAAATTTGTATTTGAAATAGTATAACGACATTTTATTAAACCAATGTTTACAAACAAACAATATTAAACACTGGTACATGTATTTACATGATTATTTAAATGATAAAAACGCGCCACTGTCTTGATCAAAAAAGTTATGATGAACCTCTTTCAAAAATCATTGTCTTGAACAACCTTTGCTTAAAAACTGTTGTTCCAGTCCAAGCTGTAGAATAATCTGATGACTTATTTTCTTGAAAATGCCTGAGTATAAGTTATTAGTCCAAACACATAACTTATAAAACAAATGCAATCAAAGATGAGAAAATTATAAAAAAAAAACGTCCCCAACAAATATTTTAAAGGAAATATTATGTTGTGTTCATAAAAAAATTAAGATTGGGACTCCCCAATCAAAAAGAAACCATATTCATACTACAAAAACACTCGAAAAGTGTCAAAATATCGTCTTTATATAGTATGACATTATTCATAATAGCCATTTGTTATTGAAGGTTGCAAATCATAGAGAACTTCAAGGATTATTTTTCATCTTAATTTCAAGAACCTTCTTTTTTTCATTTGAATTTGCACTTCCCAAGTCGTCTTCACTAGCACGTTTGTCACCAGGACTTGGATCACCAACTTTTTTAGAAGACAATGGAGTGTGATTCTCATCTGTTTGAGACTCAAGATCCTATGACATATGAATAAATAAAATATTAAATTACAAAAGTTTATATGACAAGAATATAAGTAACCAATAATTTAGATGTTTCATTACCAACGGAATGGCCACAATTGCGGCAGAACTTGTGGCTTCAGACTCCTGTTTACATACAACACAATTTAACAATTACATTGACTATCAAAATTAATACATATGGCCAATGTTTTAAAAAAACTATTTACCTTTATAGGTGTTGCAGTTGGACGAATACTTTCTATAATGTCCACATCTCCGGTAAGTCGCAAAACAGTAAAGACATGGAGCATCTTCTTAGCATTGTCTTCGTCTCTACTAACCTTGAAGGCAAATTTCTTTCCCACCAACCCAGTAATGACCGGGGGGAACACATCCAGCTACATTACACATAAATGTAACATTATTTTATGATTACCATTCAACCATGTGGAAGGTAAGTTGTATTACATAAATTAATAAATACCTTGCCAAATTTTTCACACAAAAGGAAGGCTGATACTCCAACCAACGATTATACCTCATCGTTCCACAACGTCAATGACATTGTACCACTCTCGTCTTGGACTCTGATTTGAAGCTTGAAACTACACAACAAAACAATAGTCAAAATAAATAATTGACAAAAATTCTTTAATCTATTTATTTATGTATTACTTACAATGTTTTAGTCACCGGAACGATGTTGCACTTTTGACAACGCCATTCGTCTTTTCCATCCAATGAAATGATAGGTTTTACATCCGTATCTAGATCAATAATATCCGACAACTTGACAGACTTCTTCTTACATGCTTTGCATCCGAGATACCACCAGGCTTCCTCTTCGTGAATAGCTATTATAGTTCCAATTATGATGCTGGAAACACCCTAATAAAATGAAGACATGGTTATAAATCTGTTGCACTTATTTATGATAAACAAATTTTTTAAATAACTTTATAATTTATTACATGTTCGACATCCAAAAGCTCAGTGATATTTCTAGGAGGGAATCCAGTGACGAAAACATCCTTTGTGGAATTCTTGAAGCAGTGGAGATATGGGTAACCGTATTTTCAGATTCCTCTTTGTTTTCATTAGAAAACAACCTATAATAGGATCCCAAAATATATGAATACATGAAACTGCAACACGGACGCATATAAATACAAAACAAAGACTTTTAAAAAAATTTAAAAATACCGTCCACAGTATTCTTTAACGTCAGCAAAGTTCTCATCAGTAATTGGTTCAGAACAGTCGAACAGGAACAACTTAGTTGCATGGTATCCATTCTGAACGCACATATGTCCTATAATTTGAGCATAAAATCATAATAAGTATAATTTATTGCTCCAAAAAAACATACAACGTATTATTTAATACTAAATGTTAACTTTTATGTTACTTACCATCACATGTTTTCATCATGGCCAACTGAACGACCATCACAATCTTAGCATGTCTAGAGCATTTGTTCAGGAAGTCACTCAATTGTTGAGCATATTCTCCCCACATGGTAGCGCGCAGTTCATTACCTCTAAATCATAGAAGAAGTGAAAAAAAATAAACCTCTAATAACATTTAGTTTTATTCAGCCTAAATATGTTATTATTACTTACTCTGCATCGACTAACATGGATGTTTTCTTCTTCCCTTGTTTACCATTTTTATCATATGCATCTAAATCCTCACAGGAACGTATATGTCCTATGATATCTGGTAAACAGTTTGTAAAAACATAATTACCAAATGACTTAACGAATTGAATAGACAACAATACGAAAATTGTTTTGAAGTGTGATATTACATACCAAACTGTCCAGTCTCTTCTTGAGTTAGAGCAGTAATGGATTGAAAATCCCTAAATGCAAATCCATCGAGAGATCCAGTGTAGTCAGTACATGGCTCCACTTCTGTGTTATACAAAAAACTCAACCGCAAAGCCCTGTCAACCATTCTAATCCTTGGTTGGATTTCTCCCAAAGTGTATCATTTTATAACAACACAATTTCCTTCCACCAACTTATCCTTGAACTGGTTCACTAATCTCATACGAACAGTGGCTTGCATTCTTGAGTTCTGCAAAGTAAAAAGTTACATAAACTACATTAATTATGGATATATTAATTAAAAAACTAACGTATAAGTACACATTGTAATGGTATTGTGGCTTACATTCTCATCCATAATCAAAACCTCCATATTTTTTATGTTAGTTTTTTCATAAACCTCCTGCATCCACGTACTAAGCACACGCACCCTAAGCAACACGTTATCCTTAACACCAGAAAGATCATTGATGTAGCCAGGCACGTAGGTAGCCATTGTTAATAAAAGTTTATTGCACCAAAAGTTAAGATAAGTAAGTTTTGATGTGCATATGTTGAAGAGACTAGGTTGACTTATATAAGGATGAAATTGGTATGATTTAGTGTAATCATACTCTTATTTAGACTAGTCTCGAAACTTATGATTTTACCAAATCCTAACAACCTTATCATATTTATAGAAACAACCTATTTTGATACAACAAACCATTAAATGTGTTTATATAAATGTCAACATTGTACAAAAATAACTTTTGAAACGTATAGTTGGTTTAAAGTTAAAATATTTTCAATAATAATTTCCGAGATTATTGTATGTTCATTTGCCAAAGATTTTTAAATTTAAAATCATAGAATTTATATAAACAACATCTATTTTATAACATGATCACATATTTTACAAAATCAGACATTATTAAAGTTTAAACTGGGCTTAAGTCTTAATAGTTCGCATTACTTGTTGGTATTGGGCTTAAGTCCTAATGACTAATATTAGGTTTTCCCTTGCTAAAGTTTAAACTGTTTGCTATATAAACATTTATAAAAAGTAAACAGTTTAAAAACATACACAGTCTCACTGAATATTCATTAAAATTATTTGAACATTTCAAGATTTCCATTACATGATTTGTAAAGTAAAATATGAAGAACGAAAATAAAACATAAATACAAATCTTGAAATTACTTAATTGTTTAAGTACTAATGACTAATATTAGGCTTTCCCTTGGTAATGATATAAACTTTTTGCAAATTAATCAATATTTAAAAATAGAATTTAAATTATACTGAATTGAACTAACAACAATAAACACAGTTGAACTGAATATTCATTAAATTTCATTGAACAATTACAAAAGATGTTCATTACATGATTTTAAAACAAAATCTAGAAATTGAACTTAGGAGATTTTTTAGGGTCAAACGAATGATGCAATTCATCATAATCGTAAGACTCCACAAAATCATCTTATTCGCTGTCGATGTCTTCTTCTGGGTTGTAATGATAGTAAAAATCATCCTCACCCTCCTCCTCCTCATCTAGTTCCCTTCTTACCGCAGCAAGTTCCTCCCTTTCCTCCTTTTCAAGTTGCGCAAAAATTGCTTCTTCATATCTTTCTTACTACTCCTTTCTCTGTCTTTCAATAACCGCTTTTTTTCCTCTTCCAACCTTTGCTGTTCGAGTAATGCTTTTTATTCATCTTCCATCCTCCACTGTCGCTGTAACTCTGCTTCTTGAACATAGCAATCATGCTCATCATAGGGATCATCGTGGTTTAGGATGGTTGTATCATTGCACGGTTTAACTTGATTGTTAATTTGGGATTCTGATATTACTATGTCTTGTTGCGCAGAATCCAAACGCGATTTCCTAAAAGCACAAATTTGAGAATATAAGATATTGTTCATATATGGAAAACAAATTACAGTTATTAAATAAAGTAACTTACTTGTTGGTATTGACTTGGATTTCTTCTAGATTGGCAGCAGTTGAGTTTCTCTTGTTTGATCCATACATTTTTTAATTTTTTTTTTTTATTTATTTGAAGAGTGTATGGATTGTTTGAGCAATGATTTCGAGATATCCATTGCACCCAATGAGGTGTTTATATAATCTGACCAAAGAATATGAACAGGCAGAGTAGATGGTTACAGGAAGTTATATGCATGCGTGTATTAAGTATTTTATAAACTTCTAAGAAAAATCTTAGTTTAATGTTAAATGCATTAAAATGTGTAAACATAGTTAATTCAACTATAATTATTATCTTTGTATTTATTGCTTAAAAATTGCATCCACCAATTAATTCAAATTCAGTCCTAATTATATGTTGTTTAAACATTGTAACAATGACAGTTGTAACCACGCAATTTTATAAATTGCGTTTCCTAAAATTACGTTTAAACATAGAGTTCAGAAAACACTATTTATAAACGCAATTTTGTAAATTGCGTTTATAAATCGCAATGTTTTTGTAACAATGACAGTTGTAACTACACAATTCTTAATTTGAGGACGATAATAAGAGAAGTATCCATGCAATTTTTATAAACTTAAAACTGAATAAATTTATACATTAATATGGACAATGTTGTGAATAAGTTTAATCCATTCAACACATAATTACAGTATGGACATAAAGTTGAATAAATTTACATTAGAAAGTCTGATGATACACAACAGCATTGATCCATCCATTCCAACTTTATCATGTTCGGCATCCAACAACCATGTTGATTATGAATCTGCCTATTTTCCTTCAATTAATAGAATTAATAGAATCATGATATGCAACAACCAAAGAGCCATTGATCATCAAATCCACCTATAACCTGCATTTAACAGAAACATTGAATGAATAATTATCAGGCAAGGGATTAAACAGTCTTAATCTCCATTATAACAGATTGAAATTAGATCAATGTTTTTGCATGAATGGACCTAAATCTATTCAATTCTTGGCAGCATTGTAATGATCAACAAAACATATTATATGTGCAAATAATTAGATCAATGCTGTTGCATGAATGGACCTAAATCCATTCAATTCTTGGCAGCATTGTAATGATCAACAATCCATATTATTGTGCAAACAATTAGATCAATGTTGTTGCATGAATGGACCTAAATCCATTCAATTCTTGGCAGCATTGTAATGATCAGCAATCCATATCATATGTGCAAACAGTTAGATCAATGCTGTTGCATGAATGGACCTAAATCCATTCAATTCTTGGCAGCATTGTAATGATCAACAGTCCATATTATTGTGCAAACAATTAGATCAATGTTGTTGCATGAATGTACCTAAATCCATTCAATTATTGGCAGCATTACAAAAGAAGGAGATTAAGAATAAAGTTTTAAGGATCTAAGAGATTGCACAAACATGGGTGCCGCACATTGTGAAGTTTGTGCTGCAAATGTGGTGTGGGGGGGGCGCTTATATAGGTTTTAGGTTTAGTTATTTTAGGTTAGGAGCGTCCAAAATACAACACATAACGCATTTTAATATTAATTAATTTTAATGCCATAAAAACATTACTTAAAATAGTTCCAGCGTTTTGAAAGTTTGTTTTTTTTTTTAAATTTGAATTGCACAAACAGACGCTCCCTTTGGATAAACTATTTTAAGAAAGTGTTTTATGAGTTGTGCATTAAAAATCTTGTACATTGTAGCTATATTAGGAAACTAATTAAATTTTTTGTGCTTTAAAATACTTGTAAATTATTTTGGTTTATTATATAAAATAGATATGTTCGAATAAGTATTTTATAAAAAAATAGAGTTTTAACTTTCAAGTTTCTTTGCAATAATGTTGAAGTGATCATGTAGCTTTTTTTGTATTTGGTAAAGAAAGTAACAGTTTGTGCATTCGTAGAGTTTTTTTTGCATAATTTAATTGTTTTAGGTTAAATTTGGAGGTGTTAAAGTGTTATTGGTCTTATCATAGAAGTTTCAAAGCTGTTTGTGCATCAAATATATATGTGTTTTCTTATGTTTCATAGAACCGAGTTGACTCGACGATTGAACCGGTGATTCGGTGAACCGGTGATTTGACCGAGTCGATTAAAAAATCGAGTTTTAAAACATTGAAAGAAACTATAGATCATTAGTAGTATTTTCGAAGCTAACTTGGTTTTTTCATTAATTAATACTAATAATAAAATTAGTTAGCTCGTAATGTTTAGTTAAACAAAAAAAAATTTGATAGTGTAATTTTTGTTACTATCATTTTCATTATTTTTATACGAAATTTGGAGAAATATTTGTTTATATTTTTTTAACCATGGTTGCCGATATTTAGCCAATAAATTCACGAAATTTTTGATACATCGTCACACAAATTTTAGTGATATTAGTCTCGTGGCATTTTCGCGAATCTTCTTTTCTTACTAATTATATATTTTTCGTAATTGTTTCACATTAAAACTTTATAAAAACTTTATAAAGGTTGTGGGTTCAAGTCTCAGTTGAAACATGTGAGATAGAATTTGTAAGATATGTGATGTGAGTTGAAAAAATTGCCGTTTATAAAAAAAAGTTCTATAAAACAATTGGGAAGAGATCCCCAACACCCCTTAATTTATCAAAGTTTCAATGGACAATTTACATACATTGATCTTTATATGATCCAATGGTCATCATCAAATCTCTTTCCTTTTAAACCTATCATATTTTTTCACACACAAAAACATATATCCCGATCCAGTTTCTTTTTCCCGGCAACCCATTCCACTTTTTCGGCGACCACCATAACCAACCCCCCGTTTCCCAGTGACCACCACAACCAAACCCACCTTCTTCCCGCGACCACCACAACAAACCCACCTTCTTCCCGCAACCACCACAATAAACCCACGTTTTTCGACGACCTCCATACCAAACCACTCTTTTCCGGCGACCTCCACTCCAACCCACCTTTTCCATACATATATGAAGCTGATGTCGATGTTATTGAAGATGCATATAGCTGTTGTTTGTAATATAGGTAAAGTACATGCTATGATATTTGATGCACACCATGTGTTTGATGAAATGACACAATGATAATCACATGTGATTTAGCAAGTTCTAAGTTATGAATGAGCATTTTTATTGAATTTTGGTCGATTTTTGTAGTTGATAAGCTGATTACAGAAGTGAAATTTATGATTAAATAATTGGAACTATGACTCGTATATGAGTTGATGTGACTCATATATGAGTCGTTGTGACTCATATATGAGTCGTTGTGACTCCTATATGAGTCGTTGTGACTCATATATGAGTCACTGTATTGGTGACTCATGTATGAGTCACACTAACTCATGTATGAGTCAGTGTGACTCATGTATGAGTCAGTGTGACTCATGTATGAGTCAGTGTGACTCGTGTTTGAGTCAAACTGACTCATACATGAGTCTCATTGACTCATATATGATTACGTAACAAATGACTCATACATAAGACACATAACTCATATATGAGTCAGTGTGACTCATACATGAGTCAGAGTGACTCATACATGAATCACAATGACTCATATATGTAAAAGTGTTGAGATGGTTAAGGTTCGAGACACAAGAGCATGTGCTTATAGAACACTGTATACAGAAGAAGGTAAAGAGATGATTGTACAAGAAGAATAGAAAGTAATAACCTACAAGGTTAGTGAAACATTTAACTGAGAATGACTCATACATGAGTCACTGCAACTCATGTATGAGTCAGTGTGACTCATGCATGAGTCAGTGTGACTCATACATTAGTCACTATGACTCATGTATGAGTTAGTGTGACTCATGCATGAGTCAGTGTGACACATACATGATTTATGCTCACTTATTAACTTGTTTTATGTTTATGTTCAAGGTTATCCGTAATCCTGGAGATGGATCAGTTGAGTGCACGTGTAGGCATTTTATGCGTTATGGTTTTCTTTGTCGCCAAATATTTTGTGTTTTGAAGAACCGTGATATTGAAGAGACTCTAGAGAATTACATTTTAAGGCGTTGGAGAAGGGATTTTATATCGCTTTCATTAAGAAGAAACCCAAGCAGATACGGAGAGAAGAACGAAACAATTCAGAGACTAACAAATGAAGCTAACTTCCACATAGATGAGTGCTTGTTTTGGTTTAAAGATGCAGAAAAGTAGGAGAATCAAATACAACAACTACTTCAAGTGTCGAAAACATGTGTTGAATATCTGATTTGATTTTCTGTTTTTCTTTTATTGAAGTGTTGAAGACATGTGTTCACTATTTGATTTAAATTTATGATTTATTTTATTTTAAGTGTTGAAACATGTCTTGAATATGTGATTTAAATACTATGTATTCAATATCAGGAGTCACCTGACTCATGCATGAGTCGCCTGACTCATGCATGAGTCGCCTGACTCATACATGAGTCGCTTGACTCATGCATGAGTCGCCTGACTCTTGCATGAGTCGCCTGACTCATGCATGAGTCATATAAATTTGCAAGTGTTTATAAACCCTTGTAAATTTGATTGTTGTCATTTCTACACTTAATACAGTTTTATAAATATGTAAAAGTGTTTTTAACAGTTAAAACATATTATGAGTCATTTTGACTCATGCATGAGTCATATAATTTTGCAAGTGTTTATAAACACTTGTACATTTGATTGTTGTAATTTCTACACTTAATACGTAAAATTGTTTTTTACAGTTAATACATATTCTGAGTCATTATAATACATATTCTGTCATTATGACTCATGTATGAGTCATACTGACTCATACATGAGTCACATGATTCATGTATGAGTCACCTGACTCATGTATGAGTCACATGACTCAAGTATGAGTCAAAGACACTTATGATTCTCAGACAACAAAAAACATACTACTATGATTTTTAAAACATACTACTTAAAATTATAAGTATGATTCTCAAACACTGAAAAACTATCAACAGAATTAAGTACTACTATTAGTTCTATTACAATATAACACTTTCCTTCTGCAGGCTTTGCTTGTTTCTTCTTGGCAGATGGTTTCTTGGCAGCTTCTTTCTCGGTTACTTCTTTCTCAGTTGTTGGCTTCTTTGAGTCCAACAAAGTGTTGACATCACGGATCTCCTCACAATTGTCTTTAGCCATGACTTAGTACATAGTGGTTGATCCAATCAAGTTATTATCAAAGTAACAAAATGGGTAACCCATCAACCACTCCTTTGAGCTCAACAAAGTGTATGACAACATCAAACCTAATTTACATACATATCAAGATTAAAAACTTGTCAACACATAATAACATTTTGTCTGAAATTGAATGATGAATCCATTCAGGTGGTCAAAGGTAATAGTACTAAATGAACTTAAATACAAATGCACATACTTAGCATGAGAAAACAACTTGTAAAAGTCGTGCTTATTCCTGATATCACCCAGCAACCAGCAGGTACCGCCATTTCTAGTCATATACTAAAGTCAAAGGTGTATTATGAAAGTGGATCGCCAAAACAAAACCTCAACTCTAGAAGTTAATTCAAGTGAATATTTAATCTGATTGCGTTATGGTTGATAGGCCACCTGGGGATCATATAAATAAAACCAGATCTTTTTGTAACAACTCCTAAACTACCTTTAAATCAAACAAACATAACAATCTTCGCTATATCCCAAAACAATAAACCAGTCATCCACTAAAGCAGCTTAGTTCAATAATTAATATAGCAAACATATATGATTATTTTATATACAAGAATAAGTGTAATGATTTGAAAACTTACAAGCCAAATAGGTGACCGGTAAGTCTTATTCGAACCAAAAAATCCCTCATTAACAATCTGCCAAGCTTCATTCACAATCTCCTAATTCTACTCATTACTCATCATTTCCCTATAATTTTCAACAACTAAACCTTTTAGTATATCCTCTTCACGACACTCCATTGAGTAACCGGAAGATGGGTTATCCAAAGCGGGTGAAGGCGGAGGGACAACTCGAGTTAAAGGTGTGAAAAGAGAGTTAAAGATAGTGTAGCGGTGGTCAGGAAATGAATAAAAGATAAAAAGATGGGTTTAAGAGAGTGGGTGAGGGTGTTTGTAAAACCCGTAAAAATAAGGTCATAATTTAATTCTATTTTCAATTATTTTGAAGTATTTTATAACGTTAAATATTATTATGTTTAACGGTTTAAGTTGAAACCGATATTAAATATTATATTTTAATATTTTGACGAGCAACGAGGACTACTAGTGATCGCGATACCGACGGATGCCAAAAATTTTATATCGTATAATATTTTGAAACTTATTTTTGTGTTGGTTGATGAACTCACAATTTACGGATTTAAATTTGGGCTTACGTGCATAACTTAGCGTCCTTTACGACCAAACCGGAAACCTTAGGATTACGTATTTACGTTTTTGAACTCCGTTTTTGATGAGACAATTTTTATTGGATTCGTTTTGTGACGTTGATTCATAATTTATAAAAACGTTTTTCGTGAAACGACCCGAGGGCACGCAAATCGAGAAAATTAGAATCAATGGATACCCGTAAATTAGTGAGGTAAGACAAAATACATTATCCCACCCTACTAGCTAATATGGGAAGGCACAACAAGACACCACATTAATATGTGGCATCTTGTTAACTTGTTAGCTACAAGTGTAAGACTAAGCTTACACTTTAAGCTACACACTTGCTAAAGCCATCAAACCTTCAACCACTTCTCATTACCATCTTTCAACACATGCAAACTACCTCAAAATCTCTCAAAAACCTCACCCTTGCCGTCCACTTTGAAGCACAAAACACCCCTTTTGATCTTTTCTAGCCATGAAATACATGTTATCTAGCTCTATCATGGAGTTATCTTGAAGCCTTGATCATTTGGTGGCCATATTAACAACATAGGAGGTGATTGCTTGTGTCCTAGGGATGATTTCTCAACTATTGTTCTTGGTGTTTGATGATCTTGGAGTTACTTTTGGTGTTCATCAAGTTCTTGTCTTCCAAAAACAAGAAATACACTTGGTTGGTAAAGAAGATCATCCTCTCTATTTTCTCTTGTTATTTTTGTAAAGAACAAATGTATTTTCTTTCTTATTGTATATGTATATGATGTATATATGATGATAAAAATGTTGTGTGGGGATCAAGTGTTGATAAATATGCTTAAAAATGTTAATAACCATGAGAAATAAGGCTAAAATCATGCTTATTTAGTTGGCTGTATAAAAACAGTATGTAACTAAAACTTGAACTGATAAAATTGCATGGTATAATCCATTTACAGTAAGTACAAGATGTTATACACATGTGAGAGTTGGCCATGCAATGGAACCATTATAATGAGTGAGATATGATCAAAACAAAATAGGTGTGCTAATCTAAATAAGCTGTTTTGTAGGGACTGTTAAGCATAGATAAACTTAAAATGAGCAGTAGTTATAACTAAGTTAAATGTATCACATAATATGAAGATCATGCCACCCAAAAATGAGCTTCTAATTTATTATAGAACTCTAGATATGATAAAAATGGTGAAGATGAAAATAAAAATCAGATTTTGAGAATTAATGTTTATTATTATTATATAAGCACTCAAATTTTATTGTATAAAATGTAAAATAAAAACCCACTAACTTATGAAACTTATTTATATAAATATGTAAAAGGTTAAATAAATGGATAAATTATATAAATGGTAGTGGAATAATACTTATAAGTTAGTCTTACACTTGTAGCTAACAAGTTAACAAGATGCCACATATTGATGTGGTGTCTTGTTGTGCCGTCCCATATTAGCTAGTGGGGTGGGATAATGTATTTTGTCCCACCTCACTAATTTACGGGTATCCCTCGATTCTAGTTTTCTCGATTTGCGTGCCCTCGGGTCGTTTCACGAAAAACGTTTTTGTAAATTATGAATCAACGTCACAAAACGAATCCAATAAAAATTGTCTCATCAAAAACGGAGTTCAAAAACGTAAATACGTAATCCTAAGGTTTCCGGTTTAGTCGTAAAGGACGCTAAGTTATGCACGTAAGCCCAAATTTAAATCCGTAAATTGTGAGTTCATCAACCAACACAAAAATAAGTTTCAAAATATTATACGATATAAAATTTTTGGCATCCGTCGGTATCGCGATCACTAGTAGTCCTCGTTGCTCGTCAAAATATTAAAATATAATATTTAATATCGGTTTCAACTTAAACCGTTAAACATAATAATATTTAACGTTATAAAATACTTCAAAATAATTGAAAATAGAATTAAATTATGACCTTATTTTTACGGGTTTTACATCCTCACCACCTTAAGGGAGCGACGTCCCGGCGCTCAACTCGCCTCATACACGAGTTGTTCACTACCTGGAAGGATGACGACATTCCTTATAAAGAAGTCTTCACGTTCCTACGTGAATCTCGATCCACGATCTCCACTGGTTCTTTTACCAAACGCAACTTGTCTTCAGGTTGTATCTCACCAAAAGGAATAAATAAATCGTTATCCACCAGTCACCCTTCAAGCTCGACACATGAAAATTTTATGAATTCATGAAGCTCATTCGACGACAAGAATAGATGATAGGATTTTCGGGTAAGTCCAGTTAAAAGGAATGTTGCAATTTAAAGGATAGCCACTGGCCGGATAGCCATGGACACACATCAAAAAGAACTAACAAGAAAAATATTTTCGTCATCGGAGGGTGCTCACACGCGGGTCCCTACTCAAAAGATAATACAAAGACACCATCTCACTTTCGCCAACGCGCATTAAAGTCTCAATAAACATCGTCGTTGAAAGTCAAAAAGATATTACATAATATGCGTTCTACATGATCGGACGTCATCAGATGATGCCGTCTCAAGTTCTCACAACTTACCATCATTTGACTAGATCACACACCATATAAGTACATAAAAGAAAAGGTCGAACATAAACATCGAGTATAGATCTCCACCGTTAATCATCGAGAAAACCTTGAACGAACCCTTGATAATAACCACTTGATCTCCAGAGTCTTTCCACTTGCGGTGTCGGCTTCAACATACTCCTCGAGGTTGTAACGAATTTATTAACTCCATTCATTAAGAGATTCGGTCCTCAATCATTCCACAAGTACACGCATAAATCCTGGTGACACTTATCGTTTCTTCTTATACACTGCTTCCCGAGATTCATTTTAGACTCAAAATAAAATAGTGATCTTTAATACGAGGAACAGAACGAGATAAAAATGACTTCAATAAACGCATAAACGAACAAGATGTGGTAAAATGATTTAAGATTAACGATCGACGAGGGATCTCGAATCACGTAACCGTAAAACATAATAATTCGCAATACTAGAAAAATGAGAGCGAAGAATGAATTAAATATTAACATTAAAATAACGCTTGTCACAATTATCCGTCCCGGATTTGGTATTACCTTAAAACTCAGTTGAGGTACTTTCTTGATAAAGATGATACATCAAAAATAGAAGTAAAATAGTTTCAAAATTTATTTGGTCGTCTTAAGAAACTTTGAAAGAATGACATAAATTTATTAATTAAACTCATACTGATGGTTACAATTTGAGAATATAATTTCCAAATTAAATCACTAATAGGAATATAAATTAAGCGGGCAATTTCATTATATTAAAAGTAAAGTATGATAAGTCAATTAGTTCAAAAGGTAGAACATAATTTTATTTTAAACATTAGTTTTAGTTATACAAAATATGGTGTATAAATTTGACCTTTTACTTGTGATGGTTATTTCGATAATTGAAAATCATTAGAAAATGTAGACAAGTTCCATAAAAATTTTATAATACTTTGTAGAAATACATAAAGGTGTTTATTATTTCAAGATAACATAGGATATATTCGGGTTTCAAAGTGTGACAAGATAACAAACGAATACGAATGGTAATAATGTCAACAGTTAGTACGAAATCAACAGTACAAAAGAGGACGAAGCAAATGTCGTATGAATTCTTAAATGGAATAATAAAATAAAGGCGTTGATGGTAAGACGATAAGAAATAATAGATTAAACAAGTTGTCAATTTTGTTAGTGCGGTTGATGGTTCACCAATATCAGCTCGTTAACTTAGCGGTGGTCGATACATGATCGGAAAGAAGATCCATACAAAAATTTTAATAAATAAAATTCCTAATAATCACTTGTAATTAAAACAAATCAAATGAACGATGTTAGTGTTTAAAGAGAGAAGTCAAAGCACGGTTCACAAGAGTGGACTTCGAGACAAACGAGAGTGACGGACGTCATCCCGGATAGACGGAAATCACTCTAGTGATAATTCATTATTCACGTGCGAAGACATTCCAAAGATCTACCCAGTCGCATAAAAGAAGATTGGACGAGAAGGAAGGATAAAACATTGAGACTTTCAAGTCATTTATCAACAGTCAGTAATTAGACGAACGGTCAAAAGAAATCAGTTATAAGACAAAATGAAGTAACAAGTGGAAAAACGATTGTCGAGTGAAAACGTATTCGTAAGCGCGTAATTCGTTCAAGAAAAGGTAAGAAAACGTATGCGGATGCATAGAAATTGCGCTACTTGCATAAGATATGAAGGTTTTCAAAACTTCTTTTCACTTTATTTCATTTTATTTATCTTTATCATAAAAACAAGTAAAAAGTTGATTATTATCAAGATTTTTAAGGTGACTACTATTCAGCCTAGCATGGCTCCTTCTAAATTAGAGATAGGTGATCAGGCCATGTATAATTTAGGGCTAGCAATGCAGTGCTTCATTTCGTCGAAAAGTATTACGTTTCTTATGTTTATATAAACCATGCCATTTGTAAAATGAAATTTAAAAATAGTTTATAAATTTATAGGATACAAGTAATTTGTGAGATACTCAATAAGCAACTTTTAATGTTACGAAAAGTATTTTATAAGACCAAAGTAAAAACAATTGGTGAAAATAATCGTAAAACAATATCAGATTTATTAATAAGGTGACAGTATGACAACGTATAAAGTAGCCAAAGGTTTGCAAAAAGTGGCAAATAGTAGCTCATAAAACAACCAATGAAATGGTTACAAGTTGTTAAGTTTTCAAAGGGTTATAAGGTTTAGACGAAAACGTTATGAGATACGCGATAAGAATGTCAACGAAGAATGTGAAGGCAAAACTTCAAAACTCAACTCAAATCAGTGGAAGGTTAGAAGAAAAATAAAAATAATATCGAATGACAAAAGAGTCATATATATAAAAAGAATAAAACAATCCAAATGTGTATTCTACGTAAGATACTCGACACAACATGCTTTTAAGAAAATATATTATTCATTTTCAAATTACACCATTAATCTGGTAATAGCTAATCCTGTAATGTTTCTATTTTTAAACATTTTCACATGAAACTAGTATTAGTTATTTGTAAAATAATATTCGTTAAAATTTTACGATCTCAAATAAACTCAAAACTGCTTAGAAACGTTTAAAACCCATATTCCAAATTTTCTATCAGATTTGACTTTTAAATATGAGCCGATTAATTGACCTGATAAACGACATCTCCAAGACTCGGAGTCTAAAGCATTTTGATGCAAAACGACGTTTCAGACGACTTTCTAGTTTTACCCGAGACCTGAAACGTAATATAAAATGACTAAAATATCCCTGCAAGTTCTGTGCAGTTTTGACTATTTTATTTTAAAAATACAGGTTTTACTTTTAAGTTTTGACCTGTTTATACACCCCCTGCAGTTCCTCCATTAAATATATTTTTTCGACACATCCTAACGGCTCAAAATATATATACACACATGTCTTGTGGATTTTACAACAACGAAAAATAATTCTCATAGTGAGCATCAAATAAAATATAGCATAATGAACGACGTCCATAATTTAGATTTCAAGGTGCAAAGTAGGCAAATCTCCTTGGTGCCACGATTGTCCAAAAACACAAAACATAACAAGAAAAGAATGGAACATTAACGGGTTGCACTCCGGGAGAAAGAAAGTTAATGAAAAACAAATGATACAATTTTATAGAAGTAAAATCGTATTCCGATCTAGCGCCATAATCTAGACGATGATTTGTAAAATGACGATGACGTTACCGAGATATAAGCGAACAATACACTTCGCAGTCGATACATATAAATGTCAACGAATTAAATCTTCGCATGTCGTGTAAAACGATAATAAAAATCAACAAAATATTATGAAAAACCATGGTATTATTCAACACTATTTTAAGAAATGTTTCAAAATGTATGACTCACACGATAGCGGTTAGTCTATTCCAAGGACACATTGAGCTACACAATGGTCTAGAGATTACGTTATAAGACGTCCAAGTACAAATAGCCGGAAGACGATTTGAATATCTATATAGATATCACAAAGGGTTAAACAATGAAAGTAACGCGCGTAGATGCAGTTATGTAAGGTCATAATATAAAAAATTTTGCAATAAAAGCAATTTAAATAGTTGAAAAATAAATAAATACAGAAAGATCTTTAAAATTCATTGTATTTATTTAAGTTAATCATTAATAAATGATAAACTTTTATCGAAACGTTTAACGACATAAATATATATCGATAAAGGATTATAGTATTTATTTAGAAATACTTAGCAATAAGGCATACATAATAATGTATACTAAAGTTGTAATTCCAGAAGTAGCTTGAACCTGAAGTCACGCGAAATCATGTGCACCGACTCTTTGAAAAATAAAACCGACAGTTATAGTTTAGGTTTTTTGAAAAGACCTAGTTCTCTATAACTCATGGCTCTGGTAGCAATCTTTAACACCCCCAAATTTACACGCAGCGGAATACATCTTTGGGTGCTAAACAATGATACAACAACACATAATTTATAAAGAACGACTCGAAAAGAGACGTTTTAGATTTATCGTTCCTAAAACATTTGTCAGAGTAGCGTAGTCCCAAGTAATCGTTACCAAAAGATAAGTTAAAACAACATATTGGTTTGTTTTAAAAATGGAACGATAAATAAATCAAAGAGTTTGAACAACAAAAGCAGTGCACAACTTCATTACCCGTGACCTCCAAGCTTCCACTTCTTGATTACCTGAAATACATGTGAGTAAAACAATCAGCAAAAATGCCGAGTGAATCTATAGGTTTATGTAATCAATTTGAACACAAGCAAAGATTATAAGTTTGTGGCATGCTTATAAGCATCAAATAATAATTTGCATCAACAATGATAATCGTATATAGCATAAATTGCAATAAGCTCATGGAACCGAGCCCTTAGACACTTGATAGGTGTGTAAACACCCATCCTTTTACCACTTAATTCTGGCTAAAACAAGACCAAAACACGTATTTAATATCATTTGTTTGGAATTATGCGTGGTTTTTGTGTTTATTGCGTTTTCAGAGCCAACCGGATGATTATTGAAGAAAACATGGGATTGTACGGGTTTTACTGAAGAAAAGGCCTCAAGATAAAGTCTATTATCCAAGAGATGCAAAAGATTTGAAGCCACTAGGTCGATTCGAAGATTTATCGAAGAAAAGGACCAAAGATGGAAGATTTACATAAGTCGAAGAAACTCAAGTCTATTAAACGAAGAAATTAAAAGACGAGTTGAATTTAATCGACGACAAATCCCAAATCAGAATCGAAAACGTCAACTTTTCTGAAAAGACGAGAAGACAAGAAGAACGGGAGAAAGCCCACTCACCAACCAAAAGACAAGCCTATATAAAGGATCCCCTCACACACATCCAGTAGTTAGTTTTTAGTCTTTCTTTCTTCCCCTTTTTTCTCCCTTTAGTTCGTCCCATCACCAACACCACTAGGGTGTTTGGTGATTTTGATCTTTGATTTTCTAATCTTGTAATTTTAATCTTTGTTTCATCTTGTTAAAACATTAATCATTCAATACAAGTTCTTGTTTAATCTTTCCATTTTATCTTGTTCATCATCATCTTTTATTTCAAGTTTTCAAGTTTTTATTTGATTGATTTGATCTTGAAAAAGTTGTTGGATTTGTGTTTTTATTGTTGGGATCTGTTACTTATGGTTATTAGATTGTTTATGGTTAATTTGGTAAAACCTTTTTGAGTAATTAGTTTGATTTTTGATAAAATTTGTCTTCCTTGTTCTTCGGGGTTCTGCTACTGTATCTGTGTACCCAGACTTCCGGATGAACTCAAAAGTTCCGGATGAACACAAAACTTCCGAATGAACTTCAAAGTTCCGAATGAATATGTTATTTAAAAGTTCCGATTGAATTTTCCTTTAAAAGTTCCGAATCAGAAGAAACTTCCGAACGAACTGAAAGTTCCGGATGAACCTAAAACTTCCGAATGAACTGAAGTTCCGGATGAACAGTAAGTTCCGAATGAGTCTTTGTTTAAAAAGTTCCGAGTGAATCAAAACTTCCGAACGAACTGAAGTTCCGGATGAATAGAAAGTTCCGAATGAACTGAAGTTCCGAATGAGTGTAAGTCTTCCGAATGAATGTCTTTTTGAAAAGTTCCGAATGAGTTGTTCCATAAAAAGTTCCGAATGAGTCTAATGTTCCGGATGAAGTGAAACTTCCGAATGAACCTAAATCTTCCGAATCAACCAAAGTTCCGGGTGAATCTTCCGAATCAACTTCCGAGTGAAGGATCCGAGTAAAGTTCCGAATCAAGGTTGAACTTCCGAATCAAGGTTGAACTTCCGAATCAATTTTCTTTGAATAGTCTTAAGAGTTACTGTATTACTATTTCTGTTTCTACTGTTTCTTTATTTTAATTTTAATTTTAATTTTAATTTTAATTTTAATTTCAATTCAAGTTTTATTAATAGTTATTAATTCAATTACTTTTAAATTTAAGTTTAAATTTTCGATCATTTAACATTTAATAGGTTAGAAAACCAAACCCTTTTATTTAGTAACCAAGAACAATCATTCCACTTAAGGCTGAGATCAATTCGAGAGGATTGTGAGAGAAAATTAGAACTCATTGCAAAAACATCAATATCATATGGCGCCGCTGCCGGCTCTTCTCGTTAAGATCAAAAGTTTTTTGTGAGAACTTGGATTTTGGGATCCGTTCCCCGTGAACGTTACTTTTTCATAAAAATTTTCAAAAAATCCTAAAAAATATAAAATTTTCAAAAATACAAAAAAAAAATTAAAAAACATAAAAACCAAAATATTTTTGTTTTGTTTTTCTTTGTTCGTTCTTTTGCAGGTGTATGCGCACTCGATCCACGTCTTATCAAGAGCCCGAGCCTCTTGATAACCTAGACATGGCCGGTGTACAAAACAACAACAACATACCACCTCCAAACAATAATAATAACAACAACAACCCACCTTTCAACAACATGAATAATAACAACAACAATGAGCCCCTTCCGGATAATCGCCCGATGATTGAACTGCTGCAAGCTCATGTCGATGGCAACACTGATCCAATTGTCATACCTCCAATTGCCGCCAACAACTTTGAGCTAAAATCAGGCTTTATCCAGATGGTCTCCGCTCAACCATTCTTGGGACGTACCATTGATGATCCACACGACCATATCAAGAGATTCTTGCAACTCACTAACACGGTCAAGTTCAATGGTGTTCCACAAGAGGTTATTAGATTACAACTTTTTCCCTTTTCTTTAGAGGGACAAGCCCGGCATTGGCTTGCTAAGGAACCGCCACAGAGTATTCTCTCGTGGACGGATTTGGAAACAAAGTTTATCAATTACTTTTTTCCACCCTCTCGTACTACCGCATTGCGGAATGAAATCATAAATTTTGAACAAAAGTACGATGAGTCGTTCAGTGAATCTTGGGATCGTTTTAAAGATCTTTTAAGAAAATGCCCACAACATGGTTTTACCAAAGTACATCAAATTAATACTTTTTACAATGGTTTAAACATGAGTGACCAAGATTCACTAAACAGTGCCTCGGGGGGTAATCTTTTGGCTAAGACTTCCAATGCTGCTTGGGATATCATTGAGAATAAGTCTCGTGTGCAAACCAAGAGTGTTCGGACCAATGTCGCTAGTGCTAGCACTAATGACAGCGACAAGCTACTTGACAAAATCACCACGCTTCTTGAATCGCTTGTCACCCACACCGTCAGCAACAATGCCAAGAACGCTCAAGTTAATGCTGTCAGCCAACCTTGTGAGATATGCGGTGGTCCTCACTCGTACACTACTTGTACTGCCACCCAAGACTACCCTGCTGAGAATGTGAATGCGGCATATGGCACCTATCCTCAACCTGCTTATCAAGTTAGACCTCAAGGTGACCGTAATTTTCTTAGCTACCGCTCCAACAATTATCTTTCACCACCTGGTTTTCCCCCAAACAACCCAAACCAACAACAAAACCTTAATCGCCCTCCTCAACAACAACAACAACCTCGACAACCATACATCCCTCCTCACAAGCAGCAACAACCACCTCAATGTAACAACCAAGTTTACCAACGACATGCTTATCAACCACTCGCATACAATGCTCCTCCCAACCAAACCACCACTGCATTACACCAAGAGGTTGCAACCTACATGAGTACCAATGATGTGATCGTGGAAAATCTCCAACAGGAAGTGCGAAACTTGAAAGCAGACTTGGTCAAGCAAGGAAACGATTTGAGAGCCGACATGAGAAATACGTTGGATAGCCAAACTAATGATCTGAGGAACATGATGGCTGGTTTCTTCCAAGGTAATCAACCCTCTTCTTCGGGTACTCTTCCGAGTAACACCGTTGCTAATCCAAGAGGGGAGATGAAAGCAATCACCACTCGAAGTGGCAAAGGTACCAAGGAACCCGAGCTTCCTATACCTCCACCAGTGATTGTGACCAAGGAGACTGAGTCACCTGCTCCTATTCCTCATCCTTCTACTTCCCCAATTTCTCCGCCTCCTTCACCTTCTACCCCAATTTCCCCGCCACCCGTGGTTGTGAGTGATCCTATTCCCCTAAAGCCTTCTTCTTCATCCAATATACCTTACCCTTCAAGGGTGAGGAAAGAGAAGCAAAAGAGCAAAGATGATATTCAGGTTTCTAACTTTCTTAAAATGTTCAAACAACTGAAATTCAATATCTCCTTCGTTGAGGCTCTCGCTCACATGCCCAAATATGCAAAAATGTTTAAAGATCTTCTGAGCGACAAGGAAAAGCTCCTCGATATTGCCAACACCCAACTTAATGAGAACTGCTCTGCAGTGCTCTTAAGGAAATTGCCAACCAAGCTTGGTGATCCGGGTCGTTTCTTAATTCCTTGCAATTTCTCGGGAGTAGATAATTGCATGGCCCTAGCCGATCTAGGTGCCAGTATTAATCTCATGCCTCTAAGTGTTTGGAAGCAATTATCTCTCCCAGAGCTAGTCCCCACCAAAATGACTTTGGAATTAGCTAACCGTACGGTTGCTTATCCAGTGGGGATAGCCGAAGACGTCATTGTAGGAGTCGACAAATTCACCTTCCCTGCTGATTTCGTTGTCGTCGACTACGAGATGGACCCCCGTGTGCCACTAATTGTTGGTCGTCCATTCTTGAGGACCGGTCGCACTCTCATCGATGTTGAAGCCGGTGAGCTTATCATGAGAGTGGGTGACGATAAAGTAGTCTTCAACATGGGAAAGTTGTCTAAACAACCTTATTCATACGAGAGTGTTAATTGTATTGACGTTCTTGATGAGGCTTGTGAAGAACACTTCAAAGATGCTTGTAAAAGTATTCCTACCTCTCTTCCCAATGTTGAGACCGTTTCCTCTATCGACTCATCACTATCTCTATTTGGAGAAAGTGATTTCCTTTGGAAAGATTTGGAAGCCACCATGGGAGATGTGAATTTCGACAATGACGATTCTACTACCAATTGGGATGAAGATCTCAGCTTCATTGAAAACCTCCTCAAAGAAGACAATTGTAACTCCCCACTTGGATAAATGGACCGTTACGTGTATTTATGGCGTGTCATCAAAGCATGCAAGGCAATGTATTAAACATTAACTGACCAAACGGAAATACCGGAATCAAACATCGGTAGTCCAACAAGCCCAAAAATATAAAGATTAAGTACAGAAAGGAAAAGGACGAAACAGTGTCCAAACAACCAAAGTAAAGTAACGTAAGGTATGCATAAAATAAAGGAGTCTGGAAAGCTCCCATCCAAATGCACGTACTCTCTTAGAAGTCCTAAGATCGTCCCTGTGTACCTGCCGTTTGGAAACATGAAAGGAAACTACGGCTGAGCATAACGCTCAGTGGACGGATATAGCATGATAAGAATGTACTGAAAGGTAATGAAATAGAAATCAACAATGAAGCTATAAGACTGATATGTAACATGTGGTATAACCTTGCATAAAATCTGTAAGACCTGGTTCATATAAACTGATACTGAAATGTAACTCTAAAATTCTGAAAACATGCATTTACTGTATTTTATTTGCCAGAGCTTATATAGGTCACGTGCTGTAACAACCGTGCATGAATAACTGGAGGGGTGACCTCGTCATGCTGTAGAGGGGTGACCTCTAAATAACTGTGCTGGGTGGAGGGATCAGCTCCAATGTGAAGGATGTAGAGCACATACCACATTCACCCTGATAACTTGTAACACATATAAGCCTAGGATGCATCCATACGCCCCACTAAAACATACATATAAAAATGGCCAAACTGAACATGAGTGGGACGATGCAGGATATCACTCTCCTGCATGTGAGTCACGACACCGGTGCCTCTAGTGTCGTAGTTACGGTACCTCCGTAACTAGTACATAAACTGGTCGTGCTTGTATATAACGCTCAGGCAATTCTATTTAGTTATTAACATGATTACTGATAAATTTAAACATATACTGGGGAAACATTCGGCTGAAGATGGGAAATCCTAATCATGCATATAAAGGAAGTCCTTACTGAAAGGACGGAAAATCCGTACCTCGTGTCCAGTAACGAAACAGAAACGAAAGCTGAAAGATCTACTCCGACTTCACGAATACTACATAAATAATGGGCTGAAATAAGTCGTCTGATTACTGTTTACTGTTACTGATCTTAACTATTCTTGTTTTAATTTATTTATTCTTGTATTTCTGTTTGAATATAAGCTGATACATCTGATTGTTCTAATATTACTGATTAACTTATATTCTGTATATCTGATTACAGTATACTGTGTAATCTGATATAATTATTATTACTATAACTCGTAATCTAATATAGATAGCAAGTTTCTAAATTCGTTTCTTTGAAAAAAAAATATTAATTAAATCACATGTTTTAAAAATAATAAGAGAATAAAACAAAATCGATTAATTTTACTAATTAAATTAATACAATATGACAGTTTGATTAAATCCATTTATAAAACTCCTTATAAAAAGATTTTATTAATATAAATAATATCCCCGTGTTTATAAATACTAGGCATCCCAAAAACCCGTGCTAAAAACTTCCCCCGAGACGCCCATGTCTCGGGTTAAACCAAACCGGACCCACCCCGTGGTCCCCCTGTTAGCAATCCCAAACACCCCCTTAACTGTTCTAAACCGGGTTGCCAAACACCCCGTTAAGCCTGTAGCCAAACAGCCCTTAATTTCTGCTTATTAAACCCCACTGCCAAACGCCCCCTAACATACAGTTTTCCCCTGGCAGTTTCTGGTTTCCCCCGCTAGCTTAAAACACCCACCGACTGGCTAAACTTGCCAGCCGTGGGTTCCCACTGGCCAAAGCAACCAAACTCCCCCTGCCTGTTGTTGTTTCCCCCCGTCAGTACAAACCAAGCCAGCACCCTTAATTGGGTTGCGGCTGGTGGAAAAATTACCACCGAGAGTCTCTTGACTCTCGGTTTGTATGCCAAACCACCACAGAAACACCCAACGACCCCAACCCTCATTAATCGCCACTTGAACACGTTTAAAACCCCTTTTTAATTTCAGTTTCGAGATTAATTAAAAGAAGGATAAACGAAATAGGGTTTTCACTTACATGTCGTTTAGGGTTTAGAAAACACACATAACCTCTCGATTACTTGCATCCAACCGC